>JAWNOP010000067.1:0-600000 GCA_035045925.1 Drosophila atripex | reverse complement strand
TGTTGAGTCAATTGTTTACCTTTTACTTAAGTCGGTTATAGTCGGCTGTATTCGACAAGGTTGGTGATGTTTTACATTGTTTTACATGACCTTCCTTTAATACATAAAAAAATGCCTTAGCTCCTAACAGTAGATTATGGTTTGTAGAAGTATGGATCTGCCATCTTACGGATATCCGGGAAATTCCAAGATGATTTCTTCTCTGGTTGATATGACGAAATATATTTAAGTATTACAAATTCTGACTGCTACTGTTTCATAGGGCTGATTTCGAGAGCCTACGGTTGATTGCACTGTTTGGTGTACCGATAGGGGCCGTGAATATTCCTAAAGTCACCTTTTTTCCAAGATGGAACTTTTCGAAATTCTAATCTTTCTTCCCACCTAGTGCATGCTTTTGGGTCGACTACATGATTTAAATCAACATGGCATTTCATGACCCACTGATAACAACGATTTGAATATGGCAGTGATAGTATCTCTCAGAGATCGCAGTACTGCTGTTAGATTCTGAATTGGCTTAATTACAAATAGTCACCTTAAAGAATATTGGGCCATCATTATCGTATACTTGTATTATGAAGCCAAAGCCTTTGGATAATTTCCATGTGCCACCTAAAAAGCCTTCGCTGTGCCTAATGCATGTTTATCCGAACAACAAAATAAATTATTGAATTTTTCGGTATTGCTTAACCCTATGTAGCTTTTATACACTAAATAACTACCTGTGAACTTGGGAAGCTTTATATGCGGTAGATTCTTACTATGCGAAACTGTTGGGTTTGGTGTAGTTTATAACGGACGTACAGTTTAGTAAGGTTACAGTTTAGTCAAAGTACAGTAAACTAATCCTAACACTGCACGGGTTAGTTTTCTGGGTTAGTTTTCTGCTGCGCCTCCTCTGTCTACTTGGGAGACACCTGGGCTCAGTCGATAGAGCCGTGCTTGAGGGAATGGCAAACTAGACCATGTAAGTTACGGAAATTGTCATAGACAATGCTGGGGAATTTGGGAAGGAAGCGTTTCGCTCGTAAAGATGTGAATTTCTAGGTCTTCTCATTAAGATATGGGACACTGAAACAATAAGAATATTTACATCAAAATTTGCTATCTTGCAACAAAGCCGAGTGGAGTGGCGGTTAGCCGAGTGTAGATCGTTGTGGGTTCTAACACAGAGGGCCCTGAGTTCTAATCCTTGTTGAGTCAATTGTTTACCTTTTACTTAAGTCGGTTATATTCTCTTGCAGAGGGTATTATACTTTTGGTCAAAAGTATGAAAAGCAGTGAAGGAGACATCTCCGACCCTATTAGGTATATATATTCATGATCAGGATCACCTACTAAGTCGATTTGAGTATGTCTGTCTGCAAACTAGTCTCTCAGTTTTAAAGCTATCAACTTGAAACTTATTTCTTAACTTATTGAAACTTATATTATTTTTTATTTCTTTACCGTAATCCTAAGTTATTTTTAAAAGATTTGAAACAAGAGTTGCGTTATTTTTTTTTTTTTTTCTTAGCGTGGTTCCTACTGCATTTGTACCGCCCACCGTCCGTCCAACCGACCGAGGGACGATGCAGCGTAACGTACGGCTCGAATCGCTCGGATAGATCCGAGAAAGTAAAAGACAAGAATAGGAGTATGAAATCACGAGGAAGAGTATTGCACAGATAAGGCGTTTAGTATAAAGGATTTAAGATTGTTAGTAGAGCAAAGTGAGAAAGTGTGGTAGAGACCATTGTAGTCCGAACATAATTTCCGGATCGGATTGTGTTGGGCATATGTCAAACAATTTTTTATTCAGGATTGCCAAGGAAAAAACGTGGAAACAGACAAAATGACGAACAAGCTGCCTTCATTTGGAAAGAAGTGTACAAATTCTTGAATATTTCCTGAACGAACTTCTGAATGACGACAAAATATAGAAAATTACAAACGAGTTGTTAGGTAGCAGAACAAAACCGATTTCGAAAATATCATCTCTAATCGCCAGTCACAGAGAAGCAGAAATCAACGAACAAGACTTTGTAAAGATCGTAAAATTTTGATTAAATAAACATTTAAGTTAATCCTGCTATCCTGCGTGCTATAAACACTTTTTTTATCCAACAAAAAACCTTACAATATCCTATAAAAAACCTTACTCAAACTCTTCGTGTTTTATTGCACATACGTATCTATACATACATGAACGAAGAAGTTCCGGTGCAATATCGGACTACATACATACAGGCGTCGAAGTTGAATATAAGCAAGACACAGCTAAAAAATGAAGAGTTTGGTCATTGAGATTTTTCAATGACTTTTATCCAAATGAAAACAATTATTTAGTATCACAACGTTATAATATAGTTTATTTTGAATTATGTGCGCATATGAAACGTAGCGAGAAAAGCTCCAATTTATGATGCGTATGCATTGAGATAAAGGGCAATAATGAAGACGCCGTAGAACATAGGCTGACCGAAAGCTCGCTCGCTTAATGCTAAACATTAATCACGATGAAGTCGAGCGGCCGAGTAGAGTCGGCAAGCGACCAATAATAGAGATTAAAATATAAGCAAAAATACGACAAACTATACTTATTATATTTTAATCTATGTCGTGGCTGTTGCCTGACCCGCCTGACAAAAACGTTGGATCGGCTAAACTGAGCTTGGCCGGAATATACAGCTGGAGACATCCCAGAAACAATGCTGGAGATCCGTGTTGTTGGGCTGAATATTCGGAACAACGGGACCGTAGGAGCACATCGACAGAGAATCCGTCTGTCGCGAAGCCAGTGTCGCCCAATCCAGACATGGTCGTGTAAGATATCCGTCTACAAAGCTGCAGCTAACTAGCCAGTCGGGAAGTTATCACGTGCACCTGCGATCCTGAATCTAATAGAGCTCGGCATGGAACAAAAACTCCAACACGACTCCGAACGAGAATGTTTGCTTTAGCCAGTAAGGCTATCTCACTGCTGCGACCTTGGGTAACTAGTGCATTAGCAGCGGATGGTGAAGCGCCTATTGGTTTGGCGCACTCGGTTGTAGCTGACATAGGCGGCATAAACGAAGGATGGCTGCCGGATGACCGCATTTCCAAAAAAGGCAGCAGGCTGTGATGCCTCCTCCCACAACTGCGACAATTCGCAGCGAGGCACTCACGCAAGTGATGGCCAGGTTGAAGACATTTCCGACATAGACGGAGTCGTGTAGCCTCACCAAGGCGGCTCTCAGGGGGCATAACAAAAATCTGGGGCAAGCAGACAGTACGTGGGACCACCCACCACATAATATACAAGCAGAGGAAGGTGAATTGGTGATGATAAAGGACGATCTAATATTATTTTGCGAATTTATTATTCGACTCTACGTCTTCCAATATGAGTGCCCGGCGCGTAGGCGGGCAGGCCACATCCATAGCCTCCAGAGTGCTGCATCGCTGCTCCAAGAATTTCGCCCCAAGTAGGGATGAGGTCCGAGTTCGACGCATTTTGACCTTCCTCCCACTTGGCCTGGGTAGCTGGGTCCAACCCTCGAAGGAGCTCTTGGACAATTATGCTGCTGGCGATCTGAACTATCGTCCCCAAATTTTTCAAGGCTCGCATGTGGGCATTGAATCTATCGGAAAACCCTCGAAGCGATGCCACTGAGCCACCTTCCAATAGACTGAGGTCCAGAATCCCGTTCACATGAGCCTGAAATTTTAACCGACGGTTATTAAATCGTTTTTCTAAGAGACGCAACGATATCATAATTCTCCTCGGAGGTTTCCAAGGACCGAACTGCATCTAATGCTGAGTCCCGAAGACAAGATCGCAGCCTCTGCAGCTTCTCCACCTTACTTATGTGAGGTTTGCAGTTCACGATAGTTGAGAAAGCCGAGTGAAACTCAGACCACTCTGAATATCCTCCGGGGAAAATAGAGAGAGGAAGAGGAGGCAGGGTTTGATAGCTCGGACCGAGCGTTGCGTCTGCCTGAATGCTGGAAACTCCGCTGGCCAACGTGGAATGTGCAAGAATCGCAAGTCGCTTCTGATTTCGGAAATATCCAACTCTTCAAGCTCCCCGTGGATGGTTTTGAAGCCCTCGTACATGACGCTCAACTGGCATTGACGCACGTGGATCATGGCATCATCCACCTTGGATACTTGCTGGAGGTCTCCTTGGATCCTCAAATCCTGGAGGATACCCTTTGCCTTGCATTTTAAAATGACACTCCGAGCGGGAGTGGGTCGCCACTATATTGAACCACGCTCAATTAAATAAAGAAACGCACTAAATGATTTGACACCAAATTATAGATCTTATAATTTATTTTATTATATTTAATTATAATTTTGCGACTTATCTTATGAATGCTTGTGCGAGGCGAATGTACTTGCAAGTGGAACATATGTATGTGATTAGCGGATCGGATAACACTAGACCGGAAAGGATAACAATTATATTGTATGTCTATGTTATTACCAGATTTATATATACAAAAAATTTGTTTCCAGAAACTGATGAACTATGTATGCTATGTTTAGAAACTGCGCGAAACTGAATCAAATATGTTCGCACTAGATCGTGAAATTGTTAATTTAATTAATTATATCACGTCGGGGTCACCAATTTTGGTCATTGAGATTTTTCAATGATCAAAAACAGGCATAGTTACAAAAGAGACAAGAAGCAAGAAGAAGTAATAACTATGATATCCCGTGAAAACAACCAAACAGAATGCAGTGCATGCAAAAATGGGTGCATTGCGCAATTTGCGTACCACTTTGGCTGCGTTCCAGACGAAAACACCCAGAATACAAAAGTATAGAAGTGCGTCTCCTGCAGTAAACAGGCACCTGACCTAAACATGAAAATAACTAAATTTGCAAATTGCAGCACTTTCGCTGGGTTTTCAAATGTCAAAAATATGCTACGACTCTAAAAATGCCTCAAGGGAAAGGCACTCGAACTAGTTAGAGATAAGCTCCAGCTTCTAGTTATGGTCCCTCACTTCATAAACACGCTCAAGACGTTCTTCGGACGTCCCAATCAGATATTAGACAGATTAATTGAAAAGGCGAGAAAAATTTCCATCAATAAGGAACGACTTGACACTCTCATAGATTATGCATTAGCAGTACGAAATATTTGTGCTACCATGGGAGTTTGTCAGCATAATGATCACATAAAAAACCCTTTGCTTTCGAGAGAGTTAGTAGATAAACATCCCAGCCATTACAAACTGTGGGCTATGCACCCAAAATACTCAAGCGCTGCATAGATCAAGTAGTTCAGTGACTGGCTCGATACAATCGCCGAAGCGCTGCATAGATCAAGTAGTTCAGTGACTGGCTCGATACAATCGCCGAAGCAGCATCCACAATGACGCCATCAATTGACTAGATAACTCGGAGTGCAATCCATCAACGTACAACGCTTCGCGAAAGGAAGCCACCCATTGCAACGCCTGCATCAGTACACTCCATCTTATCCCTGAATGCGAGGCATTCCAAAAGCTCCCTTACGAAAAGAAGCAGGAAATGGTTAGCGAATACAAGCTTTGCTTCAAATGCTTAAAGATCCATGATCGCAGGTGCTTTTCAACTAAGTTGTGTGGCATCGGAGGATGCGAGTCGTGACACCACCCCGTGCTGCACAAGGCCATGCGAATCCTAACATCGTCTCTGCGCACCGAGCTAATTCACCCGGAGGGGAACAATATTTTCGTATCGTTCCGATTAAAATGTACACTCATAACTTCTATATTGATACATTTGCATTTCTAGATGATGGGTCATCGGTCACACTTATAGACGAAAAACTCTTCAAAATGTAAAACATCCAAGGTTCTCCTGATCCAATCTGCATGCTGTGGACGAATCAAACGACAATAAGTGAGAACGAATCAGTTTGTTTTAACATAAAAGTCTCTAGCATGGGCACCAACAGAACATATTGGTTAAGCAACATACATACAGTAAAAAAATTAGGATTACCAAAACGAATGCTGGACATCAATGCGTTAACTAATTGAGTTATCTAATGAGTTAACTAATTAAACTTACCTGCAAAGATTACCGATCGTATCATATACTGATGCTGAACTAATGTTGCTGATTGGAATAGACAATTGGAAGTTCCCCGGAAAATAAAAGAAGGAAGATGGAATGATCCCATCGCATCTAAGTGCATGCTAAGCTGGTGTGTGCAAGGATCCTGTAAAGATAATAAACATTTTTCTATGTACCACTGTCAATGCAACTGGACTGATATTGATAAGGCCGTTAAAGAAAGCTTCAACGTAGAACCCGTAATTTCAAGGACTCGATGTGCGTAAAAATCGACGGACGGTACGAAATCGGCCTGCTTTGGCAACATAAAGATAAGGTACTTCTTGAAAGCTACACAAACGCACTAAAACTTATTTTTTTGAAACGTAAAGTTGAGAGAGAACCAGGTCTACGAGTAAAAATTTAGGAGCATGTCAACAATCATCTTGAAAAAGGCTACTCCATCGAGTTAAACAATGAAGAAGTCACAACCATATTTGGAACATTCCAATTTTCATAGCTTTTAACCCCAACAAACCCAGTAAGATTCGACTGGTTTGGGATGCAGCAGCTAAATCTCATGGCGCCACCTTAAATGACTTCATGCTTACTGGTCTGAATCTTTTACCTCCACTGTCCGGCGTTTTGATGGCATTCAGAGTCGGCAAAATAGCAGTCTGCGGTGATAGAGTGATGTTCCATCAGATAAGAATAAAAGAAAGCGACATCCATGTACAGCGTTTCCTGTGGATCGAAGAGCGAACGCAAAGCCCAAAAGGATACGTAATGGGAGCAATGTCGGTCTAAATATCTTGCGCCCCTTGTATAGCTCATTACTTTAGGGACAATGCGTAGGACTACAAGATCACCCATCAGGAAGCATCATCACCCAAGCTCACTACGTCGACGATTATATAGACAGTCTAAACAACGAAGAAGCAGCTATTAAAGTGTCGAAGGCAGTCAAACTAATACATTCAGCTTGGGGTTTCCACATTCTGGACTTCCAATTCACCCGAAGTCTTAAGCGCGTTAAATGAAGAGTCAACCCCAACACAGCCTAAAAAGGACTTAGGAGACACTTAGAAAGTTTTGTGTATGTTTTGGAATCCGAAAAGTGAAAGATTTAAATATCAGATTTCAGATTTGCAAAACTAAAAATGGATGTACTAAGTGAGACGGTCGACATTACTCACCATTGTTGCATACCGCCGATAGAGTCTAACAACATACCTTTGTCGATGCGAGCGAATACAGATATCCAGCTGTGTACTACCTTCGCGAGATCAAAGGATCAGACATCACGACAAATCTAGTCATTGCTAAAAGTATAGTTGTTCCCTTGAAACCGCTTTCGATACCACGAATTAAACTTCTCGCCGTAAGTCGTTACGTTAAACGTCTTTAACGTGCCCCAGCGACGATCATCATGTATGTAAAAAACCTGAAAGAGAGATGTCGTGGAGAAATCATCACCAAAACGTTGTCAGATGAAATAATTATCCAAGGAAACAACCTACTATATAAAGTAGCACAAAAAGAAGCATTCAGAAGTATTAGATTCTCTCCAAAAAAACAACAACACCTTATTGGGTGCGCGTAAACACAAATATTGGGTTAAACATCTACCTCTTCGATTGCGGTATAATTCGCACCCAAAGAAGGTCACAAAAAATAATCCTAATCAAAATATAAACCTAATCAAGACCGTACGAAAAGGGTGCCAGAAATGTAAAAAAGATGCAGCAGCTCCAATAGTGCCGCAGATGGCCCCACTGCATGCAGCCATGATCGTCAGCTTTCAAAGACCATTCACTTATACTGGAGTGGACCTCTTCGGTCCCATTGCGGTCAACGTAGGCCGACACAAGGTGAAAAGTTGGGGCCTTTATACGGAGAATGTTGTTAAGGAAGAGCTGAAGAATGTAGACTTCAATAACCTAACCTCCAGGCGCTCCACAAATGGGGGGAACTAGGGAGCGCTTAATACGATCAATCAAAACTGTATTGAAAAGCATCTCTCCTTATTACAGTTTTAACGACGAAAGCCTTAGAAACTTAGAAACGTCCTCTAACATTCGTATCCTTAGATCCAAAAGATGATGATGCCCTCACTCCAAATCATTTATTGTTAGGATCTGCAGACGGGTACAAGCCAATGTCACCAAGGACTCGGATGGAAGGCAACGCTGATACCAGTCCAATGAGGTAGCAGATATTTTCTGGAAACGATGGGTCAAGGAGTATATTCCCATAATTACTCGTCGCTGAAAATGGTTCCCAAAGCGTCCACCATTAGCAATCGGAGATGTTGTTATACTCGCGGATGAGAGCCTTCCCAGGAACCTTTGGACCGAAGGACGTATAATCGCCGTAGCCACAGCCAAGGATGGACAAGTACTCTCGGCTACAGTGAAGACCCACTATGGAACTTTGGTGCGGCCAGCAACCTAAATAGCATTGTTGGACGTGAAGAATGGATAAACCCCTGCAGGCGTTTATGTTAACATACGTCAACATATGGTTAAATAACGAACGAGTTGTGAGCTAGCAGAACAAAACCGAATACGAAAAAATCATTTTATACCGCCAGTCACAGAAGAAGCCGAAAGTGACAAACAAGATTTTTTAAAGGACCATGTCAAATTATTAAAATTTAAAATTTTGATTAAATAAACATTCAAATAAATCCTAAAAGCGTGCTATAAACACTTGTTTTGACTTTAACATATCCTGGGCTGCTACAGTGGCTTTCCCCACGGCCCTACAGGAGCGTCCCTGCAACGCTGCTACAGGTACCTAGAGACGGCCCTCATTAGCGAGCCCTACAGGGTCGACCCAGACAACCAGAGGTCTGCAGAATGCGCAGGAAAAGTGGCGATCTGTAGCAGTGTCACAAACATCCCAACTATGCAGTCGTTCTATAGTGTGGAGGGATACCTCAGAGGAAGGATCGGAGGTACGTGGATATATAGTTTGCTACCTCAGAAATCAGGAATGAACTGGCGAACGACATCCGAGATCGCTCCGAGGTCCTTCAATACATGGTCCTTCAACACGGGGACTTCAACACATGGCCGCAGGATTGGGGCTGCCCGAGAACCAACGTACGAGGAAGAGTCGTCAGGAAAACATTTGCCTCCTTCGACCTGGTGCTGCTGAACGAGGGCAGTCAACACACATTCATGAGAGCCGGGGAGGGTCAGTGATAGACCTTACATACGCCAGCCTATCTATAGCGTCTGATTCTAACTGGCCTGTAAGCAGCAGTTTTACTGCTAGCGATCTCGAGGCACAACTCTGCTCAATTGACAGTAGGTCTCACCCAGTACAATAGAGAGAATCGTACCTTCGAGGCTTCAGAGCAGAAACACTTCAAATGGGGACGCGACTTTGGCAAAGTCCCAACTGGCGGCGCTGAAGATCTGAAGGAGCAAAGCTCGAAGTGGCCTGTACGACGGGTATACAAAAACGCGAGATTGACTCCATCCGCAAAGAGTGCCATGAATGCAAGGAAACTGAAGAAACAAGCGAGAGGGAGCGATCACGAGGAACGGCTCCTAACCTTTATATATCGGCGAAGAGACCAGAAGCTAGCAATAATACGGGATAACTAACGGAAGTGTTTCCTCTGGCGGCGTAATGCTGGTCATAGCCTAGCTCCCCATAAAATAGAAGCGGTGTTTCTAATGTGGTGGTGGTTATTTTGGCAGTATAAACAAAACGCCATTTCATTGGCTTGGTTAACTACTGTATGGAAGACACGCGATGAGAAAAAATACGTTAAATCGAGATCATCTTGAGTTCAAGATAGGGCAACTGAGGAAACACACCAACAATAATCACCGATACTTATGCCAAGTTCAGCAACTCTAGCCATCGGCCTTGCTAGTAACTCAGCCTCAGATAGTTCCAGTTTCGGTATCAATCACAATAATATCTTGACAAGATATATACGCAAGCTCCGTATGCATCCAAGCTAGCGTCCCAAAATCCGTGGGCTTCCAACCTTTCTTGACAGGGAATGACTAAACGAGAAAATTAATTCGCTGAGTTTGATCAAAACTGGGGAAAGGGAAAGCCTTTCCGTTTCACCTCATGACAATAAAATCATTGCCCCGGTGACGACAGAACCTATCAAGCCCATCTGATTATAAAACCATTTCGGTATTCTATGGGGCACCACATATGAGGTCGTCCACATAAAAATCCTGGAGGACAACACCCAACGGGAAAACCGGCACCTTCATCGTTAGCCAGCTGGTGTATTGAGCGAACGGAAAAGACACTGGCTTTTTGCCCTAAAACACGGTGTCAAGCTTAAAAATCTTCACGTCATTATGGATAGAATCTCTCCATAGGACCAAACTATCATCTCTTATCATCTCCAAAGGAACTTGGTGAGACCGAAACCGAAGCAAGGTATGGAAAAGCTTAAGTTAAATCACGGGCTTGATATCACGACATCATTGAGGAATTAACCAGGGGATGCAACAGCCGATCCGAATATTCTTAGAAGTGGAGGAAGAAAATACTGGCACTTACCTCGCAATTTCAGCAGCAGCAGAGACGTGACCCAGTCCTAAGTATTCCTTGATGAACGTTGCATATTGGGTCCCTAAGACGATTCAGCTTGCGCTCACGTGAATGGAACCGACGCAAGGCCTGTGCATAGGATTCTCCTAACAGCTCCATGCTCCAAGACAATCTGAATAAGCACCTCATTCAAGACGGACATGGTGGGCATTGAATTGGGCCTGAACGATCGGCGCAGTGCAGGCTTCCCCTGAAAGTGTTTGCGGAGTCAGCTGAAATCACCTCACATGTAGCGCCCAAACGAGGTTTCTAGCTATCACGATGTGGAAGTTCTGTGGATGTTTGGATCTGCCAGAACTACATTGGCAGGAACCTTCAGTTGGAGACATCTATGTTCAAGCCAGGTTGACGCTCTATGATGTGAGAGGCCACAACTGCCAAGTGGCACTTGGCCACTTTCCACTTGGCCTTTGTGGCAGGGTCCAGCTTTTGGAAAATGATTTGAGTGAGGACCCATGAATTTCGGCCGACGTCCCGGAACTCATGAGGGCCCGCAAATGACCATTGCAACAATCTTATAACTCCCAAAGAGTTGCAACAGATCCGGGCTCAACCACCCTTAGCTGCAGGATCTCGTTGGTTTGAGCGGCTGCGAAACTAAACGGTTGCACTAAAGATCAAGGGCAACATCATAGTTAGCGTCAGTAATCTCCAGCGCTCTCACAGTCTCAAATGCTGAATACCGCAGGATTGAAAGGAGCCACCTGAGCTTTTTCATCTTATTAAAATGTAAACTGGGCGCAAAAATCAAGTCACTTGGCATAGTCACCGCTAAATGTTGGCTTCCCAACGGGTCCAATGAGGGAGCAGCCCTATATGGAGTAGGTGAAATACCAGGCAACCAGGCGAAATACTTGGCAACCTCCACCTGGATATAAACGTGCACGTCTGTAGCTAGCTGAGAGAATTTCCAGTCTTTATAAATTATTTTAAAAAGCTTCTTCTTTGGCTGCTTGGCTCAACAACAGCCATATTTTTATATGGTCCTTTCGTTATGTTTACCAGTTTTAAAGCTGTGATAAACCTTTGTATATTTACTTTTTGGCTGTTAAAATCAGGAATGGCATTTGAAATGTCTTTAATGTATGATCTTTGGGCTACCTACCAGCTACCTCGTCTGTGATTATGTTGTGTTTTGTATCTGTTGTTCTGGTGTCTGAATCTAACTCTTCTGCTCCGTGTTCCGGTAATGTTATTACCGCGAGAACTGCCAGATCGTGTAGATTTTTTTCTTTTACATGAATTTCCTTGCTTGATTCAAAATGCTCATCTTCACTGTGTCCCCAGTCTGGAGATGGTGTGCGGTAGACCTGGTGTTCTGAATATTTACATTTTTGCGTAAATCTTCTTTTATTGAAATTTTGGAACTCAGTCGTAGTGGACCTCAGGAGTAATGGAGGTCCCGGAGTCGTTGTCAAATACCTATGAGACATAAAAAATAGAAACTGCTGATAAATTATTTTAGATTATTTCAAACAGTTCGCCAGTTATTTTTTAGAAGGATTAGAAAACCTATCGTTTTGGATTATTGAAAAAAATGAGTTCTAAATATCTATAGTTCTAAATATCTATATATTATATACATATATAGCGTCGTATTGGGAGTACTTACACTTACCCAGCACTTGCCAATGTACAACGTTGAGTCCCAGTATTTATGCTATTATACCCTTGCAAAGGACAGTTTTATTTTGGTTAAAAATGTGCAACGTAGTGACCTTTGTGACCAGTGACCCGACCTTATAAAGTATATATATTCTTGATCAGTATCATTACCTAAGTCGATATAAGCATTTGTCCGACTGTCTATTTCTATGCAAAGTTGTCTCCCAGCTTTAAAGCTATGGACTTAAAACATTGCACACATCCTTCTTTTCTTTGCAGGCAGTATCTAAGTGGAAACGACTATGTCCTATAGCTGCCATGTAACTCATTGATCGGATATGGCATAGCTTTGTTGTTTTTTGAGTTGGTAGGGGACTTCTATGGGACTTTCTATGGATTCTACTTTGGTAAATTAATCTGATCTGCCAAATAAGGATCATAAGGATCGTCCGACTTTATACGATCCGATATATATCTAATAATAAAAGATGCATTACACCACCAAGCCACACTTAACTGCAAGGGTATATCAACTTCGGCTCCGCTCAAAGTTAGCTTTCCTTTCCAGTTTTTATACCCTTGCAGAGGGTATAATTTTGGTCAAAAGTGTGCATCGCTGTGATGGAGATATTTCCCACCCAATAAAATATATATATTCTTGATCAGGATCACCTCCCGAGTCGATATAAGCATGGCCGTCAGTCTGTTTCTACGCAAACTAGTATCTCAGTTTTTAAGCTATCGTCTTCAAACTTTGCAAACACCCTTCTTTCCTTTGCAGCCAGTATATAAGTCGGAACAGCCGGGATCGGTCGACTATATCCTATAGATGCCATATAACTGATTGATCGGAAATTGCATAACTTCGTTGTTTTTTAGGTTAAAAAAATGGGACTAAGCTCTACTTTGGGCAGACCAATTCGACATGCAGACCAATAAAGATTCTCAAGAAACTTTGGACTCTTTCTAGGATTTTTATTAGAAAATGTATTTGATAGTGAAATTCTTATAAGCATCGGCCCACTACATACAATGCGATATATATCTAAAAATAAAAATTGCCACTTAACTGCATAGGTATTTCAGCTTTGACTCCGCCCTTTCCTTTTTAGTTATGATTGGTTCTTTACGGTTTTGTAACATAGTAGTAGGGTTATTTTCCTAATTGCATAAGAGTCCTAAAAATAATATTAAAAAGAGACGTGTGTACGAGTACGAGCAATTGTGTACGAGCTCGACTACTGGATGTGGTTGAGTAACATGCTGTCGTAAGCCAGCTTAGCGACTATAGCGATTGGCTACGTATGACGACACTGGGTGTATTGGAGTTCGTTGGTAGAATCGTTAGTTGCAGTCGATTTATTTTGTACCTTAATGCATGTGATTGTGGATTTCGGCGTCGTGCCGTATCTTAGAAGCAAGCTTTTCACCCACTCTACTCCTGATAAATTTTGGTGGTCTTAGCCCGCTCGTAGCAACTCAGTATTTGGCCGGCGGTTTTTTTCCCACATATGTGTCTTTTTTTTCTGTTCACTGGCACTAGCAGCTGGAGAAGCCCCTTTCTTTACGGCACCTGAAGGACCCTTACAAATGGAATTGGATTTATTGCAATTGAACCGGAAGATCTCACCGAGCCCCAGTTTTGCTTGCCTTGTTTCCAGCCACCTCTAGTTAGGGGGGGGCGGAGTTGGGCAGCACACAGATGGGCTCACTCGCCATCTTCTTGATCTTCTCTCCTCTCCGTTTGAGACGGAGTTTATGAACCGGTTGCATGTATGCTTTTAAGTCATTGAAAACCTCAGGATTTATATATTATATATTTTTGGTATTGAAGTATATATTGCTAAAATATTAGTTATTTGTTATTCGCAAAATTTGGATTGGTATTAAGCAAGGGATAAACATGAAGTTTTTTTTTAAAAGCCGAAACATCAACGATATTTGTAGGATCATCAGTTTTTCCTAAAATTTCTATTTTTATTTTTGTATTTATTGGATCAAGTAGAGCCTGCTCATCGGATATATTACGTTGCACTTCTCCCAACAATTCTTCCAATGATCCCGATTGTATACCAGATTGGGCAATCGAGCTCTGCATATCAGAAATTACCGGAAAAGGTAGCGTTGTTGGCATAGTATTTCGTCCAACTACTTGCACTGAAAGTTTCCTGAAGCTATTTTTGTCATAATCATAAAGAAAGTCTAAAACTTGGTCCTTTGTTAAGGTGATAAGAGTTTGTATTTGCATTTCCATTCTATTAAAGAAATATTCCATTGTGACTATTTCACTCCAATTACGCATAACCTCTTCATCCAAGCCAGTGTCACCCATCATTTTGCCACTAATTAATGTTTGTAGGATATCATTAAATTCGTTCTCACTCATTTGAAAGACAATCTCTGGAATTCGGGATCTAAAAGCTTCAATTCTATTTTCAACATAGTCTGCTTTATGCTTTGTCTCTTGGGTATTAATAGTAATTATGTATGCTAAAATTCCATACCCAATACGTTGATGTATTCCAAGACTATAACCTAACTGCTCTTGAGTACGCAACTGACTAAAAAATGGTTCTTCAACGATCAACTCTACTAAATCCATAATACATTCTAATAGAAGGTTACTAGGTCCTATTTGATAATAGTTTGTTACTATGGTATTGGTGTCATCATTGTTAAAAGCTTTCACTTTCAAATAGTGTGACCCAAGGGGCAATTGTAATAAGCAATTATCTAGAGAAGATAAATTTTCAATGTTTTCGCTGTTGTAAATTGATAAAACATTTATCATTAATTTTATTGCCTGTTCATCCGTAAAGTTTCCTTGTATGAGGCTTTGTACGTACATTTTCTTATGAAAGTTCTCTTTAAAATCCAGTATATCGTCCAGAGTAATTTCATCTATTGATTCGTATTTTTGAATCATATTAAAGCGTTGATTTTCCAAAACACTAAGACGTAAATCAAGATTTAACATTTTTCCGTTAATCAGAGCATTAAATATTTGCCGTTTCTTAAGCTCCTTGAATGATGTTACTTGATCCCTTTTTAATTCTATAGTTCTCATTACATTCATAATAATTTGTACCAAAAGTGGAAGTTTTTCATTGAATCCGCTCACCCTTAGTACCAGTCCTTTATCGCCAATATACAAACCATACGTCAATCCTGCTTCTAAAGCTGGGTACAACTCCTCAGCTATAGTAAATTCTACCAAGTATGTATAAAGTACGCCTAGCATATATTGCTTTACACTTTGGCGAACGAGAGGAGTAATGAAATATAAATTAATATATCCATCCGGTAGCTGAAAAATATCATCTTGTCGGAACCACAATTCGCATTGATCATTCCTTAATAGGGCTCTCGGACGTTGAGAAATATGAGGCATCCCTGCTTCTTTCCAATAAATTTTAAAATCAGTTGTAATAAAAGGATTAGCTGGAGGGAAAAAAAGTTCTTCTAAAGTGGGTGGGTTTTGCCACAAAGCTATCCATTTCGAAGGCATTGGAATTGTGGTATACTGAGTTCCAAACCACGGTTCTCTCTGATCATATTCATATTTTTCCAAAGGTATATGTGAAGAAATCATTATATTAAAATTAAATTCGTTTATATGCTCTTTTAAAATTTTAATATCCATATCATCATATTGAAAATACAAATGTGGTCCGGTAAGAACATCCTTAGATGGCAAATAATTAATACTCTCCACGACATTTTGTACATTGTCTATTGGTGGTAGTTCAATATGAAATCGAAAATTAATATCTGCTATTTGTTGAAGTTCCTTATAGAAAGTTTGCAACTTATCACTATTATTAAGCAGCCTTATCCATGAAAAAGTGGCTTCCAAAACCTCATCTAAATGTTCAAACCCTTCGTCGGTTAAGTATATGCAAATATTAAACAATGAGTAAATTGAGTTTGTTTCAAAGCTACTCCCTCCGACACCAGCCATTATACTCAAACACCATAAACGCCTCCGCAAATATGAGCATAAGCTTCCGATACCTTCATAACCAATAAGCTGCGAAATAAAAGTATCTGGTTTAGTACGATAATAATCTTTCATTGGCGGTAAAACCCAAGTTAATTCCAACTTGCACACATCTTCTACTGGTTGCACTAAAAATACATCTTGAAAAAACTGCTTTCGAAAAGCATTTTGGTAACTATATTTGGATAAATCTATTTCATTTTCCTGACTATTTGGTATATCTGCACAATGACGTATTAGAATTTCTTCTAGATCATCCAATGATTGTTGTCCTTGGATCGATACAATCATGCGATTGGACCCGTAGTGTTTTTGACAAAATTCATGAAGGGATTTATGCAACATATTGTCATTAACACCCTCTTGAAGAGATTTAAAGTTTCCCCAACTGAAAGTACCGTGAGGATATTCATCACTTGCCAAGCTTGCCAAAATTTGATCCCTACGAACTTCATCTCTCATATAAGTCTGTTCGAATTCGGATTGAACTGCAGAGCGCTCTCGAGCCATAGTGTCTTTTAACATCAGCGGAGCCTTAATTAAATTCATAAATAGATCCATACTTTCGTCTAGATGAGCTTCTTCCACCTCAAAATAAAAACATGTCTCCTCATTTTCCGTATGAGCATTACTAAATCCGCCACTTTTACTCACAAAAGCGTCAAATTGATTTTCAGCCGGATATTTTGCTGATCCCATAAATATCATATGCTCAACAAAATGCGCTAAACCCTGATAATTATTCGGTTCGCTAAATGACCCAACTGTGACAAGAACGGCACAAGCGGCTAATTTACCATGAAACCGTTCCTGAGATAAGCCTAAACTTTCTTTACTGGATACCGAGAGCTTCCCATTCTGTGAATCATCGCTGCGAGTTCGAATTTCTTCAATGTTTGGATCAGATATAAGCATGGCACGTAATCCATTTGATAGACTTAAGGATCGGTAGAGCTTTTTATCGCCGTCTGATTTATCAGGTTGATCATGATAGTGTACTACAATTGATGCAGTATTTAATGTAGCACACTGTTGTCGATATAACCACTTATGAACTTGTTTTGTGATCCTTCTTAGGCTTAGTCTCGGCTTGAAACACATATTGAATTTCATACAATCCCAAATTAAAAATTTTAAAGTTACAATTATTGACATAAAAATATCAGCACATGGTTCATTTAATTTGTGTTTTTAAGTTAAACACTTAGTGTTTGGTCACTGAGATTTTTCAATGATGTTCCAATAAGAATAAATTGAAATTTTTATAAATAATAAATGTTCCGCGCAGATGAAGCGAGTAGAAACAGAGCTAATTCAATTTTTGGTGCGTATACAATGAAATAAGCGAAGAGTCGCTATCTTAATGTTTAAGATAAGGCTCGTTGATGCCGAGCAGCCGAGAAAGTCGGCATGTGACGCAATAATAAAATAAATGACTAAAATTATCTGTTCTGGCATCAAAAGTTGGTGGGAATATTCGGCGTCCAACAATAGGTTAATCTTCTGGGGCTGCGTAAATTCAGGATCGGCTAAGCGAAACTGAGGTAGGACATTTCTTGGCGCCTGAAGAGGGGGGGATTGTTGATTGGCCATTATTTTCAGTAGTACGACTACGTAGATTTTTGAAACTCAGTGGATAATGATGATAGGGTCAACACAGCCCTTTTTCGTGACCTTATAGCTGTTCCTCCCAGTTCAGCGATGTTCAGGGTTGATGACTCCAATCGGAGTCTCAGTGCGTCAGCCATTATTCTGAAGAATTTTGATGACCTGCGATACAGAATATAGGAGTGCGCGGCATTGCTGAGGGGGTCCATCTGGTCCACGTACCAGAGCATTGCTGAGCAAAATACTATAACGCACTGTGACTTAACCCAGTACTCGTGATGAGCTGGCTTGAAGTGAAGCGGTAAACGTATTTTCCTCATTGTTACTTGACTGGTTGACTGAAGCTCAAGGTGTTCTAAAATTTGAATCAAAGATTTTCGACTGGTTCGATCGGTGATGGCTAGTTTTAAAGAGCTGGTGTGTGTGGTTCCAATCTTTCCTTAATGATGTGTATCAAGATTGGATCCCAATTGACTGTTGACACTTTGATTGCGTTAAGAGTGGAGACCGGAGCAGAGGAGAACCTGACCCAGAGGGTATTCCATCCGAAAATATGGCTTCCCATTTTTTGACAAGGGTTTCAGTGCTTTGGCTTTGGAAAAATAATCATTATAAGAACTTTAGCTCAACTTTAGATCAGTATTAGCTTATGGTGCTTGGCATCATTCTTTTGAAATTGGATGACCTGTCTTAGTCACTCATCGAATTACCCTTCTTTGTGTCGTCACTCTGCTGAATCTTTTGTAAAGTCCAGGATTAACACTCGTAGGCGATTTCTTATCGATGGTTCCTCGGAACTGTCTTCATTTTGGACCCGGTGATCCTTGAATAATTAGATAAATCTGGATAATAACAATGTGTATCAACAACTGTAATAATGTAACAAATGTAATGTGTCTCAAATTTTTGGTGTGTAGTTGGATCAAGCAGCCGCTGGAAAGTCCGGCCGGTAATAATCTATTAAATAAGCACTTGTGACATCCCCTGGTTCTTCCGCCTGTTGAGCGCCGTCTTTTATCTTTATTTATTTTCGCTCGCCCGCTCTCGTGAATTCGATCGGCCACCTGCATCTGCCGTCGTGCACTCTCTCCGCTTTCTTTGGTCTCTCGCGGTATCTCTCGGTCTCTGCGCTCCCGCATCTTTACTTCTTAGATCGGTCTTCAACCTTACCCATATATCCCAAATTTTTGTACATATATGTATTCATCAACAAATTCATCAAGTTAGATAAGATTGCTTTTTAAGATGTTCAAATGCATGTTGGTAATCAGTGGTCCATACGGACCTTTCATCCTATTTACATAGTCCCGTTATGTAGCGTGAATAGTCCGACATTTTTTTTATCAGCGCTATCCACATAACGTTCTAGCGATATCTGCGTTCGTAGGAACTGGATATTTTCTAATGGCTTCATATTTGGTGTCATCAAGCAATACACCTTTATCATTGCATTTGTGTCCGAGGAAAGTAACGTCCTTCATATAGAATGAGCATTTATCGGTATGCAGATTAATGTCATTTTGTATACAAAGGTCGAAGACAATAATAAGGGCGCGCTCTTGCTCTCCAGCGCTCTTGTTGGACAAAACCCCATTCCCTACCCTCATGCCAACCTGCTTAGCTACGGTCACTAGTACAGTGACGTCACTGCCAACTGCAACGGCAACTTCTACAACAACTATAATAGTGTCGACTGCTCGCGCATAACCATCTACTGCAACAACGAAATTTGCTGTGCAAGCAAATAATTCTGCACCTAACACCAGCACGCTCTCTTCAAAACAATGTTCGGCCGTACAGACTGGTATGGATCGGTATATACAAATACAACGTAAGTTCAGCCCGCAGAACTCTAGACTTGGTAATTCTGCCAAAATAACAGCAATTCTGCCAACAATAATCTGCAGCACTTCATAACAATCTACAATAGAGAAGCCCATAGAAGCAAACAGAATTGCTATTTTGGCACATAAATCCGATGATATACCTCCTGAATACATCGTAGCGGACAATAAAAAGCCTAAGCCGCCGCCGATTTACATTCGAGAGAAAAGTTCTAATGCTCTCGTAAACTCAATACTGAATAATTCCATTAACAAAGGGAAATTTTCCTTTATCAGCGCAACGACGTCTCGTGCTCGATATCGGCATGCATCGTCGCTACAAGTTCCGACACGGTCCATCGCAAGTCGCTGCTGATCTCCATAACATCCAATTCTTCAAGCTCCTTGTGGGTGGCCTTGACGTCCTCGTAAATGGCAACCACATGGGGCATGGCATCTTCCACCTTGGACACTGACTGGAGGGCTCCTTGGATCCTCTTCAAATCATGGAGGGCGCGCATATGAAACGGAGCGACAAGTTCACATTTATGAGGCTTATGCACTGATATAAGGGGCCAGAGAGAGCCCGTCATAGAACATGGGTAGAGCGAAAGCTCTCTATCTTAATGTTACACATAAAGCCCGTTGAAGCCGAGCGGCCAAAAAGTGTCGGCTTGCGACCAATAATAGCGAAAATATAAATGACAATAGTACAAACTATACTTTTAATATTTTTGTGCTCTTAGTGATAGTCTATTATCTATGCTGTGGCATACGTAAAATTATAAGTTTAAGTTAAAGAACACTATTGATCCACACACTTAACATTTTATTATTGGAATACCGAGCAGGCGTGAAGAATTATAAGAATTGAAGAATTAGAAATTCGTTTATTGGATGCCAATAAGACTGTGCAGAGACGCCCATATCGACTTGACGTAGATGCAAGGGAATTAGTTAGAGATAAAATCAAAGAAATGTTGGCGGCAACGTTATACGTCCAAGTAATTCTCCATTCTCGGGGCTCAGACTCTTGTTTAGATATGTCTAGTGCATTTTATCAGATTCAATAGACGCAGGATCCATAAAGGAACCGTGTTTGTAACCCTCATGTAGCCCTCATGGGCATTATGAGCTTCTATTTATACCATTTGAGCTGAAGAATGCCTCTCTTTTTAAGCGAGCTTTAGCGCTTATATAGAACCATTTAAAAGATTGACAGTAGTGTTAAAGGCATGAATATCGTGGATCTGAAATAGAACATCTTAACCAAGTCTCACAATTGAGACAATTTGAATATTTTGCGTCGTACTTGCGTAAATTTGTCCAGTAATTCTCTGAAGATATAAAACCGTTGTATCAGTGGACTTCTAAAAATAGTAGCTTCGTTTGGAAATCAGAGCATGAAGAACCACGTCAGAAGATTTTCTCAGTAGTAACCCATGATCCGGTTTTAATGATCTTTGATCCGCAATATCCCATAGAGCTGCATATAGATGCAAGTGCAAGTGGCTATGGTGGCATTCTCATACACAAAATAGACGGTAAGCCTAAAGTGCTCGAAATTTTTAGTAAAAATGTACATCGCCCATAGAATCGAGGTATCATTCTTACAAATTAGATACCATCGGAGGATACAGCGCTGTAAAGATACAGATTGTACAGATGGTAATTCATTGAGAGAAAGTCGAAACAAAGTAGACCTAATGCCAAGAGTACATCGTTGGTGGGCATATTTACAATCAATTGGCTTCACTGTAGAGTACCGCAATGGATATCGCATGGCGCACGTGGACTTCTTATCCAGAAATCCGATTGTTACTGAATTTAAGACAATGAATAGAATACCTGAAGTTGGCATAGACCTGAAAGAGGTGACAGACAAATGGCTTGTAGCTTAGCAGCTGCGTGATTCGTGCTTAGGGGAAATTATAGCCCAGTTGAATGATGGAGAAGTGCAGGAGAGCCTAGCCAAGACGTATGAATTAAGGGCAGAAATTCTATATTGGAAAATTCAGAGCAATGGAAAGATACGCTGTGTACCTGTAATCCGAAGAGCCTTTAGCTGGTCTGTAGTAATTTATGTTCATGATGCAATCATGCAAATAGGGTGGCAGAAAACGTTAGACAAGGTTTACGAGCAGTATTGATTCGAGCACATGTCGAAGTATAAACGAAAATTCGTAGAGATTTGAATAACATGCAAATTAGCAAAGCCTTTAGTAGGGAAAACTCAAATGGAATTACATCCAATTCCGAAAGTTGAAATACCTTGGCTTAATGAGCATATTGATATCAGTGGAAACTCAGTCTCCACATGCCAACGCGGTATTGAAGTGCATCATTCAGCAAAGCTTAACATCTCAACAGACTCGTAACATCCACACTAGGAAAAACTGATACCCTACAGATCAAGAAAACTGCCTGCTTCTACAAAATTCGCTGAGATAAACATCTTACACAATTCCTTGGCTGAGCATCCACTGACTTGGCCACCAAATGTTACATACATCAACTAAATCCAAGGTTGCAGCTAATACTCCATTCAGCCGCAGATCCAAAAAAGCTGACAACAATATGCGGATATCACTTCTTGGATCAAACTTCCAAAATTACTGCAAATTACTGCGGATCAACAGCTACTTCGCGCCCCTGACCCCAGCTCCCCACTCCGTCACTCAATCCCCTGAAGAAGCGACCATTGACCTAGCCACGAAATTGCACGGTCAGCGCCCAGGCAGCTACACGGGTCCACCAACCGAACTTACCCTCAACTACTGATAAAATTTGCGGCATTGTAAGCCACTGCAGCACTCAGCTACTCTGAGTCCAACATTGCTAAACATAAATAATAATTATTTCTTAACTAAAATTGAAATTAGATCCTTAAAATAAATAAAATTGTAAATTTTAGGTCTAAGCTTAAAAAATGTTATTGCTTGTTATTTCTTAAAAATATTTTAAATTCTCTAATAAGTATCCTGTTAATATCAGGCCTATTGCACTGTTTTAAAATTAAGATTTCTCACCCCTTTCTGCCACCATTAAAACCACCAGAAACCACATTTCTGCCTCCAGTATTCAAGATCAATTTTGCACAGAAATTTAATAAGGACAGAAAGCGGGCTTCGGAAAAGCAACCCACCACCGCAATTAATGCTAATGATCTGATCTAATTTGTCCGTAGTCCGTTGCGGCCAAATGGGGTTGCCCCATATATCAGGCACTATCAGGCCAATTATCCGAGAGCCAGCCTTCTCAGACTGGCCGACCTTCTAAGCGCACTTAAGGCAAATCTCATCGGATTAATTTTCCACGGCCAATTATAAGGGCAACTACAACAAAAACATCAACTGCCTTCTGAGGACAGGCATAAAAAACTTTTGGCAGTCTTTGCAGACTTATGAACCCAATTTTGATGATCAGGCTATTAGAAATGGGCAGCATATTAAACTTCAACCAATAAAAATCCTGCCGAGGCTCATTTGCCACGTTTTCATGGCAAACTCAGATCTCAGCGTTCTGACAATGTGGATAATACTAAGCAGCCACATCCCCTGGCACCAGCTAATGCCACTAATCGTCAGATGAGAAAGCCTGAGAGGCCTAAGAGCCTAAGAATATTATTCATATGCTATTCAACAAGCTGCTTTCTTTGGGAATTTTTCTTTGAGGACCGCACAAATGGGGAGCATAGTGGCTTTGTTGTTTCTGGCGGAGAGTATACAGCTTGCCTGGATGCCCAGGTGGGCAGCTAAAAATTGGACCCTTTAATTTGTGTGCACACCCGATTACTGCCCAGCGCGATCAAATTGGCATTGCTGACGCACCCTCGGACAATTATTTTAAATCTTCAAGACTCTGCCGACACTTAACCGCCTCAATATTAAATAATGAGTAAATTGAGTTTGTTTCAAAGCTACTCCATTATACTCAAACGACACCAGCCATTATACTCAAACACCATAACGCCTCCGCAAATATGAGCACACGCTTCAGATACCTTCATAACCAATAACCTGCGAAATAAAGGTATCTGGTTTAGTATGATAACAATCCTTCATTGGCGGTAAAACCCAAGTTAATTCCAACTTGCACACATCTTCTACTGGTTCCACTAAAAATACATCTTGAAAAAATGCTTTCGAAACGGTTTTTGGTAACTATATTTGCATAAATCTATTTCATTTCTCTGACTATTCGGTATATCTTCACAATGATGTATTAGAATTTCTGCTAGATCATCCAATGATTGCTGGCCTTGGATCAATACTATCATGCTATTGGACCCGTAGTGTTTTTGACAAAATTCATGAAGGGATTTATGCAACATATTGTCATTAACACCCTCTTTTCACCCAAAATTTGATCCCTACGAACTTCATCTCTCATATAAGTCTGTTCGAATTGAACTTCGGATTGAACTGCAGAGCGCTCTTGAGCCATAGTGTCTTTTAACATCAGCGGAGCCTTAATTTTACTACTAAATCCGCCACTTTTACTCACAAAAGCGTCAAATTGATTTTCAGCCGGATATTTTGCTGATCCCATAAATATCATATGCTCCACAAAATGTGCTAGACCCTGATAATTATTCCGTTCGCTTAATGAGCAAACTGTGACAAGAACGGCACAATCTTCTAATTTTCCATGAAACCGTTCCTGAGATAAGCCTAAACTTTCTTTTCTGGATACCGAGAGCTTCCCATTTTGTGAATCCTCGCTGCGAGTTCGAATTTCTTCAATGTTTGGATCAAATATAAGCATGGCACGTAATCCATTTGATAGACTTAAGGATCGGTAGAGCTTTTGATCGCCGTCTGATTTATCAGGTTGATCATGATAGTGTACTACAATTGATGCAGTGAGCACAACAGGGCTCACAGATCGGCCCAGGAAAATGTGAAGCAGGTACTTTCAGAGTACTACTTCCCAAAAATGGCTAAACTAGCAAGCGAAATCGTCGCTAATTGTAGGACATGCGCTAAGGCCAAATATGATAGACATCCCAAGAAGCATGAGCTTGGTGAGACGCCAGTCCCATCTCATGTAGGGGAAATGCTACATATAGACATTTTCTCCACGGACAAAAAGTATTTTCTTACATGCATTGACAAATTCTCGAAATTTGCCATGGTCCAACCAGTTCCTTCTAGAACCATAGAGGATCACAAACCGGCATTACTAATGCTGATGAATGTTTTCCCTAAAGCCAGAGTCATATATTGCGACAACGAACCATCGTTAAACTCGCACACTATTTTGACCATGCTGGAAAACCATTTCGGCGTCAGCGTTTCAAACGCACCGCCCCTCCACAGTGTCTCAAACGGACAAGTGGAATGTTTCCACAGCACTCTAGTGGAGCTCGCCAGATGCCTTAAAATCGATAAAGGTATCAGTGACACCGTCGAGCTAATCTTGCTGGCCACTGCCAGACACAACAAATCTATCCATTCGGTCATCGACAAGAGGCCGGCCGATGTAGTTCAAACACAATCTGATGAGCCTCTTTATGAGGTTCAGGATAAGATAAAGCTTGCCCAAGATAAGGTCAGGAACAGGGAAAATGCTTCCCGACAAAACAGGGTGTTCAAGGTTGGCGAAGAAGTCCTGGTAAAACCAAACAGGCGACTAGGCAACTCTCTCCATTGTGTGAAGAGAAAGTTGTGGAAGCGGACATGGGGACAACACTCCTCATTAAGGGGAGGGTGGTCCACAAGGACAACCTAGGTAGACGAAGCTTGGTCATACCGACATTCGTCTGATAATTTTCATATTTTTCATTTTTTTATCTCTAGCCACTTGGCATAGTTTTTTTTCTATTTTTTTTATATTTCTTGCCTTTAGCCATTTGGCGTAAGTTTTAATATTATCATTATTTTTATGTTCATTATTCATTTATACCCATTTTATTCACTATGCTTTATTTTACATGTTTGGTGGTGGGCTACCTAAATTTTGAAAAACACTACAATAAATCGGAATATTACAGGTTATTCCTTTTGACCCTAACATCGGCACACGTTACGGACTACTCGCAAGCCAAGTACATTCCATGGTGATCGAACATTAATGGTTCGTACATTGATGGTCGAATTTTAGTATGGGAAGAATTTGCATTCGTGAGACACTCAGCAAATCTTTCTGAGTATAGGCGCGTGGTGGAAGAGACGGGTGGCATGGTTAACATGTTTCCCCAGTCGCACATGCAGACAAATATAATCTAAATACAAACAAGACTGTAGTAGTAAACTTGGAAATCATGGAGCAATTTGGAACCAATTGGCCGGTAGCCAAACCGTCGACGACCAGCTGACTTAGAAGGAAAAAAGAGAAACCAACCAAGCTGGAAACAAAATTTTTTTTTTGATCAATGCACTGCGTTGCATAATTTTTTTTGATTGCACTACGATGCATATTTTTTTTAATATAATATAATATTTTGTAAAATTGAGCGTAACTTTTTCTGCCCGATTAGACGTGTAGCCCGTAAAGCTATGCAAAAAAACTAGGTAGGAAGTTTGTTAATTTAAATGCGCAGTAATGCGATTAGTAAATTTTCAATAGAAGATCATAATAATTTTAATAAAACACTAAAAAATAAAAGTATATGCAAAATCCACCAAAATGACTTTGGACACAAAAACAATGGATTCCACTGCCAATATCATCAACAAGGTAGAATCTAGCAACATCAATCTATATTGGGAACATATACTCTTGATAATCATTGTTGTTATCCTGTGCGCCACTGTCTTTTACAAAATTTACAAGCTGCATAATAATTGTCTGAAAAAAAGGTATATAAGCCGGAGCAATGACCTGGATAAAATATAAGCAGCAACATAAATAAAAATAAAAATAAATATTAAAAAAAATAAATAAATAAAAAACAACAGCACAAACAAAAGTGATTACACATAAATGGTAACACCTAAAATTTAAGAAGATGAAATAACAAAAAAAAAAATATAAAAATATTTTAATATATTCTTCTTACAAAGTATGGCTAAACTAAAGGTATGGAATGGAACAAATTGTACGGGCAACCTATCCAAATGAACACGGTTAGGAAGCATGTTGAAATATTAGTAGAGTGCTTTAATGAAGCGCGAATGCTAATACATGATCACAGGGAAAGTTTAAATCAAGACCATTGGTCAAAGGTATCGAATCTTTTGATACGACTACGATCTAATTGAATATTTGTTGAACAAAAGTTCAGTTCGGTACCAACCGTTCTAAACACTCCAATAGCAGTGGAGTCCAAACACTCCAACAATATGCGGATATCACTTCTTGGATCAAACTTCCAAAATTACTGCAAATTACTGCGGATCAACAGCTACTTCGCGCCCCTGACCCCAGCTCCCCACTCCGTCACTCAATCCCCTGAAGAAGCGACCATTGACCTAGCCACGAAATTGCACGGTCAGCGCCGAGGCAGCTACACGGGTCCACCAACCGAACTTACCCTCAACTACTGATAAAATTTGCGGCATTGTAAGCCACTGCAGCACTCAGCTACTCTGAGTCCAACATTGCTAAACATAAATAATAATTATTTCTTAACTAAAATTGAAATTAGATCCTTAAAATAAATAAAATTGTAAATTTTAGGTCTAAGCTTAAAAAATGTTATTGCTTGTTATTTCTTAAAAATATCTTAACTTCTCTAATAAGTATCCTGTTAATATCAGGCCTATTGCACTGTTTTAAAATTAAGATTTCTCACCCCTTTCTGCCACCATTAAAACCACCAGAAACCACATTTCTGCCTCCAGTATTCAAGATCAATTTTGCACAGAAATTTAATAAGGACAGAAAGCGGGCTTCGGAAAAGCAACCCACCACCGCAATTAATGCTAATGATCTGATCTAATTTGTCCGTAGTCCGTTGCGGCCAAATGGGGTTGCCCCATATATCAGGCACTATCAGGCCAATTATCCGAGAGCCAGCCTTCTCAGACTGGCCGACCTTCTAAGCGCACTTAAGGCAAATCTCATCGGATTAATTTTCCACGGCCAATTATAAGGGCAACTACAACAAAAACATCAACTGCCTTCTGAGGACAGGCATAAAAAACTTTTGGCAGTCTTTGCAGACTTATGAACCCAATTTTGATGATCAGGCTATTAGAAATGGGCAGCATATTAAACTTCAACCAATAAAAATCCTGCCGAGGCTCATTTGCCACGTTTTCATGGCAAACTCAGATCTCAGCGTTCTGACAATGTGGATAATACTAAGCAGCCACATCCCCTGGCACCAGCTAATGCCACTAATCGTCAGATGAGAAAGCCTGAGAGGCCTAAGAGCCTAAGAATATTATTCATATGCTATTCAACAAGCTGCTTTCTTTGGGAATTTTTCTTTGAGGACCGCACAAATGGGGAGCATAGTGGCTTTGTTGTTTCTGGCGGAGAGTATACAGCTTGCCTGGATGCCCAGGTGGGCAGCTAAAAATTGGACCCTTTAATTTGTGTGCACACCCGATTACTGCCCAGCGCGATCAAATTGGCATTGCTGACGCACCCTCGGACAATTATTTTAAATCTTCAAGACTCTGCCGACACTTAACCGCCTCAATATTAAATAATGAGTAAATTGAGTTTGTTTCAAAGCTACTCCATTATACTCAAACGACACCAGCCATTATACTCAAACACCATAACGCCTCCGCAAATATGAGCACACGCTTCAGATACCTTCATAACCAATAACCTGCGAAATAAAGGTATCTGGTTTAGTATGATAACAATCCTTCATTGGCGGTAAAACCCAAGTTAATTCCAACTTGCACACATCTTCTACTGGTTCCACTAAAAATACATCTTGAAAAAAATGCTTTCGAAACGGTTTTTGGTAACTATATTTGCATAAATCTATTTCATTTCTCTGACTATTCGGTATATCTTCACAATGATGTATTAGAATTTCTGCTAGATCATCCAATGATTGCTGGCCTTGGATCAATACTATCATGCTATTGGACCCGTAGTGTTTTTGACAAAATTCATGAAGGGATTTATGCAACATATTGTCATTAACACCCTCTTTTCACCCAAAATTTGATCCCTACGAACTTCATCTCTCATATAAGTCTGTTCGAATTGAACTTCGGATTGAACTGCAGAGCGCTCTTGAGCCATAGTGTCTTTTAACATCAGCGGAGCCTTAATTTTACTACTAAATCCGCCACTTTTACTCACAAAAGCGTCAAATTGATTTTCAGCCGGATATTTTGCTGATCCCATAAATATCATATGCTCCACAAAATGTGCTAGACCCTGATAATTATTCCGTTCGCTTAATGAGCAAACTGTGACAAGAACGGCACAATCTTCTAATTTTCCATGAAACCGTTCCTGAGATAAGCCTAAACTTTCTTTTCTGGATACCGAGAGCTTCCCATTTTGTGAATCCTCGCTGCGAGTTCGAATTTCTTCAATGTTTGGATCAAATATAAGCATGGCACGTAATCCATTTGATAGACTTAAGGATCGGTAGAGCTTTTGATCGCCGTCTGATTTATCAGGTTGATCATGATAGTGTACTACAATTGAAATCGTCGCTAATTGTAGGACATGCGCTAAGGCCAAATATGATAGACATCCCAAGAAGCATGAGCTTGGTGAGACGCCAGTCCCATCTCATGTAGGGGAAATGCTACATATAGACATTTTCTCCACGGACAAAAAGTATTTTCTTACATGCATTGACAAATTCTCGAAATTTGCCATGGTCCAACCAGTTCCTTCTAGAACCATAGAGGATCACAAACCGGCATTACTAATGCTGATGAATGTTTTCCCTAAAGCCAGAGTCATATATTGCGACAACGAACCATCGTTAAACTCGCACACTATTTTGACCATGCTGGAAAACCATTTCGGCGTCAGCGTTTCAAACGCACCGCCCCTCCACAGTGTCTCAAACGGACAAGTGGAATGTTTCCACAGCACTCTAGTGGAGCTCGCCAGATGCCTTAAAATCGATAAAGGTATCAGTGACACCGTCGAGCTAATCTTGCTGGCCACTGCCAGACACAACAAATCTATCCATTCGGTCATCGACAAGAGGCCGGCCGATGTAGTTCAAACACAATCTGATGAGCCTCTTTATGAGGTTCAGGATAAGATAAAGCTTGCCCAAGATAAGGTCAGGAACAGGGAAAATGCTTCCCGACAAAACAGGGTGTTCAAGGTTGGCGAAGAAGTCCTGGTAAAACCAAACAGGCGACTAGGCAACTCTCTCCATTGTGTGAAGAGAAAGTTGTGGAAGCGGACATGGGGACAACACTCCTCATTAAGGGGAGGGTGGTCCACAAGGACAACCTTAGGTAGACGAAGCTTGGTCATACCGACATTCGTCTGATAATTTTCATATTTTTCATTTTTTTATCTCTAGCCACTTGGCATAGTTTTTTTTCTATTTTTTTTATATTTCTTGCCTTTAGCCATTTGGCGTAAGTTTTAATATTATCATTATTTTTATGTTCATTATTCATTTATACCCATTTTATTCACTATGCTTTATTTTACATGTTTGGTGGTGGGCTACCTAAATTTTGAAAAACACTACAATAAATCGGAATATTACAGGTTATTCCTTTTGACCCTAACATCGGCACACGTTACGGACTACTCGCAAGCCAAGTACATTCCATGGTGATCGAACATTAATGGTTCGTACATTGATGGTCGAATTTTAGTATGGGAAGAATTTGCATTCGTGAGACACTCAGCAAATCTCTCTGAGTATAGGCGCGTGGTGGAAGAGACGGGTGGCATGGTTAACATGTTTCCCCAGTCGCACATGCAGACAAATATAATCTAAATACAAACAAGACTGTAGTAGTAAACTTGGAAATCATGGAGCAATTTGGAACCAATTGGCCGGTAGCCAAACCGTCGACGACCAGCTGACTTAGAAGGAAAAAGAGAAACCAACCAAGCTGGAAACAAAATTTTTTTTTGATCAATGCACTGCGTTGCATAATTTTTTTGATTGCACTACGATGCATATTTTTTTGTAATATAATATAATATTTTGTAAAATTGAGCGTAACTTTTTCTGCCCGATTAGACGTGTAGCCCGTAAAGCTATGCAAAAAACTAGGTAGGAAGTTTGTTAATTTAAATGCGCAGTAATGCGATTAGTAAATTTTCAATAGAAGATCATAATAATTTTAATAAAACACTAAAAAATAAAAGTATATGCAAAATCCACCAAAATGACTTTGGACACAAAAACAATGGATTCCACTGCCAATATCATCAACAAGGTAGAATCTAGCAACATCAATCTATATTGGGAACATATACTCTTGATAATCATTGTTGTTATCCTGTGCGCCACTGTCTTTTACAAAATTTACAAGCTGCATAATAATTGTCTGAAAAAAAGGTATATAAGCCGGAGCAATGACCTGGATAAAATATAAGCAGCAACATAAATAAAAATAAAAATAAATATTAAAAAAAATAAATAAATAAAAAACAACAGCACAAACAAAAGTGATTACACATAAATGGTAACACCTAAAATTTAAGAAGATGAAATAACAAAAAAAAAAAATATAAAAATATTTTAATATATTCTTCTTACAAAGTATGGCTAAACTAAAGGTATGGAATGGAACAAATTGTACGGGCAATCATCAAACATTAAAACTAATTTTGACAGATCAACCAAGTCACTAACCCAGAATAGACCTATCCAAATGAACACGGTTAGGAAGCATGTTGAAATATTAGTAGAGTGCTTTAATGAAGCGCGAATGCTAATACATAATCACAGGGAAAGGTTAAATCAAGATCATTGGTCACAGGTATCGAAACTTTTGATACGACTACGATCTAATTTAATTTGTTAAACAAAAGTTCAGTTCGGTACCAACCGTTCTAAACACTCCAATAGCAGTTGACACTGCACCTGACCCGGATTCAACAGAAACGAACGAATCGGAGTCAGAAGAGCTTCCTCAAAATAGAAGATAGAAGTAAAACTCAAAATAGAAGATGAAGATTTGAACAATCTTACTATTCCGGCGGTATACACTGATCTGGACAAATCAACAGATTCAGATACTTCGAGTGTAATGGAAAACAAAATAAGTAACTCTATCACAATGGCACAATCAAATATTGATTTTATTAATACAGCATCCAAGCTTATACCAGTTTTTGATGGAAAGGCTGAAAATTTAACAAGTTTCATTGATGCTTTACAAATAATAGAATCAATAAAAGACGAGCAGGAAGAATTATCTGTCTCCATAATTAATACAGAGCTAATCGGTAATGAAACAACAATTACTGAAGTAATTCCAGATAAAAGGCAACGTAAAAGGCGAAAATAAAACTGCTAACCAATATACACAATTAATTGAGCAGATGACAGATGAAAGCCTTAGAATGTGCATATATAACAGATGTTTTTCCTTTAGAGCTAGCTAGAAGTTATTCCACGCAGCATGCAGTCAAAGTATTGACTAAAAATTGCACATTCGAGAAGGTAAAACTTATCATGCAAGCTGGCACCTTTGGTACTATGCCGTTTCCAAAATTGTCAATAGTTGAACTGAAGCATCTGGACAGTCAAATACCGTCCTTTATTGCTAGAAATATCCACAGCGCGGCTCAAATCGCGGACGTGGAAATTATAGAGGTAATTTTGGTGGTAATCACAATAACTACAACAACAATAACTACAACAACAATAACTATAACAACAATTACCAAAATAACAATGGAGGACGAGGCCAATATAGAGGAAACTATAGAGGCGGGGTAACTCGAACCGAGGCCACAATGGCAATACCCAAAGCAATGTCAGAATTACCCAAAATACTAACTAAAACACATCGGAAAACTCCCAAAGTCCTTTAAATTCTCAACAATAAAAGATGTCAGAGATCACAAAATTAATCTCAGCCAAAATATATTAGTTTCATTTTTCAATGTAGCTTCTGGAAAAGAACTCAACTTTTTAATAGACACAGGTGCAGACATTTCCATTTTAAAAGATACTTCGGATAACTTCCAAAACATCCAAGATGATTACATCATATACAAAGTCAAGAAACAACCAAATCCCAAGGTTCTATAGAGATACAGACAACTAAATACATAATTATATAATTAATAATCTATTCACATTTCCCAATTGCATGCGATAATAGGCATCGACTTTAATAAAAAATACAATTATAATTAGACCCAATAAATTAAAATAATTTTTTATGATTTAATGTTTTTAATTTTTTATTTTTTTAATGTACCAATAACTCATAGTTCTGGCAAAAATTTAATACTTCTGCCAGCAAGATCCCAAGTTATTCGGAAAATTGAACTTAACTCAAAAGAAGACAGTGTATTAATTCCAAATCAGGAAATACTGCATGGTATTTACGTTGCAAATTATTGGACCAACATCCAATAATGCCGTCATAAGACTATTAAACACAACAAATACCGACCAAGTAGTCAGTACAGATAACTGAACATATGAATCACTTTCGAACTACGATGTAGTCAACACAAATCCAGACAATAGGAAAAAATCCGTACTATCACAACTTAAACTTCAAAAAACTTCACTCCACAGCTCAAGTCAGAGCTTTCTAGCTTATGCACCCAGTATAGCGATATATTCGGATTGGCAACCGAATCAATAACCACAAATAATTTTTATAAACAGAAACTGAGATTAAAAGATGATGAACGAAATACAAAAGCAAGTAGGAAAATTAATCTCTGACGGGATTGTCGAACCGTCAGTATCTGAATATAATAGCCCATTGTTACTTTTTCGTAAGAAATCATCCCCCGGGTCAAATGTATAGAAATGGCGATTAGTAATTGACTACCGCCAGATTAATAAAAAATGACTATCTGATAAATTCCCATTACCTAGAATTGATGATATTTTAGATCAACTAGATCGAGCAAAATACTTTTCATGTCTTGACTAAATGTCAGGATTCCCATCAAATTGAACTAGAAAAAGGTTCAAGAGATATAACGTCTTTTTCAACGAGCAACGGCTCATATCGCTTCACGCGATTACCCTTCGGATTAAAAATAGCTCCTAATTCGTTTCAAAAAATGATGACTATTGTGTTCTCTGGTCTAGACTCTGGACAGTGCTAGATGTTTTGTAGCATTCCGTAACTATTATAGGCGTTTTATAAAAAATTTCGCCGACTATTCACTGCACATAACAAGATTGTGTAAATAGAATGTTCCTTTTAAATGGACGGATGAGTGTGAAAATGCATTTCAATACTTAAAAACAAAACTTATGGAACCTACCTTGCTACAGTATCCAGATTTCACTAAAGAATTCTGTATAATAACAGATGCAAGTAAGCAAGCATGTGGAGCGGTTTTAGGTCTCCAACTTCCCATTGCATACACATCAAGACCATTTACAAAAGGTGAAAGTAACAAATATACTACTGAGCAGGAATTAGGTGCAATTCATTGGGCGATATTGCATTTCAGACCATATGTATATGGAAAACATTTCTTAAAAAAAACAGACCATAGACCTTTAATATACCTTTTCTCAATGATCAATCCCAGTTCTAAACTGACACGTATGAGGCTCGAACTAGAAGAATTCGATTTTACAGTCGAATATTTAAAGGGAAAAGATAATTATGTAGCTTATGCTTTATCAAGAATAATCATCAAAGATCTACATAATATAACTAGAAATATATTGAAAGTCACTACTAGATATCAAAGTAGACTAGTAAACTAGTAGACAAAGTAGAAATCAAAAACAAGAATTGTCTATGCAATCTTTAAATAAAGCTTCTAAGCCCAACGTATACGACGTTATGACTGCAGATATGATGTTAGCTATTTATATACTAATGGAGTTATTGACTTAGATGAATTTTTCTAAAGGCTTGAAATGCAATCCGGTATACATAAAATCAGCCAAAAATGCCAGAAAGCCAAAATAACTAAACACACATAGACCCGTTTAACAATTACAGACACACCAATAAATGCTTTCGACAGAGTGATAGTGGACACTATTGGTCCACTGCCAAAATCAGAAAATGGCAATGAGTATGCAGTCACTTTAATATGTGATTTAACTAAGTATTTAGTTGCCATACCTGTTCCGAATTAAAAATTTTAATACTGTCGCTGAAGCAATCTTTGAATCTTATATTCTGAAGTACAGTCCAATGAAGACGTTCATTACGGACACGGGTACAGAATACAAGAATTTGATTATAGACGATTTGTGCAAATATTTAAATATTGAAAATATTACATCCACGGCACACCACCACCAGACAGTTGGAACAATAGAAAAAAGTCGAAGGACTATCAATGAGTACATACGATCTTACATATCGGTTGATAAAACTGATTGGGACGTATGGCTTCAATATTTTTTCTTTTCTTTCAACACGACCGCCTCTATGGCACATACTTATTGTCCATATGAGCTAGTATTCGGTAAAACATGTAATTTACCGGTACATTTTAATTGGAAATTATGGAGCAAATTGGAACTACAAAATAATTGTATATCAGGCTAATGTCTAGAATTACGTTAGTACCTGGTGCTCAAATTAATCGCGTATAATTTTTGCAAAAAAAAGAATTCTCCTAAATTAAACTACTAAATTTTCTAATAAACTAAGCACGCTAAAAGTTTTAAAAACACGCTAAAAATTGTATTTTTGTGAGCCCAGGCAGACCCTTAATTAAATAAAAATTATCACGAGACTTAAGGGATAACTAGATCTCTCAACTAGTGTTTCCAACGCCTCTACAGTACCGAAGACACGCACACACACACGTGGCGGCGACTACGTCGACGACGATTCCTCCTTCTGCTTATCCATGCATACGTAGCATAATTTTGTTTAATTTTTTTAAAATTATCCCATTTTATACAATATACAATACATTAGTTGGAAAGTTGTGAAACGAAGTGAGGGAGAAAGTTGTAAAGTCATAACATTAACGAAACGTCCAGAGCTTATTGCGAGTAAGGCAGTTGAATTGTCAAAACTGTTGTTAAAAAGGAGATAATTTAAAAAAAATAAAGTCAGCACATATTATGCCATTATTATTATTATTATTGGCCGTCCCAACCCTATCGGGTCACAGCCTGTTGCACAGTCTGCCTCCACGCTTCCCTGTCCTGGGCACGCCCTCGCCAGTTGGTAACACCAGATGCAGACAGGGCTTCCATCACCTGGTCCTGCCAACGTATCCGGGGTCGTCGTCTCCTCCGTTTCCCGACGATTACCGCATCAAATACTTTACGAGCCGGAGCGTCTTCTTCCATACGGGCGATGTGACCCAGCCAGCGGAGTCTTTGAATTTTGACTCGGCTAACTATATCAACATCCCCGTACAGCTCATACAGCTCGTGGTTATTGGAGCTGAGTCATGTTTCGAACTTTTGTCCGTTGGTCAAATAAAGCAAGGTCTGAACCATCCCATACTACAAAAACGCTTCTTGAATGGGTAGTATCGGGAAAATATTTGGCAAATTCCTCAACTCCTCAACAACCGGTCTTTAGCATGAATTACCAAAAAGAAATATTAGAATCAATACTCAGCCTTCCATTGAAGTCGGATCCACGCGTTTTGGGCAACTCATTCGAGATAGCCAAACGCCATTTCTGTCTCTCGAGAGTAGATTATCTGGAGATCCGAACTTAAAGAAAACTTAATTTAAAGAAAAAAAGAAATCCCTTGGTCATATGACGCCTGCAAGCAATGATGTTCTTCCTACTCCACAGTACGTTGTACCCTACCAGTGTATCTTACGGCCTCAAAGTAAGTGTAAGACATCGACACAAAAATGTTAAAATGAATTGTTGATGGTGGATCCAACATATCAGGAAGAGCTGTACTCAACTCTTCTTCGGTTTCGGATGAAAAAAATCTCTCTGAAAGCCGACATAAAAAAGATGTACCGCCAGATGTGGGTCAAAGGGCAACTAAGCGGAACATTCTCTTCGGTGACATCAAAGATATTCGAACCCTCTTGGTTTATTAATCCCAATCCTTATTAAAGGAAAGATCCTGCTGCAGGAACTGTGGCTTAATAATCTTGATTGGGAAGAGTAGACATTTGGAAACAGCGTGGAACAAAATCACCTTGTCTTCAAACAGTCAGAAGATATCTCAATATCGAGATTTGTGATGAGAGTGCCGATGTCACCAATTCAAATTCATACCTTTTCTAAAGCATCGCTGAGAGATTTTAGAGCCTGCGTCTATATTCATTATATCCCTCGTCCATGTAGCAACTAAACAGAACCTGGCAGATATTGTGGAAAGAGGTGAAGACGTAAAGAAGACGGAAGAATCGATATGGTTTACAGGTTAATTATTTTAACGGAGCTGGAGATAAGTGGCCAACAAGTTTCCTGTTTGATCTGTCACCAGAGCTTTTCCAGATTGACAAGTTCCCTGTTTGATCCGACTCAAGAGCTTTTGCAGATGGAAAGAAAAAAGCACATATAACTGATGGAAAGATTTTCCTTTAAAAGAAGTGTAATAAATTTATAAAGAAGTGTAATAAATTAGTAGTTCTGATAGTGTACCTTAGCCTGTCGAATATAAAGAAGCTTTTTTTAAAATTGAGTATCAAGATGAAATTAAAATATAAACCTGGTTGTCAGCCCACGTCTACAGTAGCTAAATCCTTTTGTCCGTACCTTTTCGTTGTGGGGGTCGGGGGGGCAACTACTTAATGCTACTATATCGCACGGTGCCAAGTTTTCGGTATTGTTGATGAAGCGCTGTCATTTTTAGAGCTACGTACGATATTTGGGTCCACGAGTACAAGTGAGTCTCTTGCGACAACGTGTTTGGATAGTCAACGTGGAAGTCTGCAGTCAGATAGTATGGTCATGCATACGCTGGTTCAAATGCAAGCCTCATCTGATGACGTTAATCATGGGAAAAAAGGATGCGTATTTGTGTTCATACCGCCGGAGCACCGCACATGGGTGGACTATGGGAGGCAATTAATATAAAAATATTAATTATAATAATAATGATAATGATAACTCGTTAAGATTTAATTGACGATTATATAAAACATTAGAAGGCTTTGATAACAAAGTATATACATTTAAAAATATAAATTCCAGACTGAAAAAAAGTTGACATTATGGCAAGGGTACAGCCTGAAGATGATTACTCAGCGATTTTGGAACCTTATGATGAAGATGGTATGAATTGAAAAAATAGAAAAATTTGAGTAAAATTAATAATTCTTTTATAAAGGCAAAACCAACAATGGAAATAATCAATTACAGCATTTAATAGAAGGCTCGTCTGTAGATGCAAAACTTTCACATTTGGTTGAATGTGTAAAAAATATGACTATTTTGTATTCGTTAGATCACCGTGATTGGAATGAAAAAGTGATTGATATGATACGCCTCTGGTTAACACAAGATAATGAACCAATACTTTCAATATTTTACGATGGCAATGTCCTTACAGGCTGCCTTGGTTTTCCAGTCGCCCCAGTCTTAGATCTCAGCTACTTCATTCGTTCGCTAAGCACCGTTTTAACTATAGAGTCTTTCTATGACGTAGTAAATTTTGGAACAATTCATGATGATGTTGATGGATGCCTGTTACGTATTTTGGAATGTATATATGCTCCAATTTTTCGTAATTTTACAGAATGGGGTGATAATGTTAAGCAACGTTTTTGTACAGCTCTGGATAGATTTCTTGGCTTTTTAACTGGAATATATTTTAAAATGTCCGGAATGACCGTCCTTTATGTCCCTTATGTTATTAAGCAAATAGAAAAAGACAGCATTTCCTATGATAGAGAATTTGTGAAGAACTTGGAGGCCATAGCCGTTTCTTGGGCCACACAAATTCGTACTCTTTTAAATGACAAGACATTGACTGTATCTAATGAATTCGTAAGTGTTGAGGATGAGTACGAATTTTGGCTTTACCGCTGTAAGTTTTTTATAATTAAATTTAATTACCAATAAAAAATTCAATCAAAAGCTTACAAATTCTATTAAGAATAATAAAGAAAAAAAAAACAAAATATACAAATATATATAAATATAAAAAATATATATATATATAAAAAAATATATATCTTTCAATTCATAGAAAAATATAGTAAGAAAGAAAATAATTTATAGTCATTTAGAATATATAGAAAAGAATATAGTCATTAGAAAAAAATAATATAATAAGAAGAGAAATACGAAGATAATAAGGAATAGTCCTCGCGATTTGCATATTTTCTTATTTTTCCGATTTGATGTCAAAATTTGTATAAAACAAGAAAGTAAAGCTATCTTCGGACGGCGCGGAAGTTGATATATCCTTGCAGTTGAGTGGCAGTCCGCTAGGTGGCGACACGCACGTAAAAAACAACGAAGTTATGCCATTTCCGATCAATCAGTTATATGGCAGCTATAGGATAAAGTCGACCGATCCCGGCCGTTCCGACTTATATACTGCCTGCAAAGGAAAGAAGGGTGTGTGGAAAGTTTGAAGACGATAGCTTTAAAACTGAGAGACTAGTTTGCGTAGAAACAGACAAACGGACAGACGGAGAGACGGACATGATTATATCGACTCAGGAGGTGATCCTGATCAAGAATATATATACTTATAATATATATATAGGGTCGGAGATGTCTCCTTCACTGCATTGCACACTTTTGACCATAATTATAATACCCTCTGCAAGGGTATAAACATTATATTTTAAAAATATTCGAATTTAAAATACTTATTCGAATACTAATACGCACTTAGGGGACTAAATTGGAATGCAAGCCTTCACCTTCCCTCCTATCATAGTAGACTTTTATTAATCAACTTACCACCATTAACAAACCGTAGAACGATGCTGGGTGTCATGTTTCTATTTAATCTTATTAATGGTAATGTAGACAGCCAGCATTTATTAACACGCTTAAATTTCAACGTTCCTAGTAGAAGGACTCGAAACTTTCGTCCTCTACTCCTTAGCCATTGTAGCTCGACATATGCCCAACACGATCCGTTCAGGGTTTTATGTTCGGACTACAATGGTCTCTACCACGTTTTGTCCCTTTGCTCTACTAACAATCTTAAATCCATTATACTAAACACCTTATCTTTGCAACACTTTTCCTCGTGATTTCATACTCCTATTCCTCTCTTTTACTCTCTCGGATCTATCCCCGCGATTCGAGCCGTACGTTATGCGGCAGCGTCCCTCGGTCGGTTGGACGGGAGGTGGGCTGTACGTATGCAGTGGGAACCGCGCTAAAAAAAAAAATACAAAACAAGAAAGGACTAACTTTATTCCCTTGCATACCCAAACAGCTTTAAAAATACAAAGTTTTTGACATTTTTAAATTAATAACTAATTTTTAAAACATTTTTTTTATAAATAATCTAATAAAACAAAATGTTTATGATTGGTGTATCAATTGCTCAGATAGTATATTCTCAATTCTTCGGCTTTATGTAAAATAGGCATCCGCGAAGGTAGTGACTGCCCATTATATGGATTTGCATAATATGATCCACTTTTATTTGGTATCTTTTGTATTTAAAAAAATTATTATTATGTATTTAAAAAACATTTTATACTTAAGCTGTAATAATAAAAAATAAACATAACTTATTCAAGAAAGTGTGGATGTAGTCGAGTTTTTCGGCTATAACATACCCAGTACTCATCTTTTCCACCAAATGTTTCCACCAAAAAGCAGAAATATTTTCTGCTTTTTATCCATGATTTGCTTGGTATTCAAGATAATTAAGATTAGTGATTAGTAATTTTGATTAAACAACAAAGAAAATAAATTTGATAGAATTATTTATAAAAGCAAATATATTTTATATTCCAATGTTCCCACTACATAGATTAAATCGGTCGTCTCGCGAACTCTAAGGCATGCGATTTACTACCTGATCTACCATCCACAGTAATATTAGATCGAATATAAAGGGCCAATCGTTATGTGAGTTCGTAACTCTATCGAATCTATTTTTAAAACGTTAATACAAGTTGGGAGTTCCGAGATGAGTACCTGGTATCTACAAAGGTGCCTGGAGAGAAAGATGAGTAAATATATATTCGAATTTCTTAAAGGTGAAACGTCTAAACATGTAGAAATGGCTTTTTTTTAATATATTAAAAAAAAATACCGCTATCTTTGCGATCACCCCCTAATTGATTTAATCTTGGAATAAATGTAAATATAGTTTGATATATATCGGATCGGAATTACATCGAAAATATTCCCTACGTAGGGCATAATGGCGATCAATCGGCAAATAATAAGGGTTTCAGGCAAAAATGCTCACTTATTTTTCAAAGTATAAAAAAAGTTTAAATCCAATTTCTAAATATAAAGTAACATCAAGAAATTAACGCTACAATCTTTTGGACTGAGGCCGAATTAAACAATTTCTAGTCCAACTTAAATCTTTATTAATGGGTTCAGTTTAACACCAAACAATAACTAAGAGCTTGAGCGCGGAATTTTTACCAAGGCTCCCAAGGCGCATGCACTACAACAGCGTATCCGGAACTAATTAGAGCCCTCAAAGAACCAAAAGTTCTTAGCTCGACCACACAAAGTTGGAGGATATCACTAATGTGAGATAGACAGAGAAAAAAGCTTAAACGCTTTCCATCTAATAACAATGATCTACGGTCACCTTGGATAAGCGAACAAAACATCACGCGACTCTTATCTATTGATTGTGAATATCGAGGTAAGAGTGCAGCATCAGTTATGTGAAAGGTTTTTCTTCTAGCCTTGTTAGGGCTAGATTTGCATAGGAAAGCTTACACATTAACTAACGAGCTTTGAACCAATACGACTGCAATCTAAAGCCAAGATTTATAAATATTTAAATATTGTTTAAAAACTAAGTGAAGTTAAAGAAAATATGTACAAAATCTCAGTGGGATTCCCGGGAATTATTGGGAATAACGGTAAATATGGAAAATTACATAACCGTTTAGTACCAAAAGCCAAAATTAGGAACACCTGAAATTAATTAGTGCGGATCTCTGCACGTGGGATCGAAGAAATTTTTTTTTTTTAATTTTTGTTGTACACCACAACCTCAGGCAGCGGACCAATAATTTCCCGACCTCAGTGACCTATTTCAAAATACCTCATTACGACCTCATTACAAAATAAAGAAAGAATAAATTATTATGTATTATTTTGAAAATAAATTAATATTATTAATCCAATTAATTAAAATATAAATATTCGTTGTTATTTTAGTATATATAAATATATAAGTGGAATTGAATGTATAAGTAAAAGATGATGTGGCTCTGTGTGGCTGTGTAAATTATTAAATTTCAAGAACGACGTCAAAACAAATGCGTGCACTCGGCTTCACGTTATAATTCAAATATATTTCATGATACATTTAAGCCTAGGTTAACTATTGCGGCGAAGTGGGCGTCTTAATACTAGACATTCAATCAATTTCAATTTATATTTTCTATCTATATTCTGTTCTACTTCTGTTATCAATTTTAAAATGCAATATATGTATTAAAAATAAGATGTCGCATAAATATCTTTGCCTTTACAACTAACGCAAAGAAACCTATTGGGTCAAAGATTTCTGATAACTCAGAGCAAACCACTCGCTTTGTGAGGTCCAAAGCTTCGTTTTGCTGCGTTCGTCCGCACAGTTGGTCTTTACTTTGCCTCCATATGAGGCCAAGGGTTTTAACACTGTATTGGTCGCTCACGGTATCCTCTTTGGGTATTCCTTGCAGAAGATCTGCATTATTTCAGCACCACTCGTTATTTGAAACAGTGTGGGAGTAGAATTTCATTCAGTTCATTTTGGATTTGAACTGCTTCTGCCCCTGACTCAGCATCCATCAAGCCATCGTATAGACAATAGGTCGCTTGAACAGTGGGTCACGTATGTAGCATGTCGTATGTATGTAGCATATAGCAAGGATTTTCCACTTGATGTTTTGCACGAAGCGAACATCGCCGGGTAATCGTCGCTCTAGTGCTGAGAACAATATCTATTACTAAGATAGCAATATCTTTCGACTCCCCCAGGGCTGTTCGGAAGGGTGTTCAGCAAATGGTAGTTTCACAATAAATCTTCCGTCTTCTGCTCTTTTCAGAGTTACTACAAAGTGTCAAAATTGTCTTGCCTCCAAAACTTTTCAATCAATGCGTCAGTTTCTTCACCGACGCCGACGCCCCACAATATGGCTGACTGAGTTTTGGATTTAATTCTACCTGCTACAATCCATCCAAGATTCGTGTTTTGTAGCATGGCACCATCTCTTCCGACTTTCTGCTGAGTTGGATCTATCCTTCCAGATTTATCGAACTGGTGATCTGCTAATGGACAATCATTAGGTATTTTCAAGGCGCAATAAGTAAGTGGTTGGTCAGCTATTATGTGAGGAAGAAGAAAGACTTCTATGCGTTGGCTGAAATTCCCATAAAGAGAGCTAAAGAGAATAGGTACTCTCATTCTTGGATCATTCTTGAATGCCTTCGATCCGAATATTTGTATCGTTGCGCTTTAATGACAACATGGTCTAGCATGGCTCGAAATTTAGCTATTTGTCCGTTCTCTGCCTGGACCGCTACCTTTGCTGTTGCAAGAAGTTTGTTATTCTTCATAGCCGCGATTCCAGATGCAACCAGTGATTCTTCTTGTCGCACTTAAAACAAATCCAACTGTTTTTCACGGAACTCTTCACATTTATATAACGCGTGATTTGGAGCCTTGCAAAGTAGCACGATGATTGTCTTTCTGACGTTCTGAACGCGTATGCCAGATTTCTTGACTCTTTTTTTAAATGGTGCTATTGGTTTTCCTTAGCTCAAGACTCTGATTTTGTGCTCCAGGAATTTCAGGATCGTTTAAAGGGGCACCTGTTATGAACCTGGATAGACTCGATTGTCTCCATTGGCTATGTTATAATATTAAAATTTTTGTCACAAATGTGCAACGCAGTGAAGGAGACATCTACGACCCTATAGAATATATATATTCTTGATCAGGATCTGAGTCGATAGAAGCATGTCTGCCTGTCCGTCTGTTTGACTGTTTCTATGCAAACTAGTCTTTGAGATTTTAACTTATTGTTTTTGGCGGCCGTTTATTTTGTCGTCAGGCAAGATTCCTTTGTGTCCCATAAATGTCACTTTATGCATAAAAATGAAAATCTCTTAGTATGTAGTTTTAGATTGTATGTCCTACACTTCTCAAAAACATCACGTGGGTTTTTAAGCATATGATTTTTGGAACAACCAATGACTATTAGATCATCCATGTAAAGGAATACTTGAGAGGTTCTAATACGGAGAATGTCATCATCCTTTGGCGCTATTTTTAAGCTGAGTGATAATCGCGTGAAGCGATATGAACCATTGCTTTTTGACAAGGACGTTATATCACGGGAGCTTTCCTCGAGTTCAATTTGTTGAAAACTACTGTGTAGTTCATAATGACATCTTATTTCTTCTCGTCTGGAAGTATTCCTTTATCAGTGCGCTTATGGCCTAGAAAGTCACTTCATGCATTAAAAATGAACATTTTTCTGGTTTTAACTCTGAAGATATATTTCATACATTTGAACATACATAAGCAGGTTGCAGGGAGTGCAAAAGCCAGGAAAGGTTAGTCAAACAAGAGAGGTACAATAAGGGGGAGAGTGGAAAATGAAAGTACGACACCGTGATACTGGAAAATAGATTAAACGGTTGCAGCGACCACTCTAGGCCAAAAATATACAATATATTTTATTATATATTTTATAAATATATATTTATATATTATATATATTTTTTTAAGGATAAGTCATCTGAGGAAGCTCGGAGTGTTGAGTTGGTGAAAGGTCCGACAGCCTGTCAAGTTAAGTACCAGAATATAATCAACTGCTAATGGATCCATGATCCGTGGCGCAACTAAGGTCCAGGCTAAGTGAGTCGGGTTGGGCCATAAGCCAAACACTGGAGTTAGCCTATTTTCGAACTCAAGCCCCTCTACGAAACCGATCGGGGACACTACGGTCTAGTATGGAGTATAATATCCCAATAAAAGTCCAATGTATAGCTCGGAACTTTATCTTCACTTATCCAGTTAGTCCAATCTAGTCTCTTAGGGATATAAATCTGGCTGTTGGCAACGGCTTGGTAAATAAATTGGCAAGCTGATTCTCTGTTGGAATATACTTAAGAACAATAAGTTTCTTTTGAATCTGATCCCGAGTAAAATTATATTTTATATCAATGTGTTTTGATCTTTTATAGCTTACAGGATTATTGGCAATGCTAATTCCGCTTTGAATATCTTAATATATTTTTATTTGTTCTTTTGTATCAAAATTAATTCCCTTCATTAAAGATTTTAACCACATAGCTTCTCTAACTGCCTCGAATAAAGCATGCCTCAAATGATCTGAACGTCTTTTATCTACCACTACCTACTGCATGTTATGTCTCATCCTTAAGCGGACTAGTAGTTCTGTTTTTGTGCGCATATACTATCATACCATTACCCTTGGTCTTTTTTTTTTGTTTTGTTTTGGATTGCGCCGTTGAGGTGGAAATCTATCCTGGCCCATACCAATGGCATGCACGATTCACCGGCGTGTCTAGACTGCGCGTACGTACTATAACCATCCCCGCATACACCACAGATCTCCCGGAACTACTGTAAGGTATTACTTCGCGGGGAAGGGTTGCCTAACCTAGACATTCTCCCTTAAGCGACTTTCTTTTTCTAGCCTTCAACCAGTGTATTAGCTATAACCTGGTTTACCCAGTTCCAAAGTTCCTCTGAGCTGCACATGTATCTTATTAACTGCTTCGGAGACGGTAGAGCTCCTGCTCTTCCGCGGTACCTCCTACAATTATAGAGGATGTATTAGGGCATTCAGGGCTTTCCTCGTACCCGATTCTGTGGAGGTCCTTTCAGTAGCCCCCGTGGCCTGCAAGAAACTGTGTAAGTTGATAACTTAACTAGTCATTGTTTCATTCGATCCACTCCTGATGATTGGGGATTAGCTAATGCGTCCAATCTCCTAACCACTTATCCACCAATTCACCTATCCTGCCATATGGATAGTGCTCTTTTTCGGGACCTCTTAATGACCGCCCGGTATACCTTATTTCTCCTTTGTTGGGTGGATTTATAGATCTCCTTCGCTTCGTTTGCTAGAATATCGATGGGTATCGTTCCAGCCAAGACGAGGGCTGCGTCCTCCGTGATCGTTGTGACGCCCGATATGACTCTTAGAGCTGCGAGCCGGTATTATAAACAAACCGTAGAATGAACCTGGGTGTCATGTTTGTATATAAACTTATTAATGGTAATGTAGATACTAAAAATGTTTAAATTTAAACGTTCCTAGTTGAAGTGCTGGAATCCATTGTAGTTATGTAGTTATAATATATATGATATACTTCTTGTCACTTTTCTCTACTAACAATCTAGCTCTACTTACTACTATTAGTGTTTATGAATAGAACTGTTAAGTCATGAGCATTAAATATTAAGTCACAAAAACACACAACAAAAACACATGCACCATAAATACATAATAATCTGTAGTGCACTGACGATAAACCCAAGCAGCGACACGACACCTCGCTCTCGTGAAATAAAATTAATATACATTACTAAGTATTAACATTCTTTTGGCGATGATGAGGCGATCTTACAAAACACAATATTAGAACGTTTCTTACACAAAACACAATATTAGAACAGTTTCTTCGATCACTCTCGGTAGTGAGTCGAAGGGCATCCAGCTACTAGCACTATAGTAGCAAATAAAGCACTCCTAACGGTCAGGCGAGCGCTCAAGGCCTCCTAAATAACCAGCAAGAAATTGGGCAGCAGATCGCGAGATGCAGCCGGAATTATAAAAAGTATGGGGCGAGTCGAAAACAAAAGGCATCCTACTTTCAAACAAAACTATCCATCCTAGAATAGGTTTGGGAAAGATTCCTTGAAAATGCTGCTAAAAACTAAGGAACGGCCAGGACCGAAAGCTACATCAAGTTCGCTGAGGACCTTTGGATCACTTACGAGAAATATGCCGCCACTTTCGAAAGCAACCGTGACAAGCTGATGCAAGGCACGAGTCGAAAGGTAGAGGCTCAAGAATCCCATGTCGTTGTCCCCATGGATAAGCGATTATCCGGATTACGTCGGCACCAAAGATAACTAGCATAGTCCGTAAACGGTACCTTAAACTAGAGTTTAAAGCATCCGAGGGAGGCCCAGGAGACCTATTAAAATCATTATGGGAATCATAAATCAAATCCAAAAAATCCACTTGACAGTCTATGAGGAATTTAAAAACACAATAAACAGTGAATATAACATGCAGGCATGGCAACAACAGCAAGCTGAAATGCAGAATGCATGTATGGCAAAGGTTAGCCCTACGACAAATAGCATTGATGTGCAAATGCCCTGGATAAACATCCAAAAATTTAATGGGGATGCAATGACATCGAAAAAAATTCCATGATCTATTATATTTTCCTGCATGGTCCATTATACTAACATGCCAGCAGTAAAGAAAATGTGCTCCTAAATTCCGCTCTTACTAAATATGCGAAGGGATTGATAAGCCACATCGAGCTAAATGTGGATGTCTATTTCATTTCAGAAAACTTAGCAGAGAGCCCGGAAACGGGGAATGAGCAACAACGTAGACATTGCCAGCACAGTGTCCTCTGCCAATCGCGACTTCAGATTTTCAAATTTCACTTGGTGTCTGGCCGTCCACTCCCATTTTTTCCCCTTTTCGTAGATATTCCGGCAACCTTTCCAGGATCCATGCCAGTTCCCTGGTTCGTTATTCGGTGGCCCAGGTACATTAGCTCTTCCTTGATGAAATGGCACTTGTCCTTGTTTATTATATGCAATGACCTGGTCCAAATGCTATGACCTGGTCCAAAGCCCTTTGGAACGTTCCCGATGTTGAATGCGAACCGAACGGCATCACCTTCCGCTGGTGCATAACTGTTCCTAGTAACGTAACGGCCGTGTTCTTCCTGGTCCCTTCGTCTAGTGTGATTTCCCAATCCATCTTATAGGTCGAGGGTGCTGAAAAATCGTGCCTCCCTAAATTGCTCCAATATGAAATTTATTCATGGCAAGTACGCATCTTTTATTGATTTTGCGTTGATTTGCCGGAAGTCCACGCACATCCTCCACTGACCCGTCTTGTTTTGTACTATAATGATCGGTGAGCTATACGCACTATTTGACGGATCGATGCATCCTTTCTCCAGCAGCTCTTATCTCCTTTTTATATTTTGGGTTTCTTAGGAAACCCTCAAAAGGTATTATTTGAGGAGATTAAATTTTTTACACGCCATGACAGGTAGTATTAGTAGCGCATCCGTGCAACGAAGGTGGAGTAGAAATCGGACGGGACACGATAAGTAACCGCTCCCGATATCGACTCAGGACGTAAGACTGATCAAGCATGTATATACAGAACCTCTTCCAAAGCTCCCAAAAGCGCATACTCTACAAATAAAAACACACAGACAAGAATAAATGCCGCTGCAGCTAAACAAAATATAAATATTCTAATCGGTTTTGCTGGTGGCTGCTTAGCCCAACTTCTCCCCCTCTATTGAAGGGTGGCCCTTTTATAACAATTCTGGAAGGGCAGCAGAGACATCTTTGCGATGGATTATTTCACAGGTTACGCAGCAACATTTAGATGACTTCTTCCAAACCTTTGACCATGCATTGCTCTTGTGTACGGCTGACCCCGTGGATCGCACTTTAAACTTAGGGTAAAATAAAGATGGAGGCATAAGAGCCTCTGCATTGTCTTAAGAAGGTCTATAGTCTATGGGGGTGCAGTGGGAAGGTTTCCCAGCTAATAAAAACACGAAGTACGTAGCTACTCCTCTGGCACAATGCAAGTAATGAAGATTGTGCTGAACATCTTGATCCATTGAATCCAAATTTTAAATTAATGTTTGAAAAATATTTGGCTTTCCCCAGATTTGACCAAGCCATCGGATACCTATCTGGTATAGTATTTTCATTAAGTTCTTTATAATTCTTAAGTCTTTCTTCCATATGTCTTCATTGAATTGAGATACCTTTTGTGATACTATGAATTGTGATACTAGTGATACCTTTAGCACAGGAGAAATTTAATGACTTCTACTTGGTCTTATGACTTCTTCTTTTAGCATTCGACTTATTTCTAAATGGAAATTTGAATGCGCTTCTATAATTCTATTAAATAGTTCATTCTCCAAATCTTTTCTTTGGTCTGCACATTATATTCTTACATTATTTAATTTTATGAGGTCGGATAACTCATCGACGGCGTGTTCAGGATTTTTAAATACCAAACTGTTATTTTTTGTCGGATAGTTCAACGAACTTAATTTGCTTTCATTTCCCATTTCGGATTTGGATCTGATTTGAACATTTTCATCGAAGTATTGTTTTCATATAAATTACTTTAATGGAAATTCCTCTAATAGAATTATTTTTTCTTCTGATAAGAAAAGTTGGTTTATTAATTTTCCACTATCGTTATTTAATTTCTCCTATTTGTTTATTTATAAGGTTATATCCAATCAGTAAATCTGAACTTAACCTTCTATTTCGTAATACTTATATCGCGTATCAAATATAGTTATTGTATTTAAAAAAAATTATTGAATATCCAACTTTTAAATTGATTCCACTTTTTCTGATTATAATTTTGTAACCTTAACAATAACCGTTATTGCTCCAGTTCTGTTGTTTGTTGCCTATTAGTTGTATGCCTATTAGTGTTCCACTGATATAATTTTGGTCACAAATGTGGAGCGCAGCGCAGAAGGCATCTCCGACCATATAGAGTATATATATTCTTGATCAGGATCTGGGTCGATAGAAGCATGTCCGCCTGTCCGTCTGTTTGACTGTTTCTACGCAAACTAGTCTCTGAGATTTTAACTTATTGTCTTCAAACTTTGCACACACCCTTTTTTCTATGCAGTCAGTTTTATAAAACCTCAAAAATAGTTGCAAAAGGCATCGAATCAATGCAAATCGCATCATTCGGGACTGGATTGTTTTTGATGGCCGTGTATTTTTATCGTCAGGCAAGATTCCTTTGTGTACCAAAGATGTGACTTTATGCATAAAAATGAAAATCTCTTAGTATGTAGTCTTAGATTGTATGTCCTACATTTCTCAAAAACATCACGTGGGTTTTTAAGCATATGTTTTTTAGAACAACCAATGTTTATTAGATCATCCATGTAAAGGAAAACTTGAGAAAGTTCTAATCCGGAGAATGCCATCATCCTTTGGAATGAATTTGGCGCTATTTTTAAGCCGAGTGGTAATCGCGTGGAGCAATATGAACCATTGCTTTTTGACAAGGACGTTGTATCACGGGAACTTTCCTCGAGTTCAATTTGTTGAAATCCAATGACATCATATTTCTTCTCGTCTGGAAGTATTCCTTTATGAGTGCACTTATTGCCTAGAAAAGTCACTTCATGCATAAAAAATGAACATTTTTCTGGATGTAACTCTGAAGTTACAACCTAAGTTGTATTTCCTATATTTCTCAAAAACATTTGCAGTATATTTATGTGTATGAGTTTGCAAGGTCTTTACTTAGACTACAACTTTTCTCTTAACAGTTTTTTTTATTTTGTACCAAAGATATTCACTTTTCCTTTTCTTGTTTAATTAACCTTGTTCTGATACCATGTTGAGATTCGAGTTTTGATGATCTTTTTTATTTTAAGAAAAAGTTAATGTAGTTGGTCCAAGCCATTTTAGTGAAATAAAGTAAAGCTTAATTACAATCGATATCGATAAGGTCTAATTCACAATAGCTTATTATAATATTATATACTATACGGAATGTCTTTTTTACACTTGCTTAAATATAAGTAACTCTAGATTATTATATTTATACAATTCAACACTTTATCTGAACTTCTATTTTTCTCTTAAAATTTCTCAGATCTATCCCCGCGATTTAATGGATTCGGTCGGTTGGTCAGTAATTAAACTGTACTTAAGCAGCAGGACCCGCGAAAACAATAGGTGAGCTGTACGCGCAACTTGACGGCTAACTGCACCCTTTGTCGAATAGCTCTTCGTAATCCTCTTCGTGTCCATTTTTCGCTGGTCTTTCATAATATTTTTGTTTTTTCGGCTCACCCGGCTGCAACTCCTCCCTCTGTCTTATTTTGTCTATGCCTTGCTGTCTTGGGCCCCTCATCTTGTGCCAATTTTTTTGCTAGACTCACTTCCACTTTCACGCGGTATATTTCGGCTAAACATTAAATTACCCGACAACCATTGAGTTATTACTTATTGACCATGGACTTATGCCTAACATGACCCTCTTATGGTGTTTTGTTCAAATTATAATGGCCCCCACTGAATTATATCGCTATCCTCTGAGTTATATCCATCTTTTCATATTTTTTTACGACAGCACTCCAATTCTAACTGGTTAGCTTTCTAATCAATTTTTTTTAAACTCGGATCTAACCCCGCGACTGCAGGTGCGCCTCGGTTGGTTGGGCGGAAGGCGACCTGTTAGCTCTGGGATCCAGGAAGAAGATGAAGAACTGAAGACACATGAGGAGATTAAATTTCCCCACACACCAAGACAGGTTGCAGGGAGTGCAAAAGCCAGGAAAGGTTAGTCAAGCAAGGGAGGTACAATAAGGGGGAAAAGTGGAAAATGAAAGTACGACACCGTTATACTGGAAAATAGATTTAACGGTTGTAGCTCAATAAAGGAGGATTAACGACCACTCTAGGCCAAAAATATAAAATATATTTTATTATATATTTTATATATATACATTTATATATTATATATATTTTTCTAAGGACAAGTCATCTGAGGAAGCTCGGAGTGTTGAGTTGGTGAAAGGTCCGACAGCCTGTCAAGTTAAGTACCAGAATATAATCAACTGCTAATGGATCCGTGATCCGTGGCGCAACTAAGGCCCAGGCTAAGTGAGTCGGGTTGGGCCATAAGCCAAACACTGGAGTTAGCATATTTTTGAACTCAAGCCCCTCTACGAAACCGATCGGGGACACTACGGTCTAGTATGGAGTATAATATCCCAATAAAAGTCCAATGTATAGCTCGGAACTTTATCTTCACTTATCCAGTTAGTCCAATCTAGTCTCTTAGGGATATAAATCTGGCTGTTGGCAACGGCTTGGTAAATAAATTGGCAAGCTGATTCTCTGTTGGAATATACTTAAGAACAATAAGTTTCTTTTGAATCTGATCCCGAGAAAAAATTATATTTTATATAAATTTGTTTTGATCTTTTATAGCTTACAGGATTATTGGCAATGCTAATTCCGCTTTGAATATCTTAATATATTTTTATTTGTTCTTTTGTATCAAAATTAATTCCCTTCATTAAAGATTTTAACCACATAGCTTCTCTAACTGCCTCGAATAAAGCATGCCTCAAATGATCTGAACGTCTTTTATCTACCACTACCTACTGCATGTTATGTCTCATCCTTAAGCGGACTAGTAGTTCTGTTTTTGTGCACATATACTATCATACCATTACCCTTGGTCTTTTTTTTTTGTTTTGTTTTGGATTGCGCCGTTGAGGTAGAAATCTATCCTGGCCCATACCAATAGCATGCCGATTCACCGGCGTGTCTAGACAGCGCGTACGTACTAAAACCATCCCCGCATACACCACAGATCTCCCGGAACTACTGTAAGGTATTACTTCGCGGGGAAGGGTTGCCTAACCTAGGCATTCTCCCTTAAGCGACTTTCTTTTTCTAGCCTTCTTAAGTCAACCAGTGTATTAGCTATAACCTGGTTTACCCGGTTCTAATGTTCCTCTGAGCTGCACATGTATCTTATTAACTGCTTCGGAGACGGTAGAGCTCCTGCTCTTCCACGGTACCTCCTACAATTATAGAGGATGTATTAGGGCATTCTGGGCTTTCCTCGTACCCGATTCTGTGGAGGTCCTTTCAGTAGCCCCCGTGGCCTGCAAGAAACTGTGTAAGTTGATAACTTAACTAGTCATTGTTTCATTCGATCCACTCCTGATGATTGGGGATTAGCTAATGCGTCCAATCTCCTAACCACTTATCCACCAATTCACCTATCCTGCCATATGGATAGTGCTCTTTTTCGGGACCTCTTAATGACCGCCCGGTATACCTTATTTCTCCTTTGTTGGGTGGATTTATAGATCTCCTTCGCTTCGTTTGCTAGAATATCGATGGGTATCGTTCCAGCCAAGACGAGGGCTGCGTCCTCCGTGATCGTTGTGACGCCCGATATGACTCTTAGAGCTGCGAGCCGGTATTATGAACAAACCGTAGAATGAACCTGGGTGTCATGTTTGTATATAAACTTATTAATGGTAATGTAGATACTAAAAATGTTTAAATTTAAACGTTCATAGTTGAAGTGCTGGAATCCATTGTAGTTATGTAGTTATAATATATATGATATACTTTTTGTCACTTTTCTCTACTAACAATCTAGCTCTACTTACTACTATTAGTGTTTATGAATAGAACTGTTAAGTCATGAGCATTAAATATTAAGTCACAAAAACACACAACAAAAACACATGCACCATAAATACATGGGGGCGACTCGAAAACAAAAGGCATCCTACTTTCAAACAATACTATCCATCCTAGAATAAGTTTGGGAAAGATTCCTTGAAAATGATGCTAAAAACTAAGGAACGGCCAGGACCGAAAGCTACATCAAGTTCGCTGAGGACCTTTGGATCAGTTACGAGAAATATGCCGCCACTTTCGAAAGCAACCGTGACAAGCTGATGCAAGGCACGAGTCGAAAAGGTAGAGGCTCAAGAACAAGTAAAAAATCAAGTTCAAGAGCAATCCCATGTCGTTGTCCCCATGGATAAGCGATTATCCGGATTACGTCGGCACCAAAGATAACTAGCATAGTCCGTAAACGGTGCCTTAAACTAGAGTTTAAAGCATCCGACGGAGGCCCAGGAGACCTATTAAAATCATTATGGGAATCATAAATCAAAACCAAAAAATCCACTTGACAGTTTATGAGGAATTTAAAAACCCAATGAACAGTGAATATATACAAGCAGGCATGGCAACAACAGCAAGCTGAGATGCAGAATGCATGTATGGCAAAGGTTAGCCCTACGACAAATAGCATTGATGTGCAAATGCCCCGGATAAACATCCAAAAATTTAATGGGGATGCAATGACATCGAAAAAAATTCCATGATCTATTATATTTTCCTGCATGGTCCATTATACTAACATGCCAGCAGTAAAGAAAATGACCTCCTAAATTCCGCTCTTACTAAATATGCGATGGGATTGATAAGCCACATCGAGCTAAATGTGGATATCTATTTCATTTCAGAAAACTTAGCAGAGAGCCCGGAAACATGGAACGAGCAACAACGTAGACATTGCCAGCACAGTGTCCTCTGCCAATCGCGACTTCAGATTTTCAAATTTCACTTGGTGTCTGGCCGTCCACTCCCATTTTTCCCCTTTTCGTAGATATTCCTGCAACCTTTCCAGGATCCATGCCAGTTCCCTGGTTCGTTATTCGGTGGCCCAGGTACATTAGCTCTTCCTTGATGAAATGGCACTTGTCCGTGTTTATTATATGCAAACGCGTGCTGAGCCATATCCGGGCCTATGACCTGGTCCAAAGCCCTTTGGAACGTTCCCGATGTTGAATGCGAACCGAACGGCATCACCTTCCGCTGGTGCATAACTGTTCCTAGTAACGTAACGGCCGTGTTCTTCCTGGTCCCTTCGTCTAGTGTGATTTCCCAATCCATCTTATAGGTCGAGGGTGCTGAAAAATCGTGCCTCCCTAAATTGCTCCAATATGAAATTTATTCATGGCAAGTACGCATCTTTTATTGATTTTGCGTTGATTTGCCGGAAGTCCACGCACATCCTCCACTGACCCGTCTTGTTTTGTACTATAATGATCGGTGAGCTATACGCACTATTTGACGGATCGATGCATCCTTTCTCCAGCAGCTCTTATCTCCTTTTTATATTTTGGGTTTCTTAGGATAATACCTTTTGAGGAGATTAAATTTTTTACACGCCATGACAGGTAGTATTAGTAGCGCATCCGTGCAACGAAGGTGGAGTAGAAATCGGACGGGACGTGATAAGTAACCGCTCCCGATATCGACTCAGGACGTAAGAATGATCAATCATGTATATACAGAACCTCTTCCAAAGCTCCCAAAAGCGCATACTCTACAAATAAAAACACACAGACAAGAATAAATGCCGCTGCAGCTAAACAAAATATAAATATTCTAATCGGTTTTGCTGGTGGCTGCTTAGCCCAACTTCTCCCCCTCTATTGAAGGGTGGCCCTTTTATAACAATTCTGGAAGGGCAGCAGAGACATCTTTGCGATGGATTATTTCACAGGTTACGCAGCAACATTTAGATGACTTCTTCCAAACCTTTGACCATGCATTGCTCTTGTGTACGGCTGACCCCGTGGATCGCACTTTAAACTTAGGGTAAAATGAAGATGGAGGCATAAGACCCTCTGCATTGTCTATAGTCTATGGGGGTGCAGTGGGAAGGTTTCCCAGCTAATAAAAACACGAAGTACGTAGCTACTCCTCTGGCACAATGCAAGTAATGAAGATTGTGCTGAACATCTTGATCCATTGAATCCAAATTTTAAATTAATGTTTGAAAAATATTTGGCTTTCCCCAGATTTGACCAAGCCATCGGATACCTATCTGGTATAGTATTTTCATTAAGTTCTTTATAATTCTTAAGTCTTTCTTCCATATGTCTTCATTGAATTGAGATACCTTTTGTGATACTATGAATTGTGATACTAGTGATACCTTTAGCACAGGAGAAATTTAATGACTTCTACTTGGTCTTATGACTTCTTCTTTTAGCATTCAACTTATTTGTAAATGGAAATTTAAAAACTAAGGAACGGCCAGGACCGAAAGCTACATCAAGTTCGCTGAGGACCTTTGGATCAGTTACGAGAAATATGCCGCCACTTTCGAAAGCAACCGTGACAAGCTGATGCAAGGCACGAGTCGAAAAGGTAGAGGCTCAAGAACAAGTAAAAAATCAAGTTCAAGAGCAATCCCATGTCGTTGTCCCCATGGATAAGCGATTATCCGGATTACGTCGGCACCAAAGATAACTAGCATAGTCCGTAAACGGTGCCTTAAACTAGAGTTTAAAGCATCCGACGGAGGCCCAGGAGACCTATTAAAATCATTATGGGAATCATAAATCAAAACCAAAAAATCCACTTGACAGGATATGAGGAATTTAAAAACCCAATGAACAGTGAATATATATAAGCAGGCATGGCAACAACAGCAAGCTGAGATGCAGAATGCATGTATGGCAAAGGTTAGCCCTACGACAAATAGCATTGATGTGTAAATGCCCCGGATAAACATCCAAAAATTTAATGGGGATGCAATGACATCGAAAAAAATTCCATGATCTATTATATTTTCCTGCATGGTCCATTATACTAACATGCCAGCAGTAAAGAAAATGACCTCCTAAATTCCGCTCGTACTAAATATGCGAAGGGATTGATAAGCCACATCGAGCTAAATGTGGATATCTATTTCATTTCAGAAAACTTAGCAGAGAGCCCGGAAACATGGAACGAGCAACAACGTAGACATTGCCAGCACAGTGTCCTCTGCCAATCGCGACTTCAGATTTTCAAATTTCACTTGGTTTCTGGCCGTCCACTCCCATTTTTCCCCTTTTCGTAGATATTCCTGCAACCTTTCCAGGATCCATGCCAGTTCCCTGGTTCGTTATTCGGTGGCCCAGGTACATTAGCTCTTCCTTGATGAAATGGCACTTGTCCGTGTTTATTATATGCAAACGCGTGCTGAGCCATATCCGGGCCTATGACCTGGTCCAAAGCCCTTTGGAACGTTCCCGATGTTGAATGCGAACCGAACGGCATCACCTTCCGCTGGTGCATAACTGTTCCAGTAACGTATCGGCCGTGTTCTTCCTGGTCCCTTCGTCTAGTGTGATTTCCCAATCCATCTTATAGGTCGAGGGTGCTGAAAAATCGTGCCTCCCTAAATTGCTCCAATATGAAATTTATTCATGGCAAGTACGCATCTTTTATTGATTTTGCGTTGATTTGCCGGAAGTCCACGCACATCCTCCACTGACCCGTCTTGTTTTGTACTATAATGATCGGTGAGCTATACGCACTATTTGACGGATCGATGCATCCTTTCTCCAGCAGCTCTTATCTCCTTTTTATATTTTGGGTTTCTTAGGATAATACCTTTTGAGGAGATTAAATTTTTACACGCCATGACAGGTAGTATTAGTAGCGCATCCGTGCAACGAAGGTGGAGTAGAAATCGGACGGGACGTGATAAGTAACCGCTCCCGATATCGACTCCAGGACGTAAGACTCGATCAAGCATGTATATACAGAACCTCTTCCAAAGCTCCCAAAAGCGCATACTCTACAAATAAAAACACACAGACAAGAATAAATGCCGCTGCAGCTAAACAAAATATAAATATTCTAATCGGTTTTGCTGGTGGCTGCTTAGCCCAACTTCTCCCCCTCTATTGAAGGGTGGCCCTTTTATAACAATTCTGGAAGGGCAGCAGAGACATCTTTGCGATGGATTATTTCACAGGTTACGCAGCAACATTTAGATGACTTCTTCCAAACCTTTGACCATGCATTGCTCTTGTGTACGGCTGACCCCGTGGATCGCACTTTAAACTTAGGGTAAAATGAAGATGGAGGGCATAAGACCCTCTGCATTGTCTATAGTCTATGGGGGGTGCAGTGGGAAGGTTTCCCAGCTAATAAAAACACGAAGTACGTAGCTACTCCTCTGGCACAATGCAAGTAATGAAGATTGTGCTGAACATCTTGATCCATTGAATCAAAATTTTAAATTAATGTTTGAAAAATATTTGGCTTTCCCCAGATTTGACCAAGCCATCGGATACCTATCTGGTATAGGTATTTTCATTAAGTTCTTTATAATTCTTAAGTCTTTCTTCCATATGTCTTCATTGAATTGAGATACCTTTTGTGATACTATGAATTGTGATACTAGTGATACCTTTAGCACAGGAGAAATTTAATGACTTCTACTTGGTCTTATGACTTCTTCTTTTAGCATTCGACTTATTTGTAAATGGAAATTTGAATGCGCTTAATTCTATTAAATAGTTCATTCTCCAAATCTTTTCTTTCATCTGCACATTATATTCTTATATTATTTAATTTTATGAGGTCGGATAACTCATCGACGGCGTGTTCAGGATTTTTAAATACCAAACTGTTATTTTTTGTCGGATAGTTCAACGAACTTAATTTGCTTTCATTTCCCATTTCGGATTTGGATCTGATTTGAACATTTTCATCGAAGTATTGTTTTCATATAAAATACTCAAATGGAACATTTTCATCGAAGTATTGTTTTCATATAAATTACTTTAATGGAAATTCCTCTAATAGAATTATTTTTTCTTTTGAAAAGGAAAGTTGGTTTATTCATTTTCCACTATCGTTATTTAATTTCTCTTAATTGTTGTTATATTTAATCTCCCCTCCAGCTGTATCAATCACAGCTCCGATGTTTATTTATAAGGTTATATCCAATCAGTAAATCTGAACTTAACCTTCTTTTTCGTAATACTTATATCGCGTATCAAATATAGTTATTGTATTTAAAAAAAAATTATTGAATATCCAACTTTTAAATTGATTCCACTTTTTCTGATTATAATTTTGCATCCTTAACAATAACCGTTATTGCACCAGTTCTGTTGTCTATGTTTTGTTGCCTATTAGTTGTATGCCTATTAGTGTTCCACTGATATAATTTTGGTCACAAATGTGGAGCGCAGCGCAGGAGACATCTCCGACCATATAGAGTATATATATTCTTGATCAGGATCTGGGTCGATAGAAGCATGTCCGCCTGTCCGTCTGTTTGACTGTTTCTACGCAAACTAGTCTCTGAGATTTTAACTTATTGTCTTCAAACTTTGCACACACCCTTTTTTCTGTGCAGTCAGTTTTATAAAACCTCTAAAATAGTTGCAAAAGGCAACGAGTCGATGCAAATCGCATCATTCGGGACTGGATTGTTTTTGTTGGCCGTGTATTTTTATCGTCAGGCAAGATTCCTTTGTGTACCAAAAAAGTGACTTTATGGATAAAAATGAAAATCTCTTAGTATGTAGTCTTAGATTGTATGTCCTACATTTCTCAAAAACATCACGTGGGTTTTTAAGCATATGTTTTTTAGAACAACCAATGTCTATTAGATCATCCATGTAAAGGAAAACTTGAAGGTTCTAATCCGGAGAATGCCATCATTCTTTGGAATGAATTTGGCGCTATTTTTAAGCCGAGTGGTAATCGCGTGGAGCAATATGAACCATTGCTTTTTGACAAGGACGTTGTATCACGGGAAGTTTCCTCGAGTTCAATTTGTTGAAAACCAATGACATCATATTTCTTCTCGTCTGGAAGTATTCCTTTATGAGTGCACTTATTGCCTAGAAAAGTCACTTCATGCATAAAAAAAGAACATTTATCTGGTTTTCTGTAACTCTGAAGCTACAACCTAAGTTGTATTTCCTATATTTCTCAAAAACATTTATTAAGTTTTTAAGCATATGTTTTTAGGAACCGACAACAGTGTTTTCATTAATTTGGCGATAGTCAATTACTAATCGCAATTTTTTCTTATCCGAAACGGGAAGACATTTCTTCGGAACTAACAAGAGTGGGCTATTGTAGGTGATACAGACGGTTTGACTATTTTATTGTCAATTTGTACCTGAACCTGTATCTGCATTTCGCCTTTTTGAGTTCGTCCTCCTTCAATCTCAGTTTTTGTTTATAAAAATTTTATGTAGCTATCGCTTCGGTTTCTAGTCCACTCGCTCTGAACAGTGGGTCCTGTATGTTGCATATCTTTCAAGGATTTTTCACTTGATGTTTTGTACGAAGCATCGAACACCACTCGCAATTTTGTGGTGCTGCTGGCCGGTTTCTGAGCACATTGATGTGGTGTCAAATAGTGAATTTTGGGTACATGTGTTGTTGGAACAGCTTCATATGTCCCAAGGCTTCATATTCTTTCATGAAGTCGGCATACCCTTTTCGAACATTAACCGGATACTCGTCGCTCTAGTGCTGAGAATAATATCTAGTACTAAGATAGCAATATCTTTCGTTAGTATCATGGACCATACAGGAAAGTAGATCATGGAATTGCGCCCATTTCATTGCATCCCCGTCAAATTTTGGAAAGTTTATCGAGCCATTTGTTCATCAATCCTATTTGTCAAGGGCTAACCTTTGCCATAAGTGGATTCTGCACCTCTGCATGCAGTTATTATTTGAATTGAATATTGAATTTTATTTACAGTTGAATTTTATTATTTAATATATATAATTATAATATATTTTATATATTTATTATATATATTTATAAATTTATTTATAAATATTATATATTTATTATTTGATCAGTACTAGGCTGCTGTGTTTGCATCATAAATGCCATTATTAATTTCCTGGTTTGGAAATAGTATACTATCTTCCCTATCTGAATTTTTCGATCGTCTTGGGATCACTGTATTGGTCCAAGGTCTCACCCAGTTTTACGACGCTCACGGTATCCTCTTGGGGTATTCTTTGCAGCTGTCCTGTGGCGGGTAGTTGTCCTGTGACCGAACTGATAAATGGTTTAGGCATTTTGTGGCTAAAAATGCAGCATGGAGTACTTAAAACCCTCGGATTATCCGTTTCTCAAGACTATAAGCTGATGGAAATGAATATCTGGATTGATCCATACGTGACGGTACATATTTTCTTTGTCCGCTGTTAATACATACTTGTGTGTTCTGAAGCGCAATATTTTGGAATAGCTCGCTCTGAACAGTGGGTCCTGTATGTAGCAAGGATCAATCTTTCAAGGATTTTTCACTTGATGTTTTGTACGAAGCATCGAACAGCACACGCAATTTTGTCCGGTTTCAGAACACATTGATGTGGTGTCAAATAGTGATTTTTGGGAACATGTGTTGTTGGAACAAGCTTCATATGTCCCAAGGCTTCATATTCTTTCATGAAGTCGGCATACCCTTTTCGAACATCACCGGTTACTCGTCGCTTTAGTGCTGAGGACAATATCTAGTACTAAGATAGCAATATCTTTCGACTCCCTCAGGGCTGAAGGGTGTTCGGCAAATGGTAGTATCACAACAAATCTTTCGTCTTCTGCTCTTTTCAGAGTTTCTACAAGGTGTTTCTCACAATGTATCTCTGACGAATAGTTGTCCAAATTGTCGAGCTTTCAAAACTTTTCAATCAATGCTTCAGTTTTTTCACCGAAGCCGACATCACACGCTATGGCTGGCTACCGAGTAATAGTGCTCGGTGCCGATTAGTAGCTCTATCCTTCCCGGTTTATCAAACTGAGGATCTGCTTATAAACACTCATTGGGTATTTTTTGGGCGGAATTCCTTACATTTATATAACGCGTGAATTGGAGCATTGCAATAGTAACATAATGATTGTCTTTCTGACGTGCTGGATGCGACCGCCTCTTGTCTCTTTATTAAGTGATGCAGTTTTTCCCTGAGCTCAAGACTCTGATTCTTTGCTATTGGAATTTGTAGGGGCTGGATCTCTACTAAGTTGCCAACAGTCTGCTCAAATAAACCCCTATTAGTCATTTCAAGCTTATCGGTAAGCAAGACCACTAGAAACGCATCCCATGTGGATACATCGATGCCTAGTCCCTTTAATGACGCAAGGGTTTCCAAGGTTGTTATATACAACTCCTGTTGTGATTTGGCACTATCAGAGACTGGGCTCTGATGACGTAACCGACGAATAACTGTATTCGCGACGAGCCGAGGATTATCATGTGATCCAACTATTATGCGAGGTGCATGTAAATTGTTAACCACAGTTAGCTCGATGTGCCGTAGTAATTTCACCGCATTTCCATAAGAGCGGTTTTTAGGTACAACATTTTCTTCACTGATGTCACGTTAGTATCATGGACCATACAGGAAAATAGATCATGGAATGGGCGTCAAATTTTGGAATGTTTATCCGGGTCATTTTCACATCAATGCAATGTGTCGTAGACCTAACCTTTGCATTAAGTGAATTCTGCACCTCTACTTGCATACTTAATGTAGCTTTTGGTCCTGGGCCTTCCTTGGATTTTTGCATCATTTTCAATGAATTTTCCCAAGCCTCCTCGAGTTTTGTTTGAAAGTATGATGACTTTTGATTTCAATTTGGCCCATCCATTTTGTGCATCATGCGATATACTGCCCAATTTCTTGTTAGGCATCAGGCCTTAAGCGCTCGCCTCATCAACGGCTGGCTCTATAATAATTTAGCCCTTAAGCCCTTAATCTACCGATTAGAGGGACAGCGTCACACTGTTATGAAGATCCTATTGGTTTCTTAGCAGGAGTCTTACTGAATTCTGTATTGTGGAAAGATAGAACTCTATGATTTTCTTTCGGTTTTTGTTCGGTTGGTGATTCTCGGCTTGCAGGATAACGCCGAGGTCACCAAAAAGTTTATCTGTAATGATTAAGTTTGAGCTAAGAGTACATAAACCGATTGCTGGTTTGTTGCCGCAACTTGCACTTGAACAAATTGGACGTGGAGAAATGTATAGGTTCAGAATAGGTTGTCTGAGACTGACTTTATTAATATAAAAGTTCAATATTTATAGCTAATTAGATAGATTATAGCAAAAACATCAAAAAGATAAATTAAATATTCAAAAGTGTAATATTCAAAATTCGGTATCAAAATTGCCACTTCGGAATCTCCTAAACCACTGTTCGGCTCCTATCTCCTTATCTCTCCCTATCTCTCCTCTTATCTCCTAAGATAGCAATAATCTGTCAAAATTTGCCCGAATTTCTGCGTTTGTGAACTTCATTTCAATCGATTGTAATTTTTTACGTGGAAGCTCATGTAAACATGTTGGTCTCGATTGTATTAAATTGGAATGTCAGCAGTTTTTTGCAGCCGTTTCAGTATGGTGTTTTTGTAGTGTTTGGTTTTTAGAGTCATCGTTCTTTATGTAGGGTATGATTTAATATGTAATGTGTATTATATTTAAAAATATTATTTTATTAACTATTTTTATATATACCCTTGCAGGGGGTATTATTATTTTGGTAAAAAGTGTGTAACGCAGTGAAGAAGATATCGATATAAGGATGTCCGTTTGCCCGTCTATGTATTTCTACGCAAACTACTCTCTCAGTTTTAAAGCAATCGACTTCAAACATGCACACATCCTATTTTTCTTTGCATGCAGCATATATGTAGGGCGGAACGGCCGGGATCGGTCAACCATAACGTTTTTGAAGTTTTTGAAGTGTTTTTAAAGTAAGAAGAGTGTGAGTTTCTGTGGGTTCCATATTGGGCAAACTAACTTGCTAATATATTTTGCTAACTAAACTAACATCTTATTGCGTCCATATAACTGAACGATTAGAAATGCCTTGGTGTTTTTCAAGTAAGAAGGATGTTACTTTGATTAGAAGGATTCCACTTTGATTAAACTTATCCGATCTGCCAAATTTCATAAGAATCGGCCGACTATATACGATCCGATATACAACTTAAAATACAAGCTGCTATTTAACTGCAAGGGTATATCAACTTCGGCTTCGCTCAAAGTTAGATTTCCTTTCTTGTTTATTATTTAATTTAGAAATATATTAAAATTTTAATTTAAATTCGTTAAAAGGAGATTGTTTGGCCATTCAGATTATTCAATGACCTTTTATCCAAATAAAAACCATTATTTACATTCAAGGGTTATAATATTGTTTATTTTCAACTAAGCGCGCATATATAATGGAGCGAGATAAAGTACCAATTTATGATGCCGTAGAACATGCGGAGAGCGAAAGCTCGCTGTCTTAATACTACAGATAAAGCCCGTTGATGCTGAAAAGTGTCGACTTGCGACCAACAATAGCGAAAATATAAATGAAAATACCACAAGCTATTTAAGTGATCTTAGTGATAATCTATTATCTAGGCCGTGGTTGCTGACCCGGCATTGTCCACCGGTCCACCAGGGACTAGGTCCAGAATCCTCGCCACTGGCCACTTCATGGGGGGTAGGGTCTCAGACTACCATTTGGAGCGCTGCTGAAGAAGGCTTAATTCTCCTCCTTCCATCGGACCCAGAAAGACTGCTGCAGGAAAGAGACTGCTGTCCATACGGTTGAAATTCAACTTTGTGACATCAGGCTCGATGAAACTGACTGACGGACCACCAGTTAAAAAATGGGCTGGCGTTAAAACATCAAGGTCTGCAGGATCTTCTGAAAGAGAAAATAAAGGACGCAAGTTTATGGCAGCACCAATGTGACACAGATGAGTTCGAAGATACTCAAATGCAAGAACTGAAGATCTAACTCCCGGAGCTTTGCGGTTTTGACAGCAGCTTCCCAGAGTCCACCAAAATGAGGAGATCGAGGAGGAATAAAATGCCAATCGATGGACTCAATCGCTCATAATTCCAGAAGCGCTCGCTAATGCTCATCGCTTATGAAGAGTTGGAGCAGCTCCTTCAGCTCGTTTTTAGCTCGAACAAAATTGGTTGCATTGTCAGACCAAATGTGCAGCTTCCAATGAGTGCATATAAACCATTTAAAAGCATGCAAAAAAGCGGATGAAAAGAAGCGGACTAGGCGGGATGTGAGACATATGCCCCAAATCTAAATACTCTTTTATGAACGCAGCATACTGACTTTTCAATTGAGGCTGGCGGCAAAGTTTCCTTTCGAGTAAGAGAAATCGCCGCACGGATTGGTAGTAGGATTAACCTTACAACTTAGAGCTGCCCTTCAACGGAAGCCTCACCGAGTAGGCGCCTGATTCGAGCCGAGCAGAATGTTGAACGAAATGCGCCTTGCAATCCAGCTCCTCCTTTCGTCAACATCACCATGGGCTTGGCATAGTCTTCGATATCTCAAAATTTACGGAGCGGACTCTCTAAGCGCTCATCCAGCTGGCTTGGGCTCTTAACGACGTCCTTGCGGGCTGTGGCTAAGAACGACACTTCTCCAGATGTGAACCGTCTCCACACACATGAAGATCCTGGATGTTGGCGGCGATGACAGCGTTGACAAGGCCCGAATATTCGGAGCAATGGGATCAAAGTAGCACATAAACTAAGAAGCCGTCTCGTCCAAACATGCATGCTCAAATTTTCATAGGGTAGCAAGCCCTATGAAAGAAAAGTTACAATAATCTAAAATTTCAAAACGAAAAGAACGCACACATATAAAACCGTGTATGTGAATATGTGAGCACGCATACATATAAAGATAAATTTATCCGCGGATCAACCATCTTGATGAAGGGACTCTCAGTGACTGAAGAACAGTCACGTGACTGAAGTGACTGAAGAAAAATTTGTTTTAGAATATGAGCGTAAGAAAGAGCGTAAGAATGAGAGTAAGATTCTCTCTGGGGCCTGTCCCAAGAAATTTTTGTGTCAATTTTCGTTGTATGAAATGAGTAGTCTATATGCTGTATGGTTAGTGGTTTAAGTCACGACACTTTGGAAGATATGTATTCTTCTCCTCCGGCTTGACTCAACTCATTTCGATAAGGCCACAGAAAACTTAACTTTATTGGAAGACGACGAATAAATGATATTTATTAAGTACAATTTAAATCTAGCGATTGAATAATCTTTATTTTTACACACTTGAAGGTAGAGGGAATGACATACCCATTATGATTTTTATTAGGCTATTAAATTTTGGTTGAAAGAGTGCAACGCAGTGAAAGAACTTGCTTCTTTCCTTTATAAGTCGGAAGGGCCGAGATCGGCTACACCCGAAGTTAACTCTCCTTTCTTAGTATAGGTATATAAAGGATCGTTTATAATTTGCAGACAGACGGACATGGTTTTATCGGGAGGTGATCCTGATCCAGAATATATACTCTTTATAGGAGATGTCTCCTTCACTGCGTTGCACACTTTTAATAAAAGCACAATAATAAAAGCACTTGCTTTTATTATTAAGACACAAGAACACAAATATACACACAACAAAAATACAAGCACTATAAGTATATTATAAAGAAAATATTAGGTCATAGCCTACGGCTACGGGGAGCACAGTATTCAATTTTTGACTATTGCTATTGCAATAGGTTTTGCTCCGAGAAAATTCGGAGCAGGGCAGAGCACATAATTTTTATTCAATCTGCTACAGCTCTGCTCTGACTGTCAAAAAAGTGAGAGCATTAGCAGTAGAAAAATGAATTACTACGGGAGTAGCATAGTTTTTTAAACCCTGATTATTTGTTCAATATACCCTATTTTTTAACCCAATCGACCCTAGCGACATCTACGACATTTGATTCGCCCCATATCACAATCCTATGTGATACTTTTTCAGGTTCCAGCATGGCCATTTGAAGTTTCGGTGGCGGACCTGTTATCCGGAGGGTTAAGCCTAATGTTAAGTCATATGCATTTAATATTAAGACACAAAAAACACAAGCACTGTAAGTATATAATAAAGACAATATTAGGTCATAGCCTAAATAAAGAACGATGAAAATTAAAAACCACACCTTTTAATAGGTTAGCAAGCCTGAAAAGTTACGATAATCTAAAATTTCAAAACGAAAAGAACGCACACACATGAAACCGTGTATGTGAATATGTGAGCACGCATACATATAAAGATAAATTTAACCGCGGATCAACCATCTTGATGAAGGGACTCTCAGCGACTGAAGAACCAAAAAATATTTTTTAGAATATGAGCGTAAGAAAGAGCGTAAGAATGAGAGTAAGATTCTCTCTGGGGCCTGTCGCAAGAAATTTTGGTGTCCATTTTCGTTGTATGAAATGAGTAGTCTATATGCTGTATGGTTAGTGGTTTAAGTCATGACACTTTGGAAGATATGTATTCTTCTCCTCCGGCTTGACTCAACTCATTTGGATAAGGCCACAGAAAACTTAACTTTATTGGAAGACGACGAATAAATGAAATTTATTAAGTACAATTTAAATCTAGCGATTGAATAATCTTTATTTTTACACACTTGAGGGTAGAGGGAATACCATACCATGCCAATGCCATGATTTTTATTAGGCTATTAAATTTTGGTTGAAAGAGTGCAACGCAGTGAAGGAACTTGCTTCTTTCCTTTATAAGTCGGAACGGCCGAGATCGGCCACACCCGTTAACTCTCCTTTCTTAGTATAGGTATATAAAGGATCGTTTATAATTTGAAGAGAGACGGACATGGTTTTATCGGGAGGTGATCCTGATCCAGAATATATACTCTTTATAGGGTCGGAGATGTCTCCTTCACTGCGTTGCACACTTTTGACCAAAATTATTATACCCTCTGTGTTAAGTCATGTGCTTTTATTATTAAGACACAAGAACACAAATATACACACAACAAAAATACAAGCACTATAAGTATATTATAAAGAAAATATTAGGTCATAGCCTACGGCTACGGGGAGCACAGTATTAAATTTTTGACTATTGCTATTGCAATAGGTTTTGCTCCGAGAAAATTCGGAGCAGGGCAGAGCACATAATTTTTATTCAATCTGCTACAGCTCTGCTCTGACTGTCAAAAAAGTGAGAGCATTAGCAGTAGAAAAATGAGTTACTACGGGAGTAGCATAGTTTTTCAAACCCTGATTATTTGTTCAATATACCCTATTTTTTAACCCAATCGACCCTGGCGACATCGACGATATTTGATTCGCCCCATATCACAATCCTATGTGATACTTTTTCAGGTTCCAGCATGGCCATTTGAAGTGTCGGTGGCGGACCTGTTAACCGGAGGGTTAAGCCTAATGTTAAGTCATATGCATTTAATATTAAGACACAAAAAACACAAGCACTATAAGTATATAATAAAGACAATATTAGGTCATAGCCTAAATAAAGAACGATGAAAATTAAAAACCAAACCTTTCAGAAACAACGAACTGCTGACAGTGCAAGTCAATGCAACCGACAAATTAGTGCAGAATATTACATTTTGAAATTGTTAATTTGTCATTTTAATGTTTTTGCTATATTTCCATTAATTTACCACCTAAGCAATATCCATGTATCAAAGTAGCTATAAATATTGAATTTTCATAGGTTTTTTGATCTTGCACCTTGTACTCCTCCGCATTTTTATCCCTGATGTAATGTGCTTACAAAGGACGCAAGATATTCCGAACGTCACTTATCGATCCACAGGAAACGCTGTAAAGCGGATGTCACTTTCCTTTATTCTTACATAATGGAAAATTTATGCTATATCACAACAGACCACTATCTTGCCGACTGAATGCTATCAAGACGTCGGACAGTGAATGTAAAAGATCCGGGCCAGTAAGCATGAAGTCGTTTAAGGAGGCTCCATGAGATTTAGCTGCGGCATTCCAAACCAATAGAATCTTACTGGATTTTTGGGGTTGTGAGCTATGGAAATTGAAAGGTACCAAATATTGTGGTGATAAACTTACTCATATTTTTGTTCGATGGCGTAGCCGCTTTCTAGAAGATGGTTGACTTGCTTCTGAATTTTTACGGGATGATCTGGTTTTCTTAAATTTTTGCTTTCAGACAATTAAGGAGTTGTAGTGCGTTTGTGTAGCTTTCAGGAAGTACGGTATCTTTATGACCGTCGATTTTTACGCACGTTTCTTGCGTGATTTTCTACTTATATTCTTTAAAGCTTCTTCATTATCTTTAGAGCGAAGTGTCTATGGAATTACGGGTTATACATTGATCCTTTCTTTAACGGCCTTATCAATTTCAGTTGCATTGACAGTGTTGCATAGAAAAATTTGTATTGTCGGTTCCGGATACTTGCACATCCCAGTCTAGCATGCACTTGGATGCGATGAGGTCATTCCCTTCTTTAATTTTGCGTGGAACGGCTCACTTCCAAATGTCTGTTTCAATCAGCAACTTTGGTTCAGCATCAGTATATGATTTGGTAATCCAAAATTTTTTACTGTGTGTATGTTGTGTAGCCAATATGTTCTGTTGATGTCTATAATAGAATTTTTTATATTAAAGCAAACGGATTCGTTCTCGCTCCTTATCCTTTGATTCGTACACTGCATGCAGATCGGATCCAAAATACCTTGGATGCTTAAGTATGGAAGAGTTTTTCGTTTATAGATGTGACCGATGACCCTTCATCTAGGAATGCAAATGTTTAGGTTGTTTAGGTGGTCATTAAGATAGCAAGCCTACATGGTGGCACAAATATTTCGTACAGCTAAGGCACACTTTATGAAAGTGTAAGCATAATCTAATTTGTCTAGTATCTGATCAGGACGTTTTGAGCGTGTTTATGACGTCAGAAACCATAACTGGAAGCAGAAGTTTATCACTTACTAATTCGAGTCCCTTTCCTTTGATGCATTTTTAGAGTCGTTGCATATTTTTGACATTTGCAAAGGGACTGTGGTGCTTCGGGTGACAGTATTTGACGTGCTGACAGCTGGGTATTTGTAGCCCTGAAGGATGATGTGGTTAGTGCGGCTCCACTTTGCTGAGCTAGTATATTGTACTTTTGTTCAATGTAGCTTTGATCGGACTGTCGCTTTTCCTCTAGCATTTGTAGCATTAGAGTATTATGTTGTATCAAAATAGCTTGTAAAGAATTCGGCAGTTCCTTGTCCTGTTTTTTCACAGCTCAGTTAAGTGTCGGGCTGTCGGAGCAATGATGCCATTCAGTGATGTTGGGTTGGGTGGCTGTTTACTGCAGGATACGGATTTCCTTCCTTTTGTATTCTGGCATTTTTCGCAATGCACCCATATAATGTCTTTGCCGGTACTAATCTTTTATATTATACACTGCATTTTGGTTGTATTCAAGGGATATCATGGTTATTACTTCTGGGCTCCTTGCAGAAAATATCTCTGTTGTAGCTATGCCTGTTTTTTTGCTTTATTAGACAAAGAACTGAGCTGGATTTTTTTTGTCGCGTTATTTCCGCATCAAGTTATTTACGTTACAAGTATACTTTTTTTTTAGCGGTCACTCACTTATATTCAACTTCCACGTATGTATGTATATGGTCTTCCGATAATTAAGCGGAACTTCTTCGTTGATATATGAATAGGAATGTACGCGGTAAAAAAATCAAAGATTCCAAACGGAGAGGTTGAGTAAGATTTTTTAAAGAATGTTGCAGCACAGTCAAAACAAGTGTTTATAGAATCTTTTTGCTATACGAAGCCCCATCTTTCTATATTCCCCCTCGTCGCCTGACCTCTTCTCCGATGCTGTCCTGCATCTCCGTTGCACCGTTGGATTAGCGGAAAGTTTAGCTTTTCTATTATCGGCTGGCGGGAAAGTGCATCTGCAACCACATTCAGCTAACCTTTCTTGTAGTTGATTACATAGTTGTATTATTGCAAATTTTCTGTGCTATGTGGTCCGTCTCATCTGCCTAATTACCGATATTATTGTTAAGCACTCCTTCTCAGTCGCCGAGAAGTTTTTCTCTGCCCCGATCAGAACAGAACCTTCCCTGTAATTGCTCGCCTTCGTTTGTGGCACGAATCTTTTAAAAACTTCTATGCAGAACTGGATCCTCTGCAAGCCGTGACTTCAGAGTTTCAAACGCCTCCTGCTGTCTAGCACTCCATTCTTACTCTTATGGTTCAATCTTATGGTATATCTTATGGAACCCCGTCGAACATAACGTTCCATAGGACTGGGCCTAAGACAGACCCTTGGGAGACACCGGGTGTGACCGCGTTGTCGTGAGTGCCTGCGGTCGTCTCGTACCTGCTGATGTGATCGCTGAGGTACGACCTTATCATCTTCACAATGCTTGTTGGTACCCAGAGTTTGTACAGCGCTTGCACTATGACGTCCCACCTGGCAATGTTGAACTCGTTTTTTATGTCCAGTGTAGAAATCAGGCATTATTTCTTGTTTCCACCCACTCATCTGGTACTCTCTTTAGCCTTGGTTGCAATCCTCCTCAACAGCAAAGTGCATCGATTGTTGACATTTTCTCCCTAAGCCCGAATTAGATTGGTAAGAGGTCTCTTACGCAGGTAATGGCTTCCTGGAGTCTTTGGCATATGGATCGCGTCAGAGACAATAAAAATATAAAAACCAATTGTATTTATAAAAACAAATTTTTACATTCCAAACATACGTATCGCTTCGCGTGCGCAGTGGTATGCTTGGAGGTAAACTGTTGTCGAGCTTTTCAGGACGATATGAGGTCGTTCATGAGACAGACTAAAAATGTATTCAATGAGTTGATTAGATTGACCAACTCTATGCGCTACATAGTTTAGAAGTCTTCAACTACTAATTGGTTTCGGTCTAATGCTCTACTTGTAAGAGTATACTGCACCGCTTGTGGCATGTTTATTCATGAAACATGCTTTAGGGATGAAATCCTACATGTATTAGGATCGCTCGACACCCTTTGTCTTTATTGTTCAAATGCGCTTCAACTTTTATCTGTATTAGTTTTGCTCTCCTATCGGTGAACGGAATATTAAACTCGTTTTGCACTGTTTTTACGAAGGTAGAAATTTCTTTATTAATTTGGCTCATTTTTTCTGTTAATGTCTATAATCTGCTCTTGCCTAGACCGTTCCTGGCTGGTAGAAGCTGACATTGTCTGTTCTCGTGGACTAACTTAATATTAGTGAGGGTGGTATAGTGGTATTAATAAAAGAATAAATAATTAAAATTAATAAATTTATAAAATGAATGGCCAGCAATCGTACAAGTGAAGAAAACAGAAGATCAGTTGGAGTCAACGTTAGATCAGCAACATACAGAGATTCAAGGGTTGAAGTTGTTGACAAAACACTCGCAGGAGGATGAGGAAAGCAGGACAAATTAGACCATCGCTCATTAATACTTTGCACAATAATGATAGTAATAGCCAGCCCTATAACTGCATGAAAAGGGTACACACGATGTGCAAGGAAAAAAAACACAATGGCCGAGAACTCCATGGCGTTACGGAAATAAGAGGAAGAGTTCCAACTGATTGTTTCACCAGCCAGACCTGGCAGCACTAACAACTGAGGGACGTCACAGGAGGTTAGAAGTATATGATCCAGGGTCTCCGTAGTAAGGAAAGGACTTGATAACCACATATTTAGTACAAGTAATTTATTATGGTAGATATAGTCATAGTTATGAGCCATCCTGGTTTTCATCGGCAGTACCCATAGAGTCGACAGCGCTGTCATTGGAACATTTAATGATTAAAGCGCGTATTAAAATTTAATGAATAAAACGCGTAAAAAAATATGTATTTTTAAAACGGTTAAATTACGTTTCCTGCATGAAATGCGTCGTCTTTCTTCATCTTTCTGGTCCAAATGGAAGGGAGAGTATTTTTATCATTCCCTGCAAAAAGGTCCTTGGTCCGGGTGACTTAACCGTTATGTATGGAATATTATATTAAATTGAGATTATTTAGCTAATTTTTTCTGAAGTATTAAGTTATATTGTAAAGTTGGAATGAGGCCACGAGGACACGAGGCCGTGTAAGGTTGGCCATGTCGGAGAAATAGTAGTCCATCGTCTCAATAGGTAGTCCTGGTAGAAAGGGGACTCAATTTTCAAACTGAGGCCGTCTAAGGCTTGCTAGATCTAGTCCCCTTTTTTAACTTCTGATTTTTGGTGAAGCATATATAGTGTTTTCCGCGCCTGCTGTAATTTGCAATATTCTTCCTTTCCATCTTTTCGTTCTTCGTTTCTGACCGTTGGGAGTGTTTTATTTGCTGCTAGAGTGCATTAGAGAGAGTATCTGGATGCTACCGACTCGCTATCCAGAGTGGTCGATGAAACTAAACTCTTTTTTGATGGACTGAGGGAAATGTGGTACCCTTAATCTACCGATTAGAGGATTATCGTTACACTGCTGTGAAGATTCTATTGCTTTCTTACTAGGAGTCACCCAGAATTTTGCATTATGAAACGATAGAAATCACTATTCGTTCCTTTCGAGTGAATCGGCACCTCTTACCTTTTCGTTATATATATATATATATATATATATATAATCTATTTACAAATCTACATATATATTATCTCTACACCGGCCTCCTTGATGGCATAATTCCGGTATCAACCAACTGGCAGCTTGTGGACGGCTCTTTTTAAAATAGCCACAGAGATAGTCCTCACGACGGCGCTCTTAACCCTACCAAACGTACTGGCGTGTGTTTCTTCGACTCTGGCTGGTGATCCTTTGGGATCCAACCACCAATTTTCTGTTGCAGAATGTTGATGATCCCACACAGACTAAGTAAAAAAAATGAAAGCTGACTCAGATTCCTTGGATTTCATTCCAACGTGAGAGTCCATCACCGGAGAGTCCATCCTTCAGAAGAGATGCCGGACTTTGAAGAGCTTTGAGTTGCCGACGACATCATATGCACCAAACCCTGCGCTAAGACAACGTAGGCTCTTTCAGACATCCAGATAAGCATTTATGATTATAAACTCATCCGGATGCATGATCTTGAATGGCCATTCCCACATAATAAACTCCAGCCGAAGGTTTTCAAATTTGTCACGGTAAGACAAAGTGAGGCGTCTGGATTTATGGCGTAAGTGCGTTTGATTTGGTTACCTAGCTGCCATACGTGTGGACGCTGGCATTTTCGTGGCAACTCTCTGGAGTCTGTAATCGGTATTGGTGATACCGGATTACACAGATGGGCTTTCTGCAAATCTGCTTGCTTAATTAACTGGGATCTTAGAATCTAACATCACTGCCTAATTTGGCGTTGGACGTCAGCTCTCAGAATATTGAAATCTATAGTATCCAAATTTCCAACCAACCTCATCTGGTTGATTTTTCAATTAGAGATGGATTATTTTCCGAGCTCCTTTGTGTGGTGCAAACTCATCTTTCTTCATGTGATAATGGTTAGGTCTTTTTGGCAGCTGATCGGTCGCGACTAGTCAGATGTACTTTAGATAAGCGGCTTGATCAACATCTTCGCCAACATAGCAGCAGCACCTCGACGAAACTAATGGTGGTGTTTGATGGCTTCGCTGTTACCATCTCAGCTTATTATACCTTTGCAAAGGGTATTATAATTTTATTACTATCATCATTTATCCGCTTTATTCATCATTACTTGGCAAAGAAAAGTTAATTACAGCTCTTCCTGAATTTAAGGCCCCACCAGGACGCGTCTTACGTCTTACGTAAAACACACTGGTGGGGTACTTACGTAGTGTGGAGAGGCAAGAACATCATTGCTTGCAGGGACATATTACCTAGGTATTCGTATTCAACCATAAATTCCAAATACATTTTCTTAAAGTTCGGATCTTGAGATTATCTTCTCTCAAATAGAGAAGCTAGTGGTCTTACGATAATGTTTCTCGCATAACTCCTGTTCTGGCGACAACATCTTTCTGAGATTTCTTTTAAACAGGAATATAGTTATATATGAGATTAATCGGACAATTGCTCATTTATATTGATATATTCGGAAGTCGAATTTTTCCCAAGTCTAGCATTTGGGGTAGCCAGAGCTAAGATAAGGCTAAGAGAGAAGGCTGAACTTTATTCGCCACAAGCACATCAATAACAGCGGATTTCTTACGCTTTGAAGACTCATTTAGCAGTTGAAGACTACTAATCTTTGTATCGAACGTACAAAGGTTGGTCATTGATTTTACGAAAAACGCTAATTAATTCTTTGAATCCACTTTTAGTCTGTCTCATGAACGATCTCATTTCGTCCTGAACAGCACGACAATCATCACTGCAAAAGAGGAGACCAGACCTACTTGAAATGGCATCCGAAACTGAGGCCGTGAACCCGGCACACTTGGCGTGTAAAACATTTTTACATAGCCAGCAGTGGATGGTAGACTGGGATGAGGAGATTATCTTATTATGCACATATAAGTTAAAATATTTTGATTATTGATTAATTATTTCATAATTTGTGTTTGAAATGTAAAAATTTGTTTTTATAAATAAAAATATATACAAATTAACACTTCTTTTAACTTAATATAAGCATAGTGAGCAAAAAATAAACACGTCCGTTCGCTTTGAGAAAATGAGGAAAAGACCTCTGGAACCGAGCTCAAATGGAATCCTCGAGAAAATTTTCCAAAAATTTTTTCGTTCGATATGTTCGATGACAAGTTCGATGAAGGCCTGTGGCCTGTTGTGTACATATGTGTCGGACATGTTCCACGCATGAGCAATGTGCGTCGGCAGGCTTAGGTGTGGGTGCCTTTAAGAAACTGGCCTCCAGTGGGTTGTATATAAATGTCCTATACATAAAAGTCCTCCTATAAATGTGGGCAGGCGTCAGCGTAGTTGGTATCCACTCCGAATTCCTTAATGAGGGTTTGATGAGGACACTCATGATGGTAATCGAATATTTTCAAGTTCAGGCAAGGTGGGCGTAGATTGGCATCGACTTGAAGGACCCAGCCATTCTACAGCTTAGCTCTTACTCTCTCCCGTATTCACTTTCTTTGAAACCCCTTTGGTCGAGTCATGGAGAGTCATTAGGCCATGATATGTAAATCAGAAAACGAACCTCTTTTAGATGTTTTGGAGTCAAGATTTATCCCTATTAGAGTGCCAGCTCGGGCGCCAAACTGTAATGTCTTTTCTATGGTTGGGGTAATGAATCAGTCCAGCCAGACTCCTCCACAGCTAAATTTCGCTCTAATTTTTGGGAGGACTTTCGGTCTCCTGGGACGTAGTCTGCTGGGAGGTGTTTCGTCTTGCGCAGAAATAATCTCGAAAACGGAACCATAGCCTCGAAAACACAAAGTGTAAAGAGGTCCTTACCGACCCGGAGCTCCAGAAGTTTTAGGCACGCGACGACCCTTGCTGTTAGTAGTCCGATCTACTGGAAGAACCACGAATTTCCTGGGAATTTCCATCTTCACAAATTCCTCAAGTTTTCCTCAAATTCCAGAAAATGATTTCGATAGTGTACTTGTTAATGCTGGTAGCCACAGCCAAAGCAGAAATATTGGTTTATACAAAACATGGTTTCCTTCTTTACAAGGATACCAAAGATGTTCTTATTAGATAAGTATAAAGATAAAATTAATCTTGAAAGTGTGTGTTTTTATGAATTATGACAGCTAAAGTTCTCTTTGGGAAATTTCCCACGATATAAAAATTATTAAAATACTTATATTATTACTTACTTTTCAATAACACTGTTCGTACGCAGGGCGTTATGCGCCAACTAACGTCGAACTTGAACTCGTGGGAGTTACGATAGGTCCCGGAGTCGTAGTAAACACCTATAGAAAGTCAAAGACCAAAATTACCTGGTTTGTGCAGGCGGGTGCTGATATGCGGGAAACGGGGATCTGAAGATCTGTTGACTGGCCTTAGCTGTGGTGGGGATATTAGGTTCCTCCGGCGGTCCTTTGATCTGGAGCAACACACGTAGGGCAAGGGAGTTCCATGAACGGACCGTCATGGGAGCAACATTCGGATGCTAACGTATCGGTGGTGCTGCTGGCGGTCTGTTCCACGGGAGCAACACTTAGCGACGATTACGTGTAGATGCTGCCTACTGGCGGTCTGATCCACGGGAGCAACACTCAGTGGCGATTTACTTATCAAGGATCTTTCGATGATCCGTTCCACAGAAGCAAACTCGAAGGTGGTTACATCTAAGTCCTATAACACTGAGTAACGAGACAATTGATTCTCTATTCGGAACTTTCTTTATTTCAGAATAATCACTCTATATATGATGCTCTATATGATGCTCAAGTATACCAGTTAACACTACTGAGGGGTAACAAACAGTCAATAGAAATCTTGGGTGATTCTTAGATCACCCTAGTCTTTCTAAATGGCGACTCAGCATACCCGCCTTTGGGGGCCGTGCCTGGGACCCATCGGTTCCCGGTATGGTGAGTTATGCTCATTTTGCAATCGTCAGCATTTTCCTCTGTCACGCAGGCCGACCGCCTGCCGACTAAGACTCCTTTTTCGTACAGCTAAGTTCCTCAGATCTGTTTTATAATCATTTGAATGAAGACCACTTAGCTCCGTTAACTTTAACCAGGCTATTGCCGTCTTATTATTTGCATTCGCCCACTGAGTTTAAGGCCAGGAGTATAGGGGGCAGTCACCTTGTCGACATAAACTTTATGTTACACTTCATCAACAACCCTACAAATGTTGCCAGTTATGATCTTGTCTTCGGGACTTAGCCTTAGAGGCAGTCCATTCCTTAGAAATCTCCGAGGAGAATTATGATGTCGCAGTGCAGCTATTGGTGAAACGATTTAATAACCGTCGGTTGATATTTTAGACTCATTTGAACAAGATTCTGGGCTCAATCTATTGGAAGGTGGCTCAGTGACGGCGCTTCGGGGCCGTTCAGATAAGATCAATGCCCATATGCGGGCCTTGAAAAATTTGGGCACGACAGTTCTCAAAATTAGACGACTGACCAAGATTGGTTAAACTTAAAAAAAAGTTTTTAATTTTTAAAGCCAACATTTTTTATTTATAAAGTTTTATAATAATAATCTATCCCTATGTACTTTTTGTTACTGATATGCCTGCACCGGTATCTATTAAAAATACAAGTTTTTTCAAATTAACATTGACAAAATCTACAAATATATTTAATCTAAGATTGATGGTATGAACTTTGAACCGCATTATTTCCTACTGATGCATACTGTTGAGAGTTTCCTGATTGTTCTGGGCAACTCTTACATTGTTTGTATAATTATTATTCTTTCAGCCTCGGTTGGAATTGTTGTTTCCATTTCCTCGGCCTCAGATTGTTGTTTTGATTGCCGTAGGTATTATTGTTATTTCCTCTGGTTTGGTTTTGGTTATTTTTTTTTTTTGTTTTTTTTTTATGATATTTTTACGATATTCATACTATTCATCATGCTGTGTATTCAATATCTGTGATTATGAACGTAGTATGATTTTGATATTCCCAGAATCGCATGTTCCTCTCGAATTGGTTTTACTAAGACATGAAATGAAAGTATTATTGCTTTCTCTTTTAAACCATAGTTGATTAAACGACTGAAGTCAAGTGGATATGTTTCCATATACTCTTCTTCAAACTGTTCAATTCCAAGTGATTTGCTCGGCTCATGAATCTTTTCTTTAGGCATTTATTGTGCAGCTTATATAATATGTAAAAAAAATTCGCACACATTATAACAACAATGAGTATCAGTAATATGTTTGTTAATTTTAAATCTGTGTTTTTTGATTCACCTTTATTTATAACGTTAGCAGTGGAATCCACTGGAATTCTGAAAAAATTAGAAAAACAAATAGAAAATGTTTTGAAGATTTACTTATGGCATTACTGTGAAATTTTTTTTAATTTTTTTTTAAATATCAAATTTATTTAGCTAGCTTTTCAGCTAGCCATGGAATTTAAGAATTGGATTAATTTTTTTCCAGTGCCTGAGACGGGAAATTAAAAAAAAATTTTTTACATAGTAACTTGTCTAATTTTTTTTGTTTGGCTTATTGGCTGCCTAATTTTTTAGTTTAATTTTTTTAGCTTATTGGCGGAGGTGCCTCTCACCCTTGTTGATTTCTCAGCTGCTGTTGTCCTGGGCAGGACGCTCCATTTCATGGCGTAAGGGGCGGGGGTGCCTCTCGCTTGTTGATTTCCGGATCCGGTGCCGGTCTTCGCACAGGTAATTGACTTTGTACCGACACCTCCTCTTAAAGTTTATTTTCATATTTTATTTTGGTTCATGGGTCTGCTTTCTACATCTTTGGCGTAATCATACCTTTTACTTTGAATTCAATTGAATTTTAATGTTATTTTTTGTTCCTTTAACTTTTATTCCTTTGGCTTGCTTTTATAATAGGCACTTAAATACATAATAGGCACTTTCAGCCAAATAATGAATGTAAAAAGAAGTCATACAACATAGGAAAGCTAACTTCAGGCGGAGCTGAACATCAGCTTCAGATGATGTCGGCGCGATCAGGCGCAGCTTCAGCAGATTATTTTCGGCCGCGATCAGGCGCAGCTATATTCATATACATATATAGGGGTATGGTATGGCTCGCTTCTGTGCAATTGTCAAGTCATGAGAATATGCTGACAATTGCACTTCCTAAAAGTAGGCATATACGTATGTGCGAATATGTATCCACTGTCTATTTGGCCGGGGCATTATGTTTATGTAACAACACAGTAGTACAATATTGTTTTGGTTACATTGATGCTTGTAATAATCATACTACATCTCTCTCCTTTTTAAAATAACGTAATAAAATGAAGTTATTTTGAATTAACTTATTATCTATTGATTATATGTGTAATTAATATGTAATTAATATGTAATGTGTAATATGTGTAATAGTGTAATTATTTTTTTATTGTATTTACAATAAATCTTAGTAGTGTATGTAAAATAAGTATACAATGATTAAAAAACTAAAATTTTAGAAAACCTTATATAATTTTATTCCGTTGATATTATTAAACCAAAAATTTTTTTTTCAGAAAAAATAGTTAATTTATTTATGTTTCTTTTTATATTTAAACTGTTTTTTATTTATTTGTAGCTTAGTATAGCCATTGTAATAATTATGTATAATACAATTCTTACCTATCCTTATGTACCATCTGTTTCTTATTTTTATCATATGAAATTAAAATTTTCCATTTAATAATAATTAAATTTATTTTTCTTGTATACGTTCCACTTTATAAGGTCCAGTATATTGAAAGTCGTTTCATTTTTCATAAAAACGTTATGTCTCATTGCTTTATATATTTTAGGTTGTTAGTTGTAAGGTCATAGAACTCTTTATATCTTTTCTAATTTCTACCAAAATATTTCTACCTCTTTAATAGGCTATTTCTAATAGGTACCTACTCCCTCTAGCATAATCATCTATGTTGTATATGTTTTGTTTTCCAAGTATTAAAATGTTTTGGCAAATTCGGTGTTTTGTCGAAAACTAACTCGTGTGCCTTAGATGGTGTTGTGTTGAAACAGTATACGAAGTATAGTAGCCATACATCCCAATCTGTTTTTTCGACTGAGATGTATGAATGGATGAACTCATTAAGTGTTCTGTGGCTTCGCTCCACTGTGCTTACAGTCTGGTGATGGTGTTCGGTAGAAGTAACGTTTTTGATATTACATTTTTGCATAAATCTTTTATTATTGAATTTTTATATTCTGTGTTCATGTCCGAATGAACGTCTTCATTGGACCGTACTTTCGAATAAAATATTCAAATATAGCTTTTGCAACTAATTTCGCACTTTTTTTTGATTGTATACTGCATATACATTTCCTTATTCGGATTTGGGTAGGGGACGATTGTATCCACAATTACCATGTCAAAAGTCGATGTGGGGATTCTATGTTATTATTGTCAGTGGGGTCATTGTATGATTAGTCGTTTTTGACTTTTGGCACTTATGAAATTTTCTTATGTACTCAGAGGTATATCGTGTAATAATATCTTTCTCTTTAACATTGCTCTTAAACTCTTTATGGTGTTTGGTTTGAGTAGCGCTACTCTCAATAAATTCAGTATTTTATTGCCCATTTATTTGAAATTATCAATTAAAACGGGTTCACATATATTTTCTCACATATCTCACATACGTTCTCACATACATATATTAGTTGGCTGATATTATATTTACTGACTTACATTTCAAGTTGGGTTTCTCATTAAAAATAGGTATGTTAATGGTTTGTGGTCTGTTTTTGTAGTAAAATTGTTGACATATATATATGGTCTTAAATAATTGACTGCCCAATTTATGGCGGTCGATTTCTGTTCAGTGGTGGTTTTATTTCTTTCGCCTTTTTTAAATGTTTTTGGGGCGTATGACCGATAGGTCTATACGAACTGCATCGCATGCTTTTCTTGTTATTCTAAATATTATTTAATATTCTCATAATTCTAAATAATATTTAATAATGTTGGACTAGTGCCTTTTTAAATATTCAATAGCTTCTTGACACTAAATAGTCCAATTAAATTAAACATTTGTCATGCATAAATGAGTAAGATGTGTTGAATAATTAGAGAAAATTGGTATGATGCATCTGTAGTAATTGCAGAAGGCTACAAATCAATTGAAACTTGTTCAAGATATTTTCCAACGGTGACACTTTTAGTTTACTAATATTATATCAATTTTACATATTAATATGCAAGCCGGATTATATGCAAGCCGGTAAGCATTTCAAGCCTTTGGAAATGTAACGTCGGCGATAGGTCGACCGAGGTGGCATCCCGTGGGGGGCAGTGAATCAGCCTACGTGGCAGCCCTATTGCATAGTAGGACTCTAATTAGCATTTTATAGTGGGCGTTGACGATCTGGTAACACGCTTAAAGCGTAGGTTGGAAAACCACGTGGTTCTTTTGGTATTGGTTCTTTTGGTATTTTAACCACGGAACGAGAAAGATCGGCCGAGCAAGAAAAGGCATCGAAAAGGTCAAGAAGGACCCGCTGAGGGATAATCGCGCTGGAGGAGCTGACGCAGGACCGGCAGTAATAAAAAGGCCACAAGCGGCCGTTTGCCGGTGTACGCGGAGTTAAGTTGAGGCAGGTCAAGGATTGCAGAATCGAGGTTAAGTGTCTTGGCGTAAAAGCTAGATCCCTAGTGGCAGCGAGGCTGTGGCGTTCTGCCAGACGAAGCAGAGCAAGTCTCAGAAGCGGCGCGAATCTCGCCATCCGGCCGCACGTGAGGCGGGGCGGAGATGTGGCATCGAAACTAAGTTTGGAGCTAGGATTATAGTGAGCTGAAGCCGTGGCAAGCAGCCGGAGCGTTCGCGACGCTTTAAGGGGCGCTCCGCTGTAGACCCGGATAGGGTTCGGCCCTGACCTCTCGGGAGTCGCCGCGAAGTAGGCGTCATCCTGTAGGAGTGAAGTCAAGGTGGCGGCGCTTTCAAGGAGCACCCCGTCGATCTAAGGAGTCGCCGTACAATAGGCACCGAGAACCGAGAGCGGAGCACTTGCGACGCTTTCAAGGAGCGCTCCGTTGTTCGTAGCAGTAGCCGTGGATTAGTCGACGGTCGTAGGACAGGAAGCAGGGACGGGGCGCTTGCGGCACTTTCAAGATGCGCTCCGTTGTTAATAAATATTCTTTAATCTATGCCCAGCCATCTAAAGTGATGCGGAATTCTCCGATCAATATTTGTCCACGTTTTCCGAATTTCGGCCCAAAAGGTTTCACCAGTTAACTAGTCAACCACCGTACCGCACGGAAAAGAAATAATAAAATGAAAATCGGATAAGGCCCACTTCCGTTAGCGGACTTTTCATTGGAGCTCTTTTAACAGTTAAAATTTTGTACAATGAAATTGAGCGCGCGACCACATACCCTGTCGAATTAAACAGAAATTAAGTTCATAAAGTGATAAGTTATTGTTAACCGTAGCTAGAAAGGTTGTATATTTAATTATTAGGATATTTAGGAAACTAGAGAAGAGATGTTATTTGTAGATTTAAGAACTTTCTTTAAAGAATTAATATGCAGATTATAATGGAGTGAAAAAAACATAATTCGCCTCGTTTAATTTGCCACCGCCCGCCGCCAGCCTATGCCATGGACTAATATACACCGTTCTGAGGAGCTCAGGTTTGACCTACGCGGTTTGGGTGGTTGCGCACGCATCAATGTTGAAATAATTTATGATTCCCGAGGCAGCATCAAGGGGAGAGAATGGGGTGGTTCAGAACCCGCCCATTAGCCGACGAGATCTGGCCGGAAACCACGTGCAACCCTTTCTCTCGTCCCTTTTATCCAACGATGCCACCTCATAGCCGCAACTACTCGTTACTGAAAACATACCCGCAGGGAAGTCGTGGTGCGAGTTAAGCAGTAAGGAAGGACGGTGAATTCTCAACGTTGGACCATATGAGATCTGGTATATTGAAGTCCCCCAGAGCTCCCAGCTGGTCAATCGGTCCGAAACGAGACGAATAGCGGACAAATGTTGTCAGTATGTGGGCGGTTCCGACGAAGGTGGTATGTAAGAACAGGTAACGTATAACGGTTGACCGGACAAAGTGATTTTAACGCAAAGAAATTCTATGTCACCAAACTATTGTGATTTTACCTCTTCAGAAGCGAATTTGGAGTCTACAGAAATTAGGACTTCTCCCCTTGCAGTGTTCTATCACGTCTAAACGCGGTGTACTTATTTGGAAAAACTTCGGAGCTTAAAATCTACGACTTTAACTAAGTTTCTGTAAAGACTATAATGTGAGATGCAAAGAAAGAACCATCAGAATACAGTTTGGGAAGTTTACAACGTAGCCCTCTAGTATTCTGATAGGTAAGTGTTAGTAAAGAAATTAGTTTTTTGAGGGTGAGGAAGATGAGATATTGCTGATATTGTCTGATATTTGCTCATAGCCGGAACGGGGTAGTTCGATACAACGTATAATTTTTTAATAACAAGAATAATTTTTTTATCATCGGAAAAAATTCGTTTATTTGTGAGTTTGAAAATGTTTATAATTGTTGAAATGTTTTAATTATAACGTGCATTAAGAAATTTCTGGGTGTACCTTAAGTTACAAGTGTTAAGTTAACTTAAGTTAAGTTACATGTGTTTTCTGCATAAACTTCTATTTAGTTTCATAAAGTCAGACTTCTATTTAGTTTCATTAAGCTAGTTTCATAAAGTAAGATTGCTATTTAGTTTCAACAAGCCAACATAGCCCGCGTGAAATTATGATTAATGGAAGGTAACAAAAAAAATTTTCTGCATTTGTACAGGTGAGTTTTGGTCAAATAAAATTACCAAGAATTATTTGAAGGTCGCTATCAACACAATATTGAAAAAGACTGAATATCAGACAAGTCATGCCAATACGTAGGCGGTTATGGAATGTAAGAACTCGTAATTAACAAACATTGAGCAGAAAATATGACCATAACCCAGATCAATTACCACATTTTGTCGCTTTGTGCTGCATATATCTCTATCACATCTATCATATCTCTATCTTAACCGTAGTGGCGGCTAGACATAACTTGTATCAAAAGATGGGCTATATACAATGTTGTCTAATTGGATATTATAGGTGTAAGTCTGAGCTGGAATGGTGCTAGGTGAATACGTATTGAAGCGGACCGATATTTCCACGGCACGCAATAGTCTAAAAAAATATTCAAAGTCTAATAAAATATATGAAAGGTAACTTTTATGTAATCGTATCTGCATATGCCATTAGATTGCACCTATCAAATTTCCATTTAATCTCATAAAGTCAGCTTTCTATTTAGTTTCAATCAGCAAACATCGCCCGCGTGAAAATATGATAAAAGGAAAGTACCAAATAAATTTTCTGTATTTGACCAAGTGAGTTCTGGTCAAATAAAATTACCAAGAATTATTAGTAGGTCACTATCAACATTATTTTTGAAAACTACTGAAAACCAGACAAGTGATGCCAATATATAGGCGGTTGTGGAATGTAAGAACTGGTTATTAACAAGGATTGAGGAGACAATATGACCATAACCCAGATCATTTACCACAATTTGCGGCTTTGTTCTGCATATACCACTTAATCTTTCATTCCCAACGATTCTCCTCTTAACCATAGTGGCGGCTAGACACCACATGTATCAAAAGTTTGGCAATATATAATGTTGTCTAATTGGATATTATAGGTGTAAGCAACAATGGTCCTAGGTGAATACGTATTGAAGCGGACCGCTTTCCACGGCACGCAATAGTCGAAAAAAATATTCAAGTCTACTAAAATATATTTAAGGTAACTCTTATGTAATCGGATCTTCATATGCCAATAGATTAGACCTATCAAATATCAAAACTTCTATGTAGTTTCATAAAGTCAGACTGTTATTTAGTTTCATGGAGCTAACATCGCCCGCGTAAAACCATTATTTATGGAAAGTAACAAAAAAAAATGTTCTGCATTTGACCAAGTGAGTTCTGGTCAAATAAAATTAACAAGAATTATTAGTAGTTCCCTCTCAATATTATATTGGAAAACGACTGAATACCCGAAAAGTGATGCCAATATATAGGCAGTTGTGGAATGTAAGAACTCGTAATAAACAAACATTGAGCAGAAAATATGACCATATCCCAGATCAATTACCACATTTTGTCGCTTTGCTCTGCATATACCACTAAATCTTTCATTCCTAATGATTCATCTGTGCAACACTTTTCCTCTTAGTGGCGGCTAGATACCACTTGTATCCAAAGTTGGACAATAAACAATGTTGTCTGACTGGATATTATAGGTTTAACTCTGAGCTGGAATGGTGCTAGGTGAATACGTATTGAAGCGGACCGATATTTCCACGGCACCCAATAAATCTTTCATTCCTAACGATTCATCTGTGCAACACTCTTCCTCTTAGTGGCGGCTAGACACCACTTGTATCAAAATTTGGGCAATTTACAATCTTGTCTGATTGGATATTATAGGTGTATGTCTGAGCTGGAATGGTGCTAGGTGAATACGTATTGAAGCGGACCGATATTTCCACGGCAGGCAATAGTCAGAAAAAATATTCAAAGTCTAATAAAATATATGTAAAATAACTTTTATGTAATTGGATCTTCAGTTGCCAGTAGATTAGACCCATCAAATTTTAAAACTTCTATTTAGTTTCATAAAAACAGACTGTTATTTAGTTTCATCAAGCAAACATCGCCGGTTGCGGAATGTAAGAACTCGTAATAAACAAACATTGAGCAAAAATATGACCTGTAATAGATGTCCTGCGTCCTTGGTGGGTTCTCCTTGCCAGTGTATTTTAAATATGAAACGATTTTAAATTTACTTTTAGTGAGTAGTTTATTTCTTGAAGGCATTTTCCATAATGAAATCTTATTCTATATTTCTCCAAAGTCTCGTAGCTGCGCTGCCCCTAAAGCCGGCAGCAGAGAGACTTTATTACGTGTGTGTGTAAACATTTATGTTTCTATGCTCGCATATATGGCTGGTAGCAGCGCGAGCGCAAGGGTGTAGTAGGTATGGTTCACTTGTATGCATTGTATTAGGTATGGTTCACTTGCATGCATTCACTGGCTCTTTGGTCGAGGCATTATGTTTATGTAACAACACTGTAACACAATATTGAATTGCTACAGTGGATGACTGCTATAGTGATCCATATGTACTACATCTCCCTCCGTTTTAAAAATAATGTAATAAAATGAAGTTATTTTGAATGAACTTATTATATATCGATTATGTATATTTGTGTAATTATTTTCTTAATATGGTTGTATTAAGTGTTAGTAATAAAATATAGATTAGTAAGGAAAAATTTTTATTTTACTATTTAAAATCAAGAATTTTAGAACATTTTATAAAATTGTGTATATATTTTATTTTGTTTGTATTATTCTCATATATACATTTTACCAGAAAAATAGTTATATTGTTTATTTTTCTTATTGTTCAATATTAAATTTATAAGATTAAAAAAACAATTTTTTTTTTTATTGTTTTGGTGGTTACAAATAGAATTTCTTTAATTTATCTTTATGAACTGTATGATTTTTGTTCTTTATGTTCGAGATTGTTATGTTATCTCGTTCTCCTAAATTTTTTACCTAATAGGGTCCTGTATACTTTGCATACAGTCTAGCTTATGCCCTACGTCGTTTTTTAGTAAAACTTTATCTCCTACTTCTAATTTGAAATCATTTGATTTTTTATCGTAAGTTTCTTTTTGTCTTTGTTTGTTTTGTTCGATCATCATTCTCGCTCTTTTATATGCATTCTCGAGTCTGAATTTTGATTCTTTTGCATAGTTTTCTGTGTCGTATAGTGGTGCAATGTATTCACTGCTATTGAATGTCATGTTCAAGGTTGGAGTTTTACTAAATACAAGTTCATATGGACAGTATCCATGTACAACAGAGGGTGTTGAATTGAAAAAATATGTAAAGTATATAAGCCAAACATCCCAGTCTATTTTATTTGATGAGATATATGATCTAACGTATTCGTTAAATGTTCTATGGCTTCTTTCTATTGTCCGTAAATTTTGGTGATGATGTGCAGTTGATGTTTGTAGTATCCAGTTAGTAAAAGCAAGTATTCGTACGCTGCCGTTCCCCTTTGCTTTACCACATCGTTAAAGAAAACCTGGTTGCGAAGGTGCTTACTGTCGGTATTCACCCTGGGATCGACGGGTCGTATTTACCCACGGTGGTCTTTCTCGCGTTGCTCGGTTCTAAGCTCGTCGGAACGGTGTGGGTTCTTCATAGCTTCCTACATGACACCACTCTACTCTAATAATTATTTAAGTGCACTTCACTGTTCGTTAATGATCGGGCAAATATTTGAGTTGAAACCTGTTGGAAACGGACGGACACGGGTTGTATTGAGGATCAGGAAAACTTTCGCTTGATCAGGGTGGCTGAGATGTTGTGCGCTCCCCTGGTCTTTACCCTCCCTGCCTTGATACCTCGATGTGAATCTATTTGGGTATCCCTAGAGCAATGTACTCTACAGACTCAAACGACTTCGGAGTTTCCTGAAAACTGCATCACCATAAGCCCCAGACCCAGATAATACTCTTCTATTTCATTATAATATACATTATCTTTACTAAATCAAATCAAAATACACTTCATACGCCTTTGCGCCATATCAAAATAAAGAAAACTCAAAAAGATACTGAGAATACCAAAATTAAAGAACAAAAGAAATAATACTTCACATTCATCTTACTTTAATTTAGCCTATATGTCATATGTACCAATTGTCACCGCATTCACTAATATATGCTAAATTTATACATATATATAGATAGATATATATTCATTTTTTTACGGACTTACGCTCGTTTCCGGCGATGCAGGTTCGTTGGGCCCATCGAAGATGCAGATTTCTGTAAAAATGTTGCTTCTATTGTTGCAAGTGAAGGCTGATGGCGGTTGTGTGGTGCATGTGCAGTTACATTTAAACTAAATAAAAATAGAAATTACCCTAAATAACTTTCTCTAGCAAAAATTTTAATAGATCCAACGCTTTGATACTTCTCACATCCTAGTTCGTGATGGCTTTTCTCGGGGTCTTTTGCTGAATTCGGGTCGCTGCGGGGGAGTGCGGGGGGAAAGAATATGATCGGTGGATCTGCGAGATCACGTGGAGTATGAGTTCATGCCACACTGGCACAAGAATGAGTGAGTCCCAAGCATGGCTGCTGTGGTAACTGCCGCTTTAGCCTATTCTGCTTATGGCTCCGTTACGTCATCCGTTTAAGGTTAGGTTGCCACGTATACTAGACGTCTTACACTCGATCTCTTTCCACTCCTTTTTCCTCACTTCCTCCCTTTCCGACCGGTTGCCTTTGTTTTGCCAGTGGCAACGTGCCACATTGATGAAAAGCGCGAATACGCTACGCGAAGTGCGCGAGGCTAACCGGCCGGTGGAGATCGCACTACAGGTTGCTTTCCCACTGTAATAGATATTGTCTCACTGATCTATTCACTATCTATCCACTATATTTACCTTTCAGCAATCTTAGTATTCTCAACTGTTGCAAGAGATGTTCCCAATACTGATGTTAGAGATGTTGGAAATTTTATAAATTCCAATGCTGCTTTAGCACGTGGTTGCCGCCTTCGTTCAATTTACGCAGGTCAGTTATTTCACGTCTGGTGCTCTCTGTATCGCCAATTCAAATGAACGACTTGCCAATAAGCTAACTTCGTTGCTACGCAACCGAGAAAATCTCCAAAACTTCCAATAACGGGACAATTCCTGATCTCCGTTTGCGTCTGCCTCACAGCGCTTTCGAATAAGTATGCCAGAAGGAGAGCGTACCGTGTGCCAGAGCGGGACGATTATATTGCAGTTTTCGTCTCTATGCTCCGCACCCTACACTTCGGATTCGGCATTTCCGACCAGTTTTGGTGAAGGCTGATTCAAAATAGTTTCTTAGTTCTCTTTACCGCTTAGACCCCCACATGTTATATTATTGATTTTGAGATATTTGCATAAATCATTAATAATTGAATTCTTATATTCAGTTCCCATGTCCGTAAAGAACGTCTTCATTGGACCGTTCTTTAGAATAAAAGATTCGAATATAGCTTTCGATACTGTTTTTGCACTTTTGCCTTGTATGGGAATTGTAACGAGGTATTTTGTTAAATCGCAGATTAGAGTAACTGCGTATTCGTTACCTTCGTAATGGACCGATCGTATCCACTAGCACTGTATCAAACGCTTTTAATGGTGTTTCCGTTATCGTCAATGGGGTTTTTGTATGGTTCGTCGTCTTTGATTTTTGGCATTTAAGGCATTTCTTTACGTGGTTTGCACGTGTTATGTTTTTCCAGTATTAATGTATTTTTGCTAGCGTTTTTGTTATGCCTGTGTGTCCGCCTTGTAATGGATCGTCATGTAGTATAAACAGAAGATTCTCTTTCTTTTTTATTTTCTACTATGGACACCGGCTGGAGTAGCGCTACTCTTAAATTTTATAATATTTCATTGCCCTTATTTTTTATCTATTGAAACGAATTCAAAGATTTTTTCACTCGGTGCCATTTTAAGTTGTCTAATCTTGTTTATACCGGCTATTTTTTCAAACCTTTGGAAAAATTGATCTAAATGGAATATTCCATTGGTATAAAGATCATCAACGTTTATTCTTGCATACATCTGTTTTCCCTTCTTAAGAAAACACTTCGATATTTTTAAATGCAAGGTCACTACTTTTTTAACATCTTCGTTATGAATGACGTCAAATATTGAATTGGGCTTAGAAGCTGTCGGTTGCTTTGGCAAATCCGAACTATAAGATGAAACTGCGCAGTTTTTGTTCTGTTAACTTTGGGATCTAGTAGTGACTTTTAGTATTTGTCTATTTATTTCTTTTAATTCGTCGATGCTTATTCTTGATAAGGCATCTGCCACATAATTGTTTTTTCCCTTAAGGTATACTGCAGTAAATGGGTATTCTTCTAAATCTAATCTCATTCTAGTTAACTTGGAAGTCGGGTTTTTCATTGAAAATAGGTATGTTAATGGTTTGTCTGGCGCTATATAAATACATATAAAGAGTATTCTAGGAAAGTTGGAAGTGTTGATTTTGAGGACCGCCTTTGGAGAGTCCGACATGTACGCAGCAAAGTTTTCTTGGAGGAATTAGGAGTATAGGCTGAGGAAACCACCGTAGTCTCAAGTGAGAGGATTAAATCGAGTGCGCAATGATCTTTTATTCATGGCTCAAGAAACCCCTGTGGGTAAGTCCGGCGGCTGTACACGATACACGATACCAAAGTCCAACGCGAGTTAGAAGGACGAGTGAGAAAGGATCTGGGATCCGCGCACAACCTGAAAGCCCATGGTAAATCGAGTCTGGTTGGTTCATTTTGCAGAGACCGCGTGTGATCGTGGGCTGTGAGGAGTGACCAGCTCGGGAACTCCGATCAGATCTCTCGGTCATAGCACGCATGGCACAGCATTTTAAATACTAGGAACCGAACTCATTTTTTTAAAGAATAAAAATATTGGCACCAACCCGTAACCGCAATTGTTTCGAGCAAGATAATATCTCCAGGAGAGTTTGAAAACCACTTACTCAATTCAAACCCAGCGTTGGGAAGAACCTGAATTACTTCAGACTTATGTGTCTTTAGCTCCTCCAGCAACTAACACCCGTTAACATGTCGTCGTCGTAAAAGTCAGACCCAATAACTTTAGCAGCTCGAGGGAATGTATATTTGCCTGAAATGGGGCTTGTGCATAGCCATATGTAACGGTGTTGAGCTTGCACAATTTCAAGGACTCAGATGGGTTTTTTCTCCACACTATCACCTGGTACTCAAAGTTATCGAAATCTTATTTTGGTTGAGTGTCAGAGCGTATTTAAGATACACTAGTATCTTTCGATCTTTCCCCTATGTGGAAGGAATCTTACATTATTCCTCTCCATAAAAAAGGGGAAAAATAAAACGCTGCCAATAATAGAGGCATTTCTAAATTGTCAGCAATTCCAAAGCTTTTTAAAAAATTTATCACACCACAATTGGCACATATCTCCATGCCAGCATGGCTTCATGAAGCACCACTCTATTACGCTGTGGAGGAGGAGGAGTAAGAAAAGTTAAAAGTTATCTTTTGTCTTAAATGGGTTTCGGAATGGCTTACAGACAGACGTCATTTACACTGACTTCAGTAAAGCATTTGACTGTGTTAACCATTTTTCTTATAAGTAAACTCAGTCTTTTGGGATTCCCAACTGATATCCTTATCTGGATTTCGAGTTACTTATCTGAAAGAACCCGACGCGTCTTGGATGCTCCTAGGAAGCCATTTTGGACCTTTACTTTTTACACTGTTTATTAACGACTTGCCCCTTCCCTTAACTGAATCACTTGTACTTATGTACGCTGATGACGTTAAGCTTTGTCTTTAGTATAGATTCACTAGTATAGATTCACCCAATCTAGACTTCAATCCGATTTGATTAAAAGATGGTGAAATGAATTCAACGACCATTACATTACTAAACCTGAGTATGAATCATGTGTCTGGAGTCCCCAATTCGGAGTACACCGAAATCCCATAGAATCTGTACAAAAAAACTTTCTTACTTTCGCCCTTATAAGACTAAATTGGGATGCAATTCTTCACTTTCCGTCTTATCAAAGTAGACTATTGTTAGTAAGACTATTGTTAGTTGTAAATTGTTAGTAGAGCAAAATGACAAGATAATACCCTGAACGGATCGTGTTGGCCATATGTCGAACTGCAATGCCAAAGGACAAATGTTTATAGTCCTTCTACTAGGAACGTTAAAAAATGTAAGCATGTAATTAATTCGGGCTTTCTATGTTACCATTATTTCTTGATAGTTGTTGATAGTCGCTAGAATTTTATTGAAATGCGTAAGCATTTTCGTCTGTTTTTATGCAAACTACGCAGATTTCAAGCTATCAACTTAAAACTTTTCACACATCCCTTTTTATAGGTCGCTCCCATATGACGACAGTTTAATAAGTACTTAGCCACACGAATTTACTTTCGTTTAGTAAGGAAAAGATATCGGTCTGTGATTCGATTCTTGTTTTTAGAAGGGAAATCGCAAATCGAAATCAAAGAACGCTTGGATGCTGTGTACGGCGACTCTTCTTATTCGATGGCGAAATTGGTTCAACGAATTTCAACGTGTTCGCACGCCGGTTTTAGATGATCCACTTCCAGGTTCCCTGAAAACGGCTATCGCGGAGGATAACGTGACAAAAATCCACGATCTCGTATTGGAAGATAGCTAAGACCGAAAGCATCTCTAAAGATAGCGTGGGTAATATCCTGCATTAAATTTTGGGCATGGGAAATCTGTCTTCGCGAATCCGTGAGGCTACTTCAGAGCAGTGTTTGACGCTGTTTAAGCGCAATCTGAAGAAGTTTCTGCGTCGTTTCGTGACCGTCGATGAAACATGCATCTTCTTCTCTTTTTTTTTTTTGGGCGGTGCCTACTACATACGTACAGCCCACCTCCCGCATACTATAAGGCTCCAATCGCGAGGGTAAATCCGAAATATTGTAAGTGTAGAGTAGGACGAGTGTTGCCCGGATAAGGCGTTTAGTATTAAAGATTAAAGATCGTTAGTATAGCAAAGTTATAAGATGTGGTAGGGACCATGGCAGTCCGAACATAATTCTAATAAGAAGGTTAAAATTTAAGCGTGTTAGTAAATTCTGGCTGTCTACATTACCAATAAAAAGATTAAATAGAAACATGTTATCCAGCACCCATCTACAGTTTGTCAGTGATGGTAAGTTGATTAATAAAAGTCTACTATGGTAAAAGGTAAGGTGAAGATTAGTTTGTAAAGTTGAAAGTAAGTTTGAAATTTTTTTAATCCGTATTGAGGACTCCAGGCAAACGATCTCTTCTCAAGAATCTGGTTCGTCCGATAATGTCCACTGATGTACATATATGAAGTTTTTGTTATGAACGGGTCATTAAATTAGTTTGATCATATTTTAATAAAAACAAGCAGCACACCCATAGCCTAAGTTAATAGTTCCAAGCCGTACCCATAAAAAAAGTACATAGTTTGGTTAGGACATGATCGATAATATGGTTTACATTTCGATCAATTAATTTATGTTCTTCCATTAGTTTATGTTATTTGCTAAAACCAAAAAGTCAACCCTACTTAGGACATATGAATATCATTTGTAGAAAAATAAATTGTATCAATAGCTAGAAATCAAATTGTGCTTGTTTTATTAAAGCTCCCGAAAACGCTCGGTAACTGATCATTGGTGAACCCCGACGTGATTGAAAATTTGAGCTGCGCGGCTTAAAATATATAAACATAAACAAATAAACAAATTAAAAAACAGTATTCAGTTTGAGATTTGACAATGACAATATATAAACAAAATAAAATAAATTTTTTGTTGCGAAAATAAATACTTTTTCGATTGTGCCTCTCCTGGAAGGAAAGTATTCCTGAGCCTGAGTGAATCTGCCTTGGAGACTGCTCGATCGTTGGAGCTCACGGACAAAAATTATGACGCGCATTGGAGCTGCTAAACAAAAGGTTTAGTAATCGCAGGCTCATTTTTCAAGCTCATGTTAATGAGATAATGAATCTGAGGGCCGTAGAATCCGCATCGGCGGCGAGGCTTCGCGAGCTTTCGGACAAATTTAATTCGCATATGCGAGCCCTGGCAAGCATGGGCACAACGAAGCAGATAGCAATCTAGCAGCTAGCAAGCTGCATCATAATCCAAGTGGTGTTGCAGAAGGTTGATGATGCCACGCCGTCCAAGTGGAAGGAAATGCAAGCTGACTCGGATTCCTTGGATTCCATTCCAACTTGGAAGTCCATCGCCAGTTTTCTTGAGCACAGATGCCGGACTTTGAAGAGCATGGGTTTGCCGACGACATCATATGCACCAAACCTTGCGGTAGGACGGGTTAGACCCTTTCATACAGGTAACTCCGCATTTGTGATTACCAACTCTTCCGCATGCATTATTTGTGATGGCCATTCTCACATAATAAAATCCTGCCCAAGGTTTTTAAGCTTGTCGCCTGATGATCGTTTAGGCGAAGCTAGGCGATTGGATTTATGCCGTAAGTACCTTGGATCTGGGCACCTATCTCGGCATTGGAATTCGTCAAGCTGCAGTGCTTGTGGACTTTATTAGTATAAAATTTCAATATTTATAGCTAATTTGATACATGGATGGATTGGTTAGGTGGTAAATTAATGGAAATATAGCAAAAATATAAAAATGATAAATTAATAATTTAAAAATGTAATATTCTGGACTAATTTGTCGGTTGCATTGACTTGCACTGTCAGCAGTTCTTGCTGCCGTTCAGTTTGTCGTTTCTGAAAGGTTTGGTTTTTAATGCTCATCGATCTTTATGTAGGCTATCACCTAATATTTTCGTTATTATATACTTATATTCCTTTTTTTTGGTGTGTGTATATTTGTGTTCTTGTGTCTTTACATTAAATGCACATGACTTAACACTTCGTTTATGCCGTCTACGTCAGCTACAACCGAGTGCGCTGAAACAATAGGCGCTTCATCCGCTGCTAATGCACTAGTTGCCCAAGGTCGCAGCTGTGAGATAGCCTTTCTTGCTACAGCAAACATTCTCGTTTGGAGTCGTGCTGGAGTTTTTGTTCCTTGCCGAGCTCTATTAGATTCAGGATCGCAGGTGCACGTGATAACTTCCTGACTGGCTAGTCAGCTGCAGCTTTGTAGACGGAAATCTTACATGACCATGTCTGGAATTGGTGACATTGGCATCGCGACAGACGGATTCTCTGTTGAGAACAGAGACCTCCTACGGTCCCATTGCTCCGAATATTCGGCCATTGTCAACGCTGTCATCGATTTGCTTATCGCAAAATCTGGCCTACCGTTGTTGCAGAAAACCCGGCTTGGCTGGGTTGTATGTGGGGGTGGATCACACGTGGAGAGAGATTTGCCACCACAGCTCACATTATGAAGTTGTTCAAAGATATTTTCCCACGGTGCCATTTTTAGTTGGCAGATTTTATATATTCCGGCTTAGGAATATATAAAATATATAAAATATATAAAATATATAAAATATATAAAATATATAAAATATATAAAATATATAAAATATATAAAATAGGCGCTTGGTGACAAGCGCCCCACACAACTGCTCAAAGAGTTAAACGCACTCGCCGCAAACAAAGTTGACAATACTTTCTTAAAAGCATTGTTGTTGCAGCGCCTACCAACACATGTGCAAGCGATCTTGCAAACATCGGATGCCTGCCTAGCAGACTTAGCTAAGTTTGGCATATAAGCACAGCCAACCAGCAGCACCGTTTTCGACGAACGTCTAGACCGCATCGAGCAACAAATCAACGCGCTGTTCAAAAACCGTTACCGCAAGAACAGTTCATCCACATTAACGGATCGCAACAGCGTCACGACTTCAGCCTTGTGTTGGTACCACAGAAAAATTGGCAACGCGGCCAAGAAATGTCGCCAACCGTGCTCGTTTGCATCCGAACCAAAGAACAAAAACAGTCTTCGGATTCGTCGGATAAATTTGAAGAAGACCACAACACAATTGTCTGCCTCGCCACAAACTCTTCGATCAAGGTACGCTGCTCGAATCAACATGTCACGCACCTCATCGTAAAATCAACGTGATTTTATCCAACGACACGAGAAACCAATACGCTAGGTTGCTTCACGAATACCGCGATCTCGCAACGATCAACTCCAACCGGCTGCCAGCAAAGTCCGAAGTCCAGTGCCGGATCGATATCCTATTCCGTACATACTGGATGTAACGAGCATCCTTCACGGTAAAAATATATTTTCAAAAATCGACCTGCTAAAAGCGTCGAACCGCAAGATATTCCCAAAACAGCAATTATCACGCCTTTTGGGTTATTCGAGATCCTGTTCATGACATTCGGCTTGCGCAACACAGCGCAAACTTTTCAGCGTCACATAAGAACCAAATGCAGCATCTTGAATTTGCATTTGCATACATCGACGACATTCTGATCGCTTCGGAATCTGAGGAGCTGCACCTTTTGCCCCTTTTGGTAAAGATTTGAAAAAGTTTCTGGGTATGATCAACTTCTATCGGCCGTTTATCGCAAGAGCTGCTGATAACCAACACATACTCCAGACGCTAATCCAAGGCAATAAAAAGACCGACAAAGCCCCGATACTCGGGTCTACGGACGCCGACCACGCATTCGACGCCTGCAAGATCGAGCTTGCAAACGCTAAGTTGCTGATCGACATGCCACCTAACTCGCAATTAACCACCGATGCCTCCGATGACGCCATGGGTGCCTGTTACATCAAATCGTCAACGAGCAGACGCAACCATTGGGTTTCTTCTCCAAAAATTCACACCGACGCAAAAGAAGTACAGCACCTACGATAGAGAACTGACTGCCATCTAATGAGCCATTTGGCACTTCAAGTTCTCATTGGAGGGCCGAAATTTCATAATCTTAACCGAACACGCTGGTGTACGCTTTCAATCAAAACAGTGAGAAAGCATCAACGCGACGCGCGCGCCAACTGGATTTTATCAGCCAATTCAGTACCGATATCCGGCACATCACTGGAGAGGAAAACAACGTGGCTGATCTTGTCTCACGTATCGAAGTCATCAAACACATCGACTCTACGAGAAGGCACTGGAACAGGAAAACGACGACGAACTACAATTTCTACTCAATTTTGATCCAGAAAATACCATCTCACTAACCAAATTTTCCCATTCAGGATCAAATAAGCATTTGTACTGCCACGTCACCAATAACCAGATACGCCCGTTTGTGCCCAGATGCCTACGAGAAACCGTGGTTCAAGCCCTGCATTCGCTGAGCCATCTAGGAGTTAAGGCGACGAATTGGTCGGCAAACATTACGTTTGGCCCCGCATGGCGAAGGATGTCGTTAAAATCGTACGCTCTTGCATCCCGTGTCAAAAAACCAAAATCTAACGACACACCAAATCACCACTGGCAGAGTATGCCGCCAACGACGACCGTTTCAAACACATCAACATCGACATCGTTGGCCCACTGCCATCATCGAACGGATACCGATACTGCCTTACGTGTATCGATCGCTTCTCAAGATGGCCCGCAGCAATACCCTTAGTCGACATCACTCAGTATCCCTCTCCACATCACAACGGATTTAGACCGACAATTCGAGTCAACACTGTTCCAAGAGCTCGCCAAAATTTGCTAATTTATGCACCTGCGCACAACTGCGTACCACCCACAACCAAACGGGATGATCGAACGCTGGCACGGAACGTTAAAAGCTACTTTAAAATGCCCCGATCCTATCAACTGGAGCAGTTGCCTGCACTTAAACCACCTAGGCCAACGTACAACAGTTAAAAGCGACATCCGGCAGACCCCAGCTGGCGGATTTTTACACTAAAAACACAAAAACATACCCAATCTGAGATCATCGAGGTTCTTCAAAAAACCATATCTCAGCTACCAACCACTAAGCCAGTGCACCATCATACACCGCAAGAATTTGTGCACACGGATTTAAACCATTGTACCCACGTCTTCGTCAGAGTGGGTATTTTTTTATTTTATTTTATTTTATTTTTATTTTATTTTATTTTATTTTGTTTTGTTTTATTTATTTTATTTTATTTATTTATTAATTTTTTATTAATTTATTAATTTTTATTAATTATTATTATTTATTAATTTATTTATTTTATTTATTTCATTTATTTATTTTATTTTATTTTATTTTATTTTTTTTAATTTTATTTTTTTTTATTATTTTTTATTTTTGATTTTTCTTGTCGCTTTTGATTTTTAGCATTTTGGATATTTTCGTATGTATTCATTAATATCTCGAGCCATACCTTCCAGCGTTCGTTTTAAGCCTTTCAAGAGTCTATTGGTAAATAAATAAATAAATAAATATTTTTGATTTATCCACCTCTACAGTGAGCGATTTATAATAACCCTTTGTTAGGTTAACGAGATCAATTGCCTGTATGAATGCCGGTTAATTTTTTTCCATCAAATTCTGGGACTGAATGTGCGATGTCTTTTTATGCCCTTTTGGCCGAGGCCTCAGCTTGAATTCTGCCATTGTGTTAAAATTTTCTTTGGGAATTGTGCAATTAAAGAATGCCTTGCACTCGCTCATGAAATTCTATGTACTTCCTTAGAAGGTTTCCCCTATGGTCCTATTTCTTGACATAATTATTTTGAAAATATATTCAATGAGAACCAAATTTTAAGATTATTTATTATTATTTATTTTTTTTTTAGTTAAGGGTTAAGATCAAGATAACTGGCTCGACTCATATAACGCCTTTTATTAATTTATCATGTTTAATATAAAAATTAAAAATATATTGTAAAACGTTTACAATAGTCAGAATAGGTAAAAGCATCGACAATGATTGAATACTATCTGTGTGATCTATGATATCTACGTTATTGACCACATTGGCTGTATTATCTCTAGTTTAGAGAGCTTTAAAGCTTTCGTCTTCGTTGTTTTTTTTAAGTGAGAAGGATGGGACTTTGTATGAATTCCACTTTGAGTAAAATAATTTGACAAGCCAAATTTCATAAGGATCGGCCGACTATATCCTATAGCTGCCATATAACTGATTGATCGGGAATGCCATAACTCGTTGTTTTTGGAAGTTGGAAGAATGGGATTTCTATGGATTCTACTTTGGGCAAAGCTATCCGGTCTGCCAAAATTCATACGGGTCGGCTGACTATATACGATCCGAAATATATCTAATAATATAAGATGTGCGTCGGCACCTAGCGGACTGCCACTCAACTGCAAGGGTATATCAACTTCGGCTCCGTCCGAGGTTAGCTTCCTTTCATGTTTTTAATAAAATAAGGAATTATTTATAAGACATATATAACAAAAATAAGATTATTTAGTTTTTAAAATCAGATGATATAATTGCATAAAAAGAAGATTAAATGAACCATAAGAATTGCAATTAGTACTCGTCATTTCCTTGGAAAAGGAGCTGTACATACTTGGTAAAACTTGGAAGCTGAAGATTTTCCCCTTTAACTAATATTTTTGATTGTACCCGTAGTTTGATGTTGGAAGACATACGTCCAAATTGGCACTAGAACTGAATTGTAGTACAGGGTCTTGTAGTTCAGCGCGATCGAGAGATAATAATCAACTGCTACTCCCGTAGTAACTCATTTTTCTACTGCTATTACTCTCACTTTTTTGACAATCGGAGCAGAGCTGTAGCAGATTGAAGAAAAATTATGTACTCTGCTCTGCTCCGAGTTTTCTCGGAGAAAAAACTATAGCAATAGTCAAAAATGTAATACTGTGCTCCCCGTAGCCGTAGCAATAGTTAAAATTTGGGAGCAAGATAACAGCAGAGCAAACGAAATTTTTCATGTGCTACAACTCCCTTGTATTTTTATACCCTTGCAGAGAGTATTTTACAATTGTGGTCAAAAGTGTCCAACGCAGTGAAGGAGACATCTCCGACCCTATAAAGTATATATATTCTGGATCAGGATCACCTCCCGATATAAGCATGTCTGTCTGCTTCTACGCAAACTAGTCTCTTAGTTTTAAATCTATCGTCTTGAAACTTTCCACACATTATTCTTTCCTTTGCAGGCAGTATGTAAGTCAGAACGGCCGGGATTGGTGGAGTATATCCTATAGATGCCATATAACTGATTGATCGGGAATGACACAACCTTCCTATTTTTAAAGATGCTCAGAGCTGTTAACACCATATTTATAAGAAAATTAATTTGATTGTATAATTCTTATAAGGATCGGCAAATTATAAACGATCCGTTATATACCTATAAAAAGGAAGGAAAGTTAACTTCGGGTGTAGCCGATCCCGGACGTTTCTACTTATAAAGAAAAGAGCAAGTTCCTTCACTGCGTTGCACTCTTTCTACAAAATTATAATAGCTTAATAAAAATTATAATGGGTATGGCATTCCCTCTACCCTTAAGTGGGTAAAAAGAAAGATTATTCAATCGATAGATTTAAATTGCACTTATTAAATTGCATTTATTCTTCGTCTTCCAATAAAGTTCGGTTTGCCGGACGAGAACAATATCTTCCAAAATGTCCTAACTTAAACGATTTCAGTTATCCCACATCAATCACACAGGAGCAGTAGCACATGAAAAATTTCAGTTGCTCTGCTGTCATCCTGCTCCCAAATTTTTACTATTGCTACGGCTACGGGGAGCACAGTATTACATTTTTGACAATTGCTATTGCTATAGTTTTTTCTCCGAGAAAACTTGGAGCAGAGCCGAGCACATAATTTTTCATCAATCTGCTACAGCTCTTCTCCGACTGTCAAAAAAGTGAGAGCAATATCAATAACATAGCCATGTTTTTATAAATCTGGCTGCTACAGAGTAGTAAATTCTATCCCTGCTCGTGTAGGTAGATATGTGCATTTTGATGTTGTGTACGAGGCAGACACGGTGGAAGGCTTGAGACTCGTCAAGGAATACAGCGCAGCACTAATCAAAAGCTGAGCGGAGATCTGTCGACATTATGTTTACTAGCTTGATAATTTCATGGTTTTCATGGTTTGCCCACCGGTTGCACAGCACGTAATGTCAATATAAGTCTGACTTCTTTAGGCACTATGGCCATTGAAGAACAAACTTCGTTCAGTCGATTCGAAAATATCCTCAAGCCCACAAGGCCCATAGGAGAAGCATCAGAATCCGTCTTAGTGGCTCCCACCCAATCACCAAGTATTGACGTCACAGAATTGAAGATTCTACAGCATCGGTTATGCGATATAAAAGGAAAAGATGCACCGTACCAACTAGTCCACCAGATAACCATGTCGTGCACAGCATTGGCCATTTCAGTCATCATACTGATGACCATCCTCATGGATAATATTTGGTCACAGCCTACATAAAGAACGATGAACGTAAATGAACCAAACACTACTTGTATTCCACTAACTCGTGGAGCTTGGCATCATTCCCTTCAAATTGGGCCCACCACTTAGTGAGCTGCCTTATCCGTTCCTCAAAGTAACTGTCAAGACAAGTGCATTTATTATTAAGACACAAGAACACAAATATATACACAACAAAAACACAAGCACCATAAATACATAATAAAGAAAATCTTAGGTCATAGCCTACATAAAGATCGATGAACATTAAAAACCAAACCTTTTAGAAACAACAAACTGAAACACAGCAAGAACTGCTTACAGTACAATTTAATGCAGTCAACAAAATATTGCAGAATATTACACTTTTAAGTTCTTAATTTATCATTTTAACGTTTTTGCTATATTTCCAAAAATTCACCACCTAATAGTTCTTACCCAAATTTGTCATCACAAAGGGTTTGTGGCGATACGGGTATAACTATCAGGGTTTGAAAAACTATGCTATTCCCGTAGTAACTCATTTTTCAACTGCTTTGCTCTCACTTTTTTGACAATCGGAGCAGAGCTGTAGCAGATTGAAGAAAAATTATGTACTCTGCTCTGCTCCGAGTTTTCTCGGAGAAAAAACTATAGCAATAGCAATAGTCAAAAATTTAATACTGTGCTCCCCGTAGCCGTAGCAATAGTACAAATTTGGGAGCAAGATGTCAGCAGAGCAAATGAAATGTTTCATGTGCTACAACTCTCTCGTATTTTTATACCCTTGCAGAGAGTATTACAATTGTGGTCAAAAGTGTCCAACGCAGTGAAGGAGACATCTTCGACCCTATAAAGTATATATATTCTGAATCAGGATCACCACCCGATATTAGCATGTCCGTCTGACTGTCTGTTTCTACGCAAACTAGTCTCTCAGTTTTATATCTATCTGAAACTTTCCACACATCCTTCTTTCCTTTGCAGGCACTATATAAGTCGGATCGGCCGGGATCGGTCGAGTATATCCTATAGATGCCATATAACTGATTGATCGGGAATGACACATTTGTGCTATTTTTAAAGATGCTCAGAGCTGTTAACAACATTTTTAGTAGAAATTTATTTGATCGGAAAATTATAAACGATCCCTTATATACCTATAACAAGAATGGAAAGTTATCTTCGGGTGTAGCCGATCCCGGACGTTTCGTCTTATAAAGGAAAGAAGCAAGTTCCTTCACTGCGTTGCACTCTTTCACCAAAATTATAATAGCTTAATTAAAATTATAATGGTTATGGAATTCCCTCTACCCTCTAGTGTGTAAAAATAAAGATTATTCAATCGCTAGATTTAAATTCCAATAAAGTGCGGTTTGCTATCGCCTTATCCAAATGAGTTGAGTTAGGCCGAACGAGAAAAATATCTTCCAAAGTGTCCTGACTTAAACGATTTCAGTTATGCGACATCAATCACACAGGAGCAGTAGCACATGAAAAATTTCAGTTGCTCTGCTGTCATCATGCTCCCAAATTTTAACTATTGCTACGGCTACGGGGAGCACAGTATTAAAATTTGGACTATTGCTATAGTTTTTGCTCCGAGAAAACTCGGAGCAGAGCAGAGCACATAATTTTTCATCAATCTGCTACAGCTCTTCTCCGACTGTCAAAAAAGTTAGAGCAATATCAATAGCATAGCAATGTTTTTATAAATCTGGCTGCTACAGAGTATTAAATGTAAACCCTGATAACAATAATATTTAATCACAATTTAAGTGTTAAAGAATAAAGTCTCAAACTCGCGTTTGACAAGAACAAACTAATGTCACAATCGCAAAAATTCCCACAAATATTCGCTATGAAGTTCAGGAGTGAATTTTTGAACTAATTTATCAATTCTAAAATCATTTATCAAATCTCGTCCAATTCTTTCAAGTGCAAGTTGCAGCAGCAACCCACCAATTGGCATATGTACCCTTTGCTTCACTTAATCATAACATATTATCATTTGTCATTATTAAATAGCAACCATGATAAGCTTACAGAGGCTCAAGAGCAAGAACAGAATCAAGTTACAAGTTACGTGGATAAGCCCAAGAAGAGCTAGTAGAGTCAAAAATCTTGATGGGCACAAGTTCAATAAATCCACTTGAGAGTCTATGAGGAATTTGAAACCCCATAAGACAGTGGATATAACATGCAGTCATACCTGCAAACAGACGTGCAGAATGCACTTGTGGAAACGTGATGAGGAGCATTATTAAAGAAAATGTTCCTTAAATCCACTCTTTTTGAAAATGCTTCTAGTCGTCAGCGGCCTCAAGCGACAAGTTCGGGCAGCAAGCAACGAGAAGACACGGCGTCGGTGGCAAGAGGCGGTAGAGGAAAACATCGTCGTAGCAACGAAGACAAAAACACCCAGTAACACCCAGAAAAATGCTCTTCCTTTATGCACGAAGTCTTCATTATTAAAATACGCAGATTTCACTAAAGAATATTGTACAACAACAAATGCTAGCAAGCAAGCATGCGGTGCAGTTCTAACCCAATCATATGATGGGGTAGACCTCCAGGTAGCATACGGTTCAAGAACATTTACAAAAGACGAAAGTAATAAATCCACAACTGAATAGAAATTGACAGCTATACATTGGGCAGTCAATTATTATAGACCATACATATATGGAAAAAATTTCACTATAAAAACAGACCACAAAACATTAATATACCTATTTTTAATGAGAAACCCAACTTCCAACTTCCTTAGAATGAGATTAGAATTAGAAGAATACCAATTTATTGCAGTATACCTTACATGAAAAAATAATTAATACCTTATCAAGAATATGCATAGACGAACCAACAGAAATAAATAGGAATAATGTTTCTAGAAATAATGTAATGAATAATAACCGACCTATTAACTCTTTCCGACGCATTGGCCTGCGGTGAATGTACCACCGTGAAAACCTGCGTCAACCTATTCTGGCGCATTAGCGTCCTAAATATTTCACACTTGAAGCGATGAATTTTCCAATATTACAACTCTTGGATATTGGATAAAAAGAAAGAATCGCCTGAAAGAATCTTTGTGTCTCTGCTGGCCTTCCCATCGCTGGCCTCGTCACTTGATTAGGTACTTTGCTCATCTTACAGATTTCGAAATTACCTACGTACTCTTTTACTCCATTAACCAATCCTGGCCAGTAGTACATTCGACGAATCCTCTCCAGCGTCTTTCGTCACCCACAACTTCCATGCGAAATTCTTAGCCAGCTATAGTCCCCGGACTTGTGTCGTCCGCCGGGAAACCTTGCCATCCACGATATTCAAATCTGGTACCGTCGCTCCATTGGCTTCGACCGTATCCCTAAGGGTTTTTTACTCCTCCGTCTCAAAGAGTGGGGATTCGTAATCCATTCCCACCCCAGCAACTACTTCCTTATTTAACTCTCCTTCCTATGTCCTAGACATCGCATCTGGAACCACATGTTGTTTGCCCTTTCAATGATCAATATGAAACGGTCATCGCCCCAGCCGAGATCTCAAATCCATCATCGCGACTCGTGATCCGTAATAACCGTGAATGTATGCCCCTCTACGTTAGGTCTGAACCGCTTAATACAAACAATCGCGCCCAGGCATTCCTGCTCCGTGACGGAGTAGTTTATTTGGGCTTTGCTCAATTTCTTCGAGACGAAAGCGATTGGATACTTGTCCCCTTCCGTCTTCTTAGCCAGCACGCCTCCAATTCCGTAGCTGCTTGCATCGCAGTGGATATAGAACGTGAGAGGGTAATGATCGGAGAATTCCATATCACTTCGGCTGGCCTGGCATGGATCAAAGATTACTCACCCCTTTTTAACCGTGACGAGCTGTTGAAGCGCTTCCACGTGCTGGAAGGGAATATATATTGGGAGGACTCTTGCGTAACCCATAAACAACACCACTAAAAATTACATCGCCAGGAGCAGTGCTGTTACTAACAAAATAACTCCGGACCCTATCTTCACTCTTCCGTCGATCGGCACCTCTAGGCCACCAGCCCGATGAACCCCTCGACTCCCTTGTACTGCGGAGCGCCTCTTAAAAGCGCCGCAAACTCTCCGACCTCATTTTCAGTTCAACGTCTGCTGAATACTCCACAATGACCTCCGAAAGATTAGGACCGAATCCTATTTAAGGCGGAACGCCCCTTAAAAGCACCGCGAACGCTCCGTCGTGCTTATCGCTCCTTCTTGAGAAACGACTATTCCCGTCGGACTCGCTCTTTGCCGAGCTCAAAACTAGTCGACATCTCCTCCCTCCCTCACCGCATGGGCGGCCGGATGGCGAGATTCGCTCTCTGCTGCCTCCAGATCATCTGCGCGCGCCGCTCAAGTCCTGCTTCGTTGGCTGTAAAGCCAGTAAGGATCTAACTTCTTCACCGGGATCTTCGACCTAATAAACCAAAAACAACGCGGTCAGTCTCATCGCCGTCAGGCGCCTGTGCGATTCACGACCTGCCTCAAATTGACTTAACACCAAACAAACGGCCGCTTGTGGCTTTTCGTATGATGCCTGAGCGGGTAACTTTTCACTTTAGCACTTTCTGATTTCCTTCTTGCCTTTTATTGACCGACTGAACTTCTTCACTTCGTGGCTAAAACGCAAAAGAAAGCTACTCCCACGCGGTTTTCTAACCTCAGCTCTATGCTTATTGCCAGATCGCCCAAAACCAGCATTAAAATTAAATAGGGGTTAAATAGGGGTAAAATAGAAATAGGGCTGCCACGTAGGCTACTTCACCCCTGCTCCCGGCCGGCATTATCGCCGACGTTACATATATTGGGGTTGAATTGAACCCGCGCCCCGGTTTTATTTTTAGATCAATAAAATGCAACATCGATGCTCTCTTTATCTTAAAGCGAACGCACGAGTTTTTTTATGCGCAATTCGTTTATTACATCTTTTGGTTATTAACTTTAAAAACCCGGTGTTTAATTTATTTATTTATTTTTAGTATTAATATATTTATATTAATGAAAATACATCCGTATCGCTTCGCGTGTGCAGTGGTATATTTTGAGGTAAAATAAGATTTTTATTAAAATTCTCCCAAAAATAGCTCTGCTCTGCTTCTTCATCTTTTACGGTGTTGCTTCTTTTGTCGCTCAGTATCCTACTAAACTGCACTAATCGATATATTTCATCTCCCTTTTCGTTTCCCCGGTACAGTGGATCAAGGTTCTATCAAAAATATAAACAAAAATATTAATAATTAATGTAACATTAGCATGGATTTTAAACTCGTCTGTGCGTCGAAGCCTTGTAATAAGACAATTTCGTCATCCCAGCCAACCATCCACTGCTGGCTATGTGAAAACGTTTTACACGCTAAGTGTGCCGGGTTCACGGCCTCAGTTTCGAATGCCATTACTCGTAGGTCTGGTCTTCACTTTTGCTGTGATAGTTGCCATGCTAATCAGGACGAAATAAGAACGTTCATGAGACAGACTTGATTTAAAGAGTTGAGTAGCGGTTTTCGTAAAATCAATGACCAGCTCTATGCACTCGATACAAAGTTTAATAATTTTTAACTATTAAATGATTCTCCAAAGCGTAAGAAATCCGCTATTAGTGCTGTACTTGTAGCGAATAAACTTCAGCCTACTCAGCCGACAATTATTCAGCTGCTTATATCTGTGGCCACACCCAGGGCTGGAACTGGGAAAAATTTGGTATCCGAATTTCTCTGTATTAATGAGCAATTGTCCGATTTGTCCTCTGTGGCATCACACCAAGTGATACCACCAGACCCAATAACTCAAACCCCCTTAAGAGTCACCGAACAGGGTATTTAACCGTCTGGACCCCCGGTACGAACTGATTAGTTACGGTACAGTATTAGTTATGACGGCACCAATCTCTTGCAGATGACTCCGCCATCGAAAATCATATTTGTTTCTCGGCTTGCCCCTTATACTTCTGAGATAGATATCTCGGCTTATATCAAAGCCAAAACAAAAGCCGATATTAAGGTGGCAGATATTACTAAATTTAAATAATCTTGCCGGTGCAGATGTTTAAGACGATCTGTTCCGCCAGCTTTTGGCCAGAGAACATTTTCGTCCAAGAACATCCAAGAACAAGTACGGTGATGAAAAAAATTACCAGTGGGAGTGAAATTCCCACATGTTAGAGCCACTGACCAACCTTCCACCTCATCTTCCTCACCCTCAAAAAACTAATTTCTTTACTAACACTTACCTATCAGAATACTAGAGGGCTACGTTGTAAACTTCCCAAACTGTATTCTGATGGTTCTTTCTTTGCATCTCACATTATAGTCTTTACAGAAACTTAGTTAAAGCCGGAGATTTTAAGCTCCGAAGTTTTTCCAAATAAGTACACCGCGTTTAGACATGATAGAACACTGCAAGGGGAGGAGGAGTCCTAATTTCTACAGTCTCCAAATTCGCTTCTGAAGAGGTAAAATCACAAAAGTTTGGTGACATAGAATTTCTTTGCGTTAAAATCACTTTGTCCGGTCAACCGTTATACGTTACCTGTTCTTACATACCACCTTCGTCGGAACCGCCCACATACTGGCAACATTTGTCCGCTATTCGTCTCGTTTCGGACCGATTGACCAGCTGGGAGCTCTGGGGGACTTCAATATACCAGATCTCATGTGGTTCAATGTTAAGAATTCACCGTCCTTACTGCTTAACTCGCACCACGACTTCCCTGCGGGTATGTTCGACATGTCACTCGGCAAAATTATCTAAGTTAGCAAGTCCTTATTGCGTTGCAATCTTTCAACAAAATTATAGTAGCTTAATAAAAATAATAATGGGTATGGCATTCCCTCTACCCTCAAGTGTGTAAAAATAAAGATTATTCAATCGATAGATTTAAATTGCTGTTATTAAATTGCATTTATTCTTCGTCTTCCAATAAAGTTCGGTTTGCCGGACGAGAACAATATCTTCCAAAATGTCCTGACTTAAAAGATTTCAGTTATCCCACATCAATCACACAGGAGCAGTAGCACATTAAAAATTTCAGTTGCTCTGCTGTCATCCTGCTCCCAAATTTTTACTATTGCTACGGCTACGGGGAGCACAGTATTACATTTTTGACAATTGCTATTGCTATAGTTTTTTCTCCGAGAAAACTCGGAGCAGAGCCGAGCACATAATTTTTCATCAATCTGCTACAGCTCTTCTCCGACTGTCAAAAAAGTGAGAGCAATATCAATAACATAGCCATGTTTTTATAAATCTGGCTGCTACAGAGTAGTAAATTCTATCCCTGCTCGTGTAGGTAGATATGTGCATTTGATTCAGAATATATATACTTTATAGGGTCGAAGATGTCTCCTTCACTGCGTTGGACACTTTTGACCACAATTGTAATACTCTCTGCAAGGGTATAAAAATACGAGGGAGTTGTAGCACATGAAAAATTTCATTTGCTCTGCGGACATCTTGCTGCCAAATTTTTACTATTGCTACGGCTACGGGGAGCACAGTATTACATTTTTGACAATTGCTATTGCTATAGTTTTTTCTCCGAGAAAACTCGGAGCAGAGCCGAGCACATAATTTTTCATCAATCTGCTACAGCTCTTCTCCGACTGTCAAAAAAGTGAGAGCAATATCAATAACATAGCCATGTTTTTATAAATCTGGCTGCTACAGAGTAGTAAATTCTATCCCTGCTCGTGTAGGTAGATATGTGCATTTTGATGTTGTGTACGAGGCAGACACGGTGGAAGGCTTGAGACTCGTCAAGGAATACAGCGCAGCACTAATCAAAAGCTGAGCGGAGATCTGTCGACATTATGTTTACTAGCTTGATAATTTCATGGTTTTCATGGTATGCCCACCGGTTGCACAGCACGTAATGTCAATATAAGTCTGACTTCTTTAGGCACTATGGCCATTGAAGAACAAACTTCGTTCAGTCGATTCGAAAATATCCTCAAGCCCACAAGGCCCATAGGAGAAGCATCAGAATCCGTCTTAGTGGCTCCCACCCAATCACCAAGTATTGACGTCACAGAATTGAAGATTCTACAGCATCGGTTATGCGATATAAAAGGAAAAGATGCACCGTACCAACTAGTCCACCAGATAACCATGTCGTGCACAGCATTGGCCATTTCAGTCATCATACTGATGACCATCCTCATGGATAATATTTGGTCACAGCCTACATAAAGAACGATGAACATTAAAAACCAAACCTTTTAGAAACAACAAACTGAAACACAGCAAGAACTCCTGACAGTACAATTTAATGCAGTCAACAAAATATTGCAGAATATTACACTTTTAAGTTCTTAATTTATCATTTTAACGTTTTTGCTATATTGCCATAAATTCACCACCTAATAATTCTTACCCAAATTTGTCATCACAAAGGGTTTGTGGCGATACGGGTATAACTATCAGGGTTTGAAAAACTATGCTAATCCCGTAGAGACTCATTTTTCAACTGCTTTGCTCTCACTTTTTTGACAATCGGAGCAGAGCTGTAGAAGATTGAAGAAAAATTATGTACTCTGCTCTGCTCCGAGTTTTCTCGGAGAAAAAACTATAGCAATAGCAATAGTCAAAAATTTAATACTGTGCTCCCCGTAGCCGTAGCAATAGTACAAATTTGGGAGCAAGATGTCAGCAGAGCAAATGAAATGTTTCATGTGCTACAACTCCCTCGTATTTTTATACCCTTGCAGAGAGTATTACAATTGTGGTCAAAAGTGTCCAACGCAGTGAAGGAGACATCTTCGACCCTATAAAGTATATATATTCTGAATCAGGATCACCTCCCGATATTAGCATATCCGTCTGACTGTCTGTTTCTATGCAAACTAGTCTCTCAGTTTTATATCTATCTGAAACTTTCCACACATCCTTCTTCCTTTGCAGGCACTATATAAATCGGATCGGCCGGGATCGGTCGAGTATATCCTATAGATGCCATATAACTGATTGATCGGGAATGACACAACTGTGCTATTTTTAAAGATGCTCAGAGCTGTTAACAACATTTTTAGTAGAAATTTATTTGATCGGAAAATTATAAACGATCCCTTATATACCTATAACAAGAATGGAAAGTTATCTTCGGGTGTAGCCGATCCCGGACGTTTCGTCTTATAAAGGAAAGAAGCAAGTTCCTTCACTGCGTTGCACTCTTTCACCAAAATTATAATAGCTTAATTAAAATTATAATGGTTATGGAATTCCCTCTACCCTCTAGTGTGTAAAAATAAAGATTATTCAATCGCTAGATTTAAATTCCAATAAAGTGCGGTTTGCTATCGCCTTATCCAAATGAGTTGAGTTAAGCCGAACGAGAAAAATATCTTCCAAAGTGTCCTGACTTAAACGATTTCAGTTATGCGACATCAATCACACAGGAGCAGTAGCACATGAAAAATTTCAGTTGCTCTGCTGTCATCATGCTCCCAAATTTTAACTATTTCTACGGCTACGGGGAGCACAGTATTAAAATTTGAACTATTGCTATTGCTATAGTTTTTGCTCCGAGAAAACTCGGAGCAGAGCAGAGCACATAATTTTTCATCAATCTGCTACAGCTCTTCTCCGACTGTCAAAAAAGTTAGAGCAATATCAATAGCATAGCAATGTTTTTATAAATCTGGCTGCTACAGAGTATTAAATGTAAACCCTGATAACAATAATATTTAATCACAATTTAAATGTTAAAGAATAAAGTCTCAATCTCGCGTTTGACAAGAACAAACTAATGTCACAATCGCAAAAATTGCCACAAATTTGAATTTTTGAACATATTTATCAATTCTAAAATCATTTATCAAATCACGTCCAATTCTTTCAAGTGCAAGTTGCAGCAGCAACCCACCAATTGGCCTATGTACCCTTTGATTCACTTAATCATAACATATTATCATTTATCATTATTAAATAGCAACCATGATAAGCTTACAGAGGCTCAAGAGCAAGAACAGAATCAAGTTAAGAGTCGTTGTCCATTTGGATACACGATAAGCCCAAGAAAAGCTAGTAGAGTCAAAAATCTTGATGGGCACAAGTTCAATAAATCCACTTGAGAGTCTATGAGGAATTTGAAACCCCATAAGACAGTGGATATAACATGCAGTCATACCTGCAAACAGACGTGCAGAATGCACTTGTGGAAACGTGATGAGGAGCATTATTAAAGAAAATGTTCCTTAAATCCACTCTTTTTGAAAATGCTTCTAGTCGTCAGCGGCCTCAAGCGACAAGTTCGGGCAGCAAGCAACGAGAAGGCACGGCGGTGGTGGCAAGAGGCGGTAGAGGAAAACATCGTCGTAGCAACGAAGACAAAAACACCCAGTAACACCCAGAAAAATGCTCTTCCTTTATGCACGAAGTCATCATTATTAAAATACGCAGATTTCACTAAAGAATATTGTACAACAACAAATGCTAGCAAGCAAGCATGCGGTGCAGTTCTAACCCAATCATATGATGGGGTAGACCTCCCGGTAGCATACGGTTCAAGAACATTTACAAAAGACGAAAGTAATAAATCCACAACTGAATAGAAATTGACAGCTATACATTGGGCAGTCAATTATTATAGACCATACTTATATGGAAAAAATTTCACTATAAAAACAGACCACAAAACATTAATATACCTATTTTTAATGAGAAACCCAACTTCCAACTTCCTTAGAATGAGATTAGAATTAGAAGAATACCAATTTATTGCAGTATACCTTACATGAAAAAATAATTAATACCTTATCAAGAATATGCATAGACGAACCAACAGAAATAAATAGGAATAATGTTTCTAGAAATAATGTAATGAATAATAACCGACCTATTAACTCTTTCCGACGCATTGGCCTGCGGTGAATGTACCACCGTGAAAACCTGCGTCAACCTATTCTGGCGCATTAGCGTCCTAAATATTTCACACTTGAAGCGATGATTTTTCCAATATTACAACTCTTGGATATTTCATAAAAAAAAAGAATCGCCTGAAAGAATCTTTTGTGTCTCTGCTGGCCTTCCCATCGCTGGCCTCGTCACTTGATTAGGTACTTTGCTCATCTTACAGATTTCGAAATTACCTACGTACTCTTTTACTCCATTAACCAATCCTGGCCAGTAGTACATTCGACGAATCCTCTCCAGCGTCTTTCGTCACCCACAACTTCCATGCGAAATTCTTAGCCAGCTATAGTCCCCGGACTTGTGTCGTCCGCCGGGAAACCTTGCCATCCACGATATTCAAATCTGGTACCGTCGCTCCATTGGCTTCGAGCGTATCCCTAAGGGTTTTTTACTCCTCCTCCTCCGAGTGGGGATTCGTAATCCATTCCCACCCCAGCAACTACTTCCTTATTTAACTCTCCTTCCTATGTCCTAGACATCGCATCTGGAACCACATGTTGTTTGCCCTTTCAATGATCAATATGAAACGGTCATCGCCCCAGCCGAGATCTCAAATCCATCATCGCGACTCGTGATCCGTAATAACCGTGAATGTATGCCCCTCTACGTTAGGTCTGAACCGCTTAATACAAACAATCGCGCCCAGGCATTCCTGCTCCGTGACGGAGTAGTTTATTTGGGCTTTGCTCAATTTCTTCGAGACGAAAGCGATTGGATACTTGTCCCCTTCCGTCTTCTTAGCCAGCACGCCTCCAATTCCGTAGCTGCTTGCATCGTAGTGGATATAGAACGTGAGAGGGTAATGATCGGAGAATTCCATATCACTTCGGCTGGCCTGGCATGGATCAAAGATTACTCACCCCTTTTTAACCGTGACGAGCTGTTGAAGCGCTTCCACGTGCTGGAAGGGAATATATATTGGGAGGACTCTTGCGTAACCCATAAACAACACCACTAAAAATTACATCGCCAGGAGCAGTGCTGTTACTAACAAAATAACTCCGGGCCCTATCTTCACTCTTCCGTCGATCGGCACCTCTAGGCCACCAGCCCGATGAACCCCTCGACTCCCTTGTACCGCGGAGCGCCTCTTAAAAGCGCCGCAAACTCTCCGACCTCATTTTCAGTTCAACGTCTGCTGAATACTCCACAATGACCTCCGAAAGATTAGGACCGAATCCTATTTAAGGCGGAACGCCCCTTAAAAGCACCGCGAACGCTCCGTCGTGCTTATCGCTCCTTCTTGAGAAACGACTATTCCCGTCGGACTCGCTCTTTGCCGAGCTCAAAACTAGTCGACATCTCCTCCCTCCCTCACCGCATGGGCGGCCGGATGGCGAGATTCGCTCTCTGCTGCCTCCAGATCATCTGCGCGCGCCGCTCAAGTCCTGCTTCGTTGGCTGTAAAGCCAGTAAGGATCTAACTTCTTCACCGGGATCTTCGACCTAATAAACCAAAAACAACGCGGTCAGTCTCATCGCCGTCAGGCGCCTGTGCGATTCACGACCTGCCTCAAATTGACTTAACACCAAACAAACGGCCGCTTGTGGCTTTTCGTATGATGCCAGTCCCACCCCAACTCCTTACAGCGCGATGGTCCCTGAGCGGGTAACTTTTCACTTTAGCACTTTCTGATTTCCTTCTTGCCTTTTATTGACCGACTGAACTTCTTCACTTCGTGGCTAAAACGCAAAAGAAAGCTACTCCCACGCGGTTTTCTAACCTCAGCTCTATGCTTATTGCCAGATCGCCCAAAACCAGCATTAAAATTAAATAGGGGTTAAATAGGGGTAAAATAGAAATAGGGCTGCCACGTAGGCTACTTCACCCCTGCTCCCGGCCGGCGTTATCGCCGACGTTACATATATTGGGGTTGAATTGAACCCGCGCCCCGGTTTTATTTTTAGATCAATAAAATGCAACATCGATGCTCTCTTTATCTTAAAGCGAACGCACGAGTTTTTTATGCGCAATTCGTTTATTACATCTTTTGGTTATTAACTTTAAAAACCCGGTGTTTAATTTATTTATTTATTTTTAGTATTAATATATTTATATTAATGAAAATACATCCGTATCGCTTCGCGTGTGCAGTGGTATATTTTGAGGTAAAATAAGATTTTTATTAAAATTCTCCCAAAAATAGCTCTGCTCTGCTTCTTCATCTTTTACGGTGTTGCTTCTTTTGTCGCTCAGTATCCTACTAAACTGCACTAATCGATATATTTCATCTCCCTTTTCGTTTCCCCGGTACAGTGGTTCAAGATTCTATCAAAAATATAAACAAAAATATTAATAATTAATGTAACATTAGCATGGATTTTAAACTCGTCTGTGCGTCGATCGTCTGTGCGTATCCCTGTGCCAACATGGCCTCTAATTTATTAAATCTAAGATCACATCTGGGGTGCCCCTAGGAAGCCTTCTTGGACCATTTCTGTTTACACTGTTAATTAAATGACTCACTAGTACTTATGTATGCTGATGATGTTAAGCTTTGTATTCAGTATAGATTTACTAACGCCCAATCTAGACTTCAATCCGATTTGCATAAATTTCAAAATTGATGTTTAGCAAATAACCTAAAGCTTAATGGATCGATCTGTAAACTCATGTCATTTTATCGATCTAGCCCTCACCAGGCTACGTACTTTCTCTATGGGAACTCCTTAGAAAGTTTAACTCAGGTTAACGATCTGGGAGTCCTATTAAAAGATGGTTAAAAGATTTCAACGACCCTTACATTACTAAAACTTTATATACATCATTGGTCCGTCCGATTCTTGAGTATGGTAGTAATAGTAGTCCGATCATAATACCCAAACGGAGCATGTTGGATCTATGTCGAACTATAATGGCTAAGGAGTAGAGGACAAAAGTTTGTAGTCATTCTACTAGGAACTTTAAAATTTTAAGCGTGTTAGTAAGTTCTGGTCTCTACATTTTCAATACTAAGATTATTTAAAAACATGACACCGAGGATCGTTCTACGGTTTGTTAATGAAAGTAAGTTGTTTAATCAAAGTCTACTATAGTACTCTTACTAAGAAAGGTAAAGAGTTCCATCCCAATTAAGTCCTCTATGGGCGAAAGTCAGTAATTTTTTTTGTACAGATTCTATGTAGTCTCGATGTACTCCGTACACTCATCGATAACGATAAGGCGTACTCATACAGGACAGGACTAGATCGATAAAATGACATAAGCTTACATATCGATGAATGAATCTTTAGGGTATTTGCTAAACACAAATTTTTAATTTATACAAATCGGATTGATGTATAGATTGGGAGCTAGTGAATCTATACTGAAGGCAAATTGTTCGTACTCCGTTCCACGAGAGTACACTCGAAGGCGATTACGTCTATTTGCTATAGTTAACACTGAGTAACGAGTCGATTGACGTTGTATTCGCAACTGGCTTTATTTTAGAGTAACTGCTCTTATATACGATGCTAAAGTATACCTATGTCTAGGGTGAAAGTAGGTCAATATTATCGACGTGCTTCCGCAACGGTTAAAAAGGTCACCTACTTCTGAGTCTGCTGACTCAGACCGCTAGGTCATGGGTCATTCCCGCTGTTGACAATGCTGCTCGCTGGCTAAGTCAGTCAGCCCTTGATTCCGATCGTCTGTTGCTGGGTCAGTCGATCGGAATCAAATTATTATTTGAATTTGACGCTCTCTCGGACTCAAATTCCTATTACTCGGTGTGAAGCATTCTATGTCAAACTCCTACTTCTAGATGGGCACCGAATGCCATGTCCTAACCTAATGTCTTGGCACCGAATGGTGCCAATACAAAGCTTAACGTCATCAGTGTACATAAGTACAAGTAAATCAGTAAAGATATGGGCAAGTCGTTAGTAATATGTTTAAAAAGTAAGGGTCAAAGATGGCTTCCTTGAGGAACACCAGATGTGACGAGGACAAAACGCGAGGCAGCATCATTAAGAAAGTCACGTTGCTTTCATCCAGATAGGTATTTATTTCCAGATAGGAAAAATAAAAATTCCCCCTATCGAGCCGCCAAAGGAAAAACAACGTTGGAGTATACAGCAGCAATTATCACGCCACCGTGCCCTTTTTTTTAAACTTTCAAGTTCCTACCCATATATTCCATGCCGATACAGCAATCCTATTCATGAAATTATTTTCGGTATTAACCTCGGAAATGTATGAAGAAAGGTCGCCAACCTTTGATCCCGAGGAAACAATGAAAGATTCAACTCAAGCATGGGCAGTCGAAATCTACTTTGGTTAAGATAGAAGCTTTTTATATAATAGAATCAATTTAAAATAAAGATTTTTTATTAAACGAATACAAAAAATTTAAAATCAAAACAAAATAACAATTTAAAGGAACACTAAAATAAAGCTATCAAGGATCTCTATGGGTTAGAGGATAGGAAAGATTAGGAATATATAGAGAAGAAACCTCAAACCGGAAAGGAAAAGGAAGGAAAGATGAGAAAGATGGAAAGTGAGGAAAGATTTATTGTTTTATTTTACAAAGAAAACACCAATGTAAACCATATAATTTTATATACCAATTTTATAAATTATTGTATAATTTTTTTTAAATATTCTAAGTAGGAAACACAAATCTAAATTTATTATGTTTTTTTTTTTATATATACAGCTAACGGTTTCACTAATAGTGAATGTTTCAGGCACGATTTAATGAAAGCATTAGAACATTTTCAAAATGAAGGATTCGAACGGTCCATCTACTAGCTATAGCGCTAGTTTAAACCGACAAACATCCAAACAGGCGTTAACAAGAGACCTAATTGGTAGCCTACATTTTAAGAAACAATATAAAACACTATAAATGGGTTTTAAATTTGACTACACAAAATTCTTAAAACAATTCAATTACTTGAGTCAATACCGGAATTTGGACTCGAAATTAGAACGAATGGTTTATCGATAACATTTTGTTGACAAACGGGCGGAGGAGAAAATATTATTCAGCTAAAAATTTAATTTTTAAGCAGCACAGAGCAATAACTGAACTCTAGAAATTTGTTGGCGCGAAACCTTGCCGAGGATAGATAGAGTTCTGGGGTGATGAGTGAAGGGTACCGGAATTAAGGAAACAAACCTCAGGCATAGACAAAACCCCTTAAGAGTATTCATTACTGGCATAAACGGCCCTATTGCCGGCATGTTATTTTCCCTCAATCCTCTAGACTTACCAAACGCTCTAGCTAAATAAAGAGCAACCAGGAGAGGGAACAGTTCACCTATCATTTTAGCGCACCTCAGCGTCGATATAATGATATCCAACGAAACTCAAACGATCCACGCCATATAAATGACGATCATAATCTGGGAAAAAAGTTGCGCCAGATCAGATGCAATGATAATTACCAAAATTATAATGGACAAAATTCGAATTATAAGTACAAAAATAAAAATTCTTCTCAAAATAATAATAATTACTAAAATAAAAAAAAATAAAAAATATCAAAAATCGTAATAGCCATCAACACAATAACGCTCGATTTAATGCTTATGCAAATCATAATGTAATGCAAACCAATACAAAAGCGAACCAATGGTAGTAGTCACCAACATCCAAATCCAAAATAGAAATAATAACCAACCATTCTTAAAATGTGGACAGTATCAATAAGTTTTTTGTAACAGTATCAATAAAATAAGACAGTTTTCAATAAAATACCTTTTATCAGGACATTCAAACAACCAGAACACGCAGTCAAACTTTTATAATTTATACTATATATTTTATACTCAGTACTCAGACATTGAACAAGCTGTCGATGTAAAATCTGATACACGATATAAACACTGCAGCGTATAAGAATATGGATAACGCTGCCGAAAATAATTTGGGCATAAACAATTTAGAAAACATTACAGACGAAACCGATATAGAAAACTAAACTGAACTAATAATATGCACTACATATATTCAGAAATAAATATGAATTTAACATTCCGGACGGACGTTCGATGTGAAATAGACACAATTAACGATAAACCGATCTACTCAAGATAGAACCCATACTCACAATCGGTAAACGAATTTGTTAATCAAGAAATAAACCTCATCATTAATGACAATATCATTAGACCCGGAGGCGGAGACTACCTCCTCATTCGACGTAAATTTCTGTTCAATTTTAGAAGCAAAAAGAAGTCACACGGGGCCAAGTCTGGAAAATATGGTGGATGGGGTAGCAGTTCGTAGCCCAATTCGCCCAAATTGGCCGTGGCGAGGGCGGAAGTGTGAGTCGGTGCGTTGTCATGATGGAAGAGCACTTATAATACTAGCGGTCTGCCAATACGAGAACCTGGATTTTTGTCACATATTCCTCCATGGTAGCCGTTTGAGGTAAAAACCGACGTGCGAACGAAGAGTCCCCGTACACAGCATCCAAGTGCTCTTTAATTTTGATGCGCGATTTCCCTTCCAAAAACAAGAATCGAATCACAGACCAATATGACTCTTTCTGAATTTTTCTAAAATCCACGGACATTCCATACGCAGTCAAAACCAAACTACGAATCCGATTTGTCTGAAATTTCGACAGTAGGCATCTACGAGAATGTACTACACGATAGTAAATTTGTCTTGGGTTTGCCATGGGTGTTGAGGCTTTGCCATCGGGTGTTGAGGCTTATTGGACTGCCCTCGTTGTTAAAGATATTACTATTATAAATAATTTAGACAATACATATATATTATAGGGTCGGAGATGTAGGGTCGGACCTTCTCTGCTTTCCACACATATGACCATTGTCACATAATGCCCTCTGCAAGGATATAAAAACACGAAGAACGAAACAAATTAAGTTCAAGATTTAAAAAACAAGTCGTTAACAAAAACCTCCCATAAAAAGTAATTATTAATAATAGAAAATAAGTTATTCATAAAGACGATATTTAATAACCTATACTTTAGAGAAATTTGGAAATACCATTTGTCTTAACCATTTTTATTGTCACTTACCACTCCCAATAATCGACTACACTAACAACGTATACCTACTTCTAAAGAGTGAAAAAGACGTATTGACGTATGACTCATTTGAGGTCCTCTTCCCTAATACGAACCTAAGTTTATACATAGAAATAACTAGTTTTGAATATTAAACCACTGACAACAGCAGGAACTCAAACTCAGAATGCTATATTAATGCAAATTAATACCATCAAGAAATAACATGTTAAGCATGGCTATCAGGTTCAAAAAGAATATAATATTCCATTACCTTGTTGTAAATCCTCATTCGTAAAACACAACGTGGGAGACAACCGGCCGAATTGAAATCCTCGGTAACATCCAAATTTTGGGGGATCACATTATATATGATATCTATGATATATGATTTAGATGTCAGTCGCATAGGATTGATTTCCTTATGAGGGAGAATGTTGGCACCTGCCAAGACCTAATTTCGCGACCCAATAGCCAGTGCTAGAACTCACCGGAATTATCCCAGGTGCCAATGTCGCCAAAATTGACCTTACAGTGCGCATTTTCATTCACATTGCTCTTCTAAACTTAGTTAAATATTAACATATGTATGTAATAATGATGAGCGTTCTGCGGCCCCTATCGGCGTACTCGCGAGTGTAACGTGTGGTCCCGGAGTTGGGCTCTGAGTTAGACGCGGCTCGCTGAGGCTGAGGTGATAAGTGGTTTGCGGGGTGAGAGTTCTCTTGTGCGAATAAATTGGCAATGGCCTGATCCGATGTTACAAATGAATTTTATTCGAAATTTACGTGAAATAACAATTGAGCAGACAAATATGACTAATTCTGCTAATATGCCGATTAATTCGAAATAACCAATCTCTAGTAACTTTACCTCTTCATAAGCGAAATTAGAGCGGCTGCATCATTGAGGATGGATCAAGCTTAGCCACCATTTCTGGGGCTGCAACTTCCCCAGTAGGAATCAAAGATAAATTCTTTCGCATGAAGGATCGCATTTCAACTTGGACACCCTATACAGCCCACTCGGAAATGCCAATACGGTTAGGTTTCAACCAATACAATACAAAAGTATACCAATACAAGTAGAAGAGGGAGTTAATAAGAGGGAGAGAGCGGGAGAGCTACGGAAGAGCACAAGTATTAACAAATGAATGCAAAAAGAATAATTGTTGAAATAATAGAGAGCATGGCCTTATTTGGATTGCAAATTTTTTTAATTGATAAATTGTGCACCCAAATATGTCACTACAAAAAGGCGTAGCAATCAAGTATAACTTATATTAATATAATAATAATAATATATAATAAATATAATATATAATTATAATTATAAAACTAATATTAAATAATTAGTGTTTAAATTAAGTTTCAAACCAGAGTTAAAGGCATTATTTCTGGGCTCGGGAAGTCACGTTGAATCTATACTTTCGGAGGGACGTTCCCACAAACTCTCCCACAACCTAGCCGTGGCATTTGCTAGAAGCTAAGAAACAGCAAAAACGGTTGAATGAATTTTGAGCCATGAGATTCAAAAGTACCTTCTTCTATGACGAACATTGTTATTGTTCTAGTTGAATCCTATTTTTACAACGTAAAGATTCTTAATAATATGCTTATGGTGCACACGAATTAATTAAAAGGGTTAAAGGTTCTTTTCTATGGTAGCTATGAATGTGTGCAAGGCTCAAACCAAAGCTGGCGTTTTACAAAGACTGCATCCAGATATTGCCGATCGTGCCGATTTGACAAAGTAATGAACGCCAGTCGAACTATGCCTTTCTAACAAACCTGAGGCTGAGTCGCATTGTGCAGCGAAAAAAAATTAATGACATCCTCCCCCGTTGAAGGCTGGACCTTCAACAGAATCCTTGAGGGGCAGCAGACACAACCTTGACCCCGCGCGCTTAATCGTTCCAGCCGCTGTATTTAGTACGGCTACACGGTTAACTCCGTCAGGCCAAGGAATCAGCTCCAGTATCCTGGCCGGAGGCCACTTCATTGGGGGTAGATTCTCATCCTTCACCATGAGTATGTCACCAACAGTTACTACAGGCCCAGGGGTGCGCCATTTGCCAACTTCTTGAAGTAGGAGACTCTCTGACACCCATCCAGATGGTCGAAGTTTAGAGCAGTAAGGTCCGGATCGATGAACGTTGAGGCGGGCCGCAATTTAAAAAATGAGCCGGAGTTAGTACATCTAGGTCAGCAGGATTATCTGGAATCGTCATAACAAAGTTCTCAATTCCTCGATACCAAGAATTGCGGGACCAACTGCCCGATATAGGTGGTGTTTCGCAGTCTTCACTGCTGCTTCCACAGACCGCCGAAATGGGGAGTGCAGAGATTTCTGGTGATCCTGGCTACGGAATTTTCGCTTCAATTATTCAATTCGATTCAATTAAATTCAAATTAATTAATTAGCTTCAAATTAAAATTTAAATTAATTAAATTCTCTCATGAAGGTGAGTCACTATAGCCGAAATGACGGGATGGCCTCTTGGAAGAATGATCGGATGACATCCATCCAAATCCAACGCAGAGTTCCGCAGCCACCCGTCAACAGGAAGCAAACAAGCATCATCTACAAAAGAAGCGAGGCAAGCGGGCTTGAGTGTGGAACCAATCTGCGCGATTTCAGTAAGTATATCTTTTTCTTAAACTCAGCAAGCTAGATAACGTGCAAAAGCAGATGGGTTTCTCCTTGAAAACCCTGGACAAAAATCCCTTCGTGACGGATGCGGTGGCAAAATTTTTACATGTAGGGCGGAACACTCTCCGTAGGGCGGAAAACGAGTTGGCAAACCTTGACAGTGCGGTGATGTCCCTGGGTGGGGCCGTAGCCAATAAGGTCCTGGCGCGAAGTTCGATGGTTGCTCTTTCGGCTAATCATTTTTGGAGCCATGAAGAAATGGAGGGCCATGGGACCAAAGCTAGGAATTCAATAGCTCAGTGGAAAGAGTACCTCTCGTCAGTAGGTTAACAGCAAGGATAAAAAGCAGCATAACAGAACATAACACCATTTCATAGCCTTGGTGAGTTCCTGTATGGAAGAGACTCGATTAGAAACAAACACGTTAAATCGGGCAGGTTCGTCTTGAGTCCAGGGTAGGGCAACCGAGGAGTCACACCAACAATAATATTTTATGTTCCAAGGTCAGTCCAAGCTCCATACGCATCCAAGCTAGCGTCGCAGGCTCCGTGTACCTCCAACCTTTCTTGCCAGGGAATGACTATATGGGGAAACTTAATTCGCTGAGTTTGATCAAAACTGGAACAGAATTGCCATCACTCGGAGAGATGAGATTGGGGAAGGCCTTTGTACCATGACAAATTTTCTCTGCACAGCTTCTGTAATAAGATTTGTCCTAGTGACAATAGGACCTACAAAGCACATCGGGACATAAAATCGAGCGACGGAAGATAGGATAGATCTCCTAGTTAGTTTGGCGGTGGGCTAAAGGGCTTCACAAGAAAACAACACCAGAAGGATCCCATGCTAATCCAAGAGTCATTGTGAATGGACGGCCATCGTCGAATTTTAGGTATGATTCCCTATCACCTTCGGCCACTCCTTCCGAAACCTCTGGGATGTTAGCCATAATTGCACCATTTCCATAACTGAATCTGACCCTTGTTCAACAGGCTCGATGTCTGGGCTATTATCTCAACCGCTTCGGTCTTTGTTGGTGTACCAAATATGAGGCCGTCCACATAAAAATCCTGGAGGAAAACACGAGAACCAATGGGAAAACCGACACCTTCGTTAGCTAGCTGATGCATTGAGCGAACGGATAGAAAAACCTTCGCTGGCTTTGTGCCATAAGTCACAGTGTCGAGCTTGAAAACCTTCACGTCATCATGGATAGAGTCTCTCCAGAGGATGCACTGCAGACAACTATCATCTGGAAAGATTCTTACGCAGCGGTACATTTTGCAAATGTCTCCAGTCAAATCGATTGGGTGAGACCGAAACCTAAGCAAGGTATGGAAGAACTTAGGATAAATCAGGGGGCTGATATCAGGACAAGGGAATAACCAGTGGATGTAGCAGTCGAACACAACTCTCAGCTTAGTAGTGGATCTGTCTTCCTTCAGGACGTAGAGTGGGGAAGGAGAGACTTACGGGGACTGGGATCCAAGTATTCCTTGATGAATGACGCATATTGGGTCCTTAAATTTGGATGACGATCCACCTTGGATGACGAAACCGATGTAAGGCGTGTGCGTAGGATTCTCCTAACAGATAAACGCTGTGCTTGATTGGAAGACGAGCTGAATAAGCACCTGATTTAAGACGGACGTGGTGCATGGCGAAGTCGGCATCGCAATCTAGCTCCTCCTTAGTAGCCTGAATGATCAGCGCAGAGCAGGCTTCAAGTTTCCAGAATTGTCGGAAAAGATAATCGAGGTGATCGTCAAAAGCGGTTGCGGAGTCAGCAGGAATAACCTTATATGAAGCGGCTAAACGATGTTTCTATGGGGTTCCACCACCTCCAGAGGCTACCCATACAAAATCTGAGTCTTCTGCACAAGAGGCAGACCGTCTCCTAGATGGATCCTTCGTGAATTCGTGGTGGGTCACAAACGTGTTAGTTGGAGGAGCTTGAGAAGTAGCAACTACTGCTTCATTGGCCGGGACCAAACCGGATGCGGGAACGGAAGTAGTGCCGGATGATTGCTCGCACGGGTGCAAGAGAGCATGGTGTCGGCGATTGCACGTTGGGCAGCGGGAGGATGACCATCCGCGAGCTTTTGAGCATCCGCGAACCTTTGTTCCAAGAACCGAGCCATAGATTCTCACGTTGGTAGTCATCACTGCTTACTGCTAAAGAGTCTACCCATCTGGCCTTTGTGGCAGGATTACATCATATTTTACGTCCGTAATCTCCAGCGCTGTCACAGTCTCCAAGGCGGAGTCCCGCATGCATGAATTGAGTCACCTGAGCTTCTCCATCATGGTACTGGTGACTGTCAATTTTCGTTTTAAACAGGGCGCAGAAATCCGGCAAAATGGCATAGCCGCCAGCTACGGGGGCAGTGAAGGCGTAGGCCTGTATGAAATAGGTGAAATATCAGAACCACCATCGTTCTTTGCTCCAAGCGTTCTTTGCTTGGCAATCTCAACCTGGATGTCAACGTGCACGTCCGTAGCCAGCTGAGAGAATCGCTTCTGATCTTGCTATAATTTAGTTCTTCCAATTCCTCCTGCAGCGTAGTAAATCGCTCGCGCAGACGGTCAAAATGGTCGAGTTCCAGTAGCATCAGCTCCAGACTCCATTATGCAATTAGAATTGAACTTTGCTAAACAACAAGACTAACTAAAACACAAAAATGGCGCTTTTGTGGCACTTTTAATACATAACAAAATAATTAACCGGGATGCGATCATGTCGGGGTCACCAAGGTTAACGCTATTAATGGTTTTTAATAGCGGCCGAATAAATTGACGAGCAGTTCCGATTTGCCGATTAATTTAAATTTTTTTATGGGTTCAGATTTAACCCTCAAAACGCAGCCGCACAAAATCGATGCTAAAATACAAGTACAAGAGAAGCTCAAGTACTGAAAAAGAATCTCAGTTAATGCAATTGTTTATCGTTCAACGGCAAGAGGCGAGGCGGGGAACGCAAACAAATGCAAGATAAGGTAGTATGCAGCAGCTCTACAAAAAAAAGGTCCCAAAAGCGCATGTGCTACAAATACTAGCAAAACGCATGCGAACGTGGGAGAAACAAACAAAATAGAAATGCTGATAAGTCCGCCTCCACCGTTTCAGACTCTTTATTGATTATTTCAGATAGCATTGCCTTTGGCTGCTTGGCCCAAGAATACCGCAGACGGTATGAAGCAGTGAAGCAGACATCTCCGACCCTATAAAGTATATATATTCTTGCTCAATATCATCTTCTGAGTCGATATAAGCATGCCCGTCTGTCTGTCTTTTAAAGCTATCGTCTTCAAACTCTGCACACACCCTTCTTTCCTTTGCTGGCTTTACTATATACTATCCTATCTTCCTATAGCTGCCATATATTTGATTGATAGGAAATGCCATACATTTTTTGTTTTATGTGTTAGAACGATGTGACTTTCTATGAGTTCAAAGTTCATACGGATCGGCCGTCTATATCCTATAGCTGCCATATAACTGATTTATTGGAAATACCATAACTTTGATGTTTTTGAAGTTAGAAGAATGGGATTTTCTATGGATTTTTTACTTTTTCTATTTTCTACTTTCAGCATACTTATCCGATCAGCCAAATTTCATAGGGATCGGCCGACTATATACGATCCGATATATATCTAGCGGACTGTCACTCAACTGCAAGGGTATATCAACTTCGGCTGCGCCCGAAGTTAGCTTTTCTTTCATGTTTTAATTGTTTTCATTTATAATATTAACATGGCCTTATCCATAGTATCCCAATTTCGAGAAGCTCATAGTATCCTAATTTTTAAAAGTTTCCAACTACGGTAAAATTTCCTCGATGGTTACGTTTTTCCTTGCCCAGATAATTATTACCTCGGTTATTGGAAGATTGGGTATTAAACGTCAATCAATATATTTGGGTACAGCGTCATTCATTTTATTGAATGCGCTGGCTTCCAAAATTGTTTTTGTGGTAAATTCAGCATTTGCGGCAACTAACCCTTTATCGATATAAAATGCCTCTTACAGTTTGCGCAAGTTATCTATTTCTTATTTAGCCATAAGTATATGGAGCCATAAAAAAATAAGATTTAAAACGTCTGATGCGCGGCCACATTTTTATGCGCGGCATTTGGTCCGATTTATTTGGCTGAATTCTGAGCAGTATCATTATCATAGATGACTTGATAACTGGCCTCATTAGAGATATGAGCAATCAAATAATTAGGTTTTGCACCGAAATGACATAAAAATAGATAAAATCGTTTCGGGATGTTCCCGGTTTGGCATTAAAATGTCCAATATATGTATTGATTGTGGTTAATGATTTCATTTCTAAAACAAACACTCAAATTAATTCTGATTATTCTATTCTATTAATTCTGATTTATGATTCGGTACGATATTTAATCATGTGGGCCCGATATACGCACTACACTACTAAGGTACATCGGCTTCGCACGATGTTAACTTTCATTTCTTATTTATACTAGTTTATTATTTTTTTTTATTTTACAGTTGAAGTTTTACAAGGCTTAAATGCTCAGTTGGAACAAATTGACGTGCAACAAATAATTAAAGTTCTTCGCAATACTCATTCCGTTTACATAAAACAGATTGATGAACTTATATATGAATCAAAACATGAAATGGAGGAAGCAATGTCCAATATAAAATTTTTACATTTATTGATGAGCCCATGCGCTGAAATGGATGTTTCAGAAAGTCCGGCTTCTGTTTCACAGCTTATTCCCCGAATAATTCATTTGGTCCGATTTATTTGGCTGAATTCTGAGCGATACAATCGACGTGACTTGATAACTGGCCTCTTTAGAGATTTGAGCAATCAAATAATTCGATTCTGCACCGAAATGACTAACATAGATAAAATCCTTTCAGGGTGTTCCCGGTTTGGCATTAAAATGTGCAATATGTGTATTGATTGTTGTTTAACATATAAAGGAATGTATGATTTCATGTCTAAGATACACTCTCAAATTAATTCTGATTTCGGCTGGAACCTAGATAACGCTATGATATTTAATCATGTGGATGCTTTTATGGAACGGTTAAATGATGTAATTGATATATGTGAATCAATGATTGTTTTTGGAAGACTGGATGAAACGGAAACAATACCAAAGCCGCAGTTCGGCGGAACCAGTGGCACCGAATTTGAAACTACAGCAGATAGCGTGGAAAATCAGTTTATGGCTACTCTTACAGCACTCAGTACTGATTCTAAGGAATTAATATTAAATGTTCATAAAAATGAGTGGTATGAGGAAGTAATAAAGTATCGTAGAACAGTTCAAAGTATGGAGGAAACCGTTCAACGTCTTATGTCCAATGTTTTCCAACATGTATGTAATGTTGAAGAGGCTCTCGAATCATTAAACGTAATGCTCTTTTATTCATACCGAGGAACAATTAGAAAAACATTTTTGCGACAAGTCTCAAACGTTTGGATTATGTTTGCAAACGAAATTGATAGTACTTCGCATATGCTAATGGATAGAAGCAAGCTGCATGAGTCATGGATCCCTTATTACGCTTCACGTGCAATCGGATACAGAACCAATTTGGAACGATTAACTTGGGTTCGAAATCGTTTAAATTCTTCAGAATGGTTGCCAAATGTCGCAGAAGCATCTATGGTTTTGAAAAAATTCGAGAGCGTTAGAAAAGAATTTGATAAGGAAGTTAGAAAATCATACGATGAATGGCAGAAAAACTGTTGTAGCACCCTGTTGAATCAGAAATTAGATCGATCCCTTCTCATTCGAAGCAAAAAAAAAAGGGGTTTAATAGAATGTAATATAGATAGAGCTGTCTTAACCATATGCGAACAAGCGCAACATTTTGAGCGTCTTGGCTTTGGAGTTCCAGGCCCAGTTCGAAAAATTTATGAAAAACATGATACATTACGATTTGTATATAATAGCGTAGTTCAGGTATGTCTTAATTATAATCATATACTATCAGCTCTATCAGAGCAAGAGCGAAAGCTTTTTCGTGCTTTAATACAGGCGTGTGACCGTAAAATAGCTCCAGGTGTTTTTAAACTGACATATGGTGGTGAACTTAGTGATGCCTATATAGCTGATTGTGCAAAACATACAAACAAACTTCAAGAGACTATGGATATATACAAGCGCGCAAACCGGCACATTGCTCGGACATGTGAAAAAATTTGTGATACTCCAATTTTGAAATTTAACTTTACTGGTGCTGTTATAATAACTTTATTTGAACATCATTTGAGCAACTATACCAGACGCGTTACAAATGTTCTGCGAGGTTATTATAATACTATTTTGGACCTATTGTTTGCTGTATTCAAGGAATTTCAACCAGTCATTGATGATGTAAGTAAAACCACATAGTTTTTCAAAATTTTTTTTTTGTTATCCCACATTTATCTTAAAAGCTGTACTTCCACGTACATGACTTCAACTTCAATCTTATCAACGACTTCAAACATTAGCTTTGCGAGCTTTACTCAATAATTGTTGAGATTAGAGTTTTATGATCGTTTTTATTTTAAGAAAAGTTAATCTAGTTGGTCCAAGCATTTTTAGTGAAGCGAAGTAAAGCTTAATTACAATCGATATCGATAAGGTCTAATTCACAATAGCTTATTATACTATACGGTACGTCTTATTTACACCAGCAATATAAGTAACTTTAGATTAAAATATTAATACAATTCAACAATAATAATAGTAAAGTAACTCAAAGTAATAGTCAGTATTATTATATTAATAATAATTTTTGACGGCTTTGGATAAATACAACACGATCAATGCCAGGAGCTAATAGACCTACGACAAAATACTTCCTCTCTTTATCTTTAAGAGAATGGACATGTTTTTTATATGCGCACTGAGTTTATAATAAATCTTTTATTTATTTAGTCAATCCGGTGTTTATTTTTATTTATTTACATTCATAAAAATCAACTTTACATTCCAAACATCCGTAACGCAACGCGTGTGCAGTGGTAAAATTAGAATTTTATTACTATTTTTTAAAATATAGCTCCTCATCTTTTTCGCTTTTGATTCTTATGTTGCTCAGTAGAGGTTCTTATCTCCATTCTTGCGGTTTAACCACATTAACCCTAATCCCTAAACCACTAATACCTCTATTTAATATCCCTTTTTAGTGGTTCAAGGTACTTTCAAAACTAAAACAAAAAAATATTAACAAATTTATTAATCATTATCATGAAGTTACAGTTGTAACGGGCAACCATACGAACTCTGGACAGAAGAATCTACACTCGCGGTGCACGCAGTAGATTTCCGGCTCTAGCTCGTCGGCTTTGGGGGTGGTGGTCTTGCTGGGGCAGATTCTTCTCAATGGTGCAACCTCAAGATAAAAAAGATGTTATAAGAAAATTGAGCGTGCTGCGACAGAGACACAAAGGCCTTCGCTAGAATTCAGTCCCGGTAATTTTGGGATAATTAATCTTTTGAAAAAGAAGTACGGATAAATTTTAAGGTTAGAGAAATTCGGTCGAAGGAACACCGATGTTGTTGTGATCCCTTGATGCCCCGCCCTGCCTACGGCCAACTGCTAAAGAGTGAGACTCTCGTGGCCCCATTAACCCCTTACCTCCGCGAAATCATTGGCGACGTCGTTTTTTCAGATTTAAGCTTCCATTTTATTTAAGACAAAGTTCCTAAATTTTTAACATGATTCATTTCCTAAATAACTTAAAGCAAAAATACGGAAGTGGATACTATGGTGTGATTGCCTTGAATACAAGTTTTATACGTTTGCCGGAAAAAAAAATAGGATAACGTTTACATAATAGATGAGGTAAATTGGCATTTTTGTCTTAATAAATAATCTTAAGTACAGAAGTGTTGATCCTAGTTAAATGAAAATTAAGACTAATTAAATCTTTTGAATATTAAATTAAATTAATTAAATTTCCAAATTTTTCCTCTTTAAACCTGCAGTTTTCCCTGTGTAACATCTTTATATTTATCTTTTCTCTCTCTGTCGTCCTAGGTCTAATCCTAATTTTTCTTCTTTTTTTATTTTCTTTATTTATCTATTTATTTATTTGCTTTTATTTATTTATTTATTTTTTGTCGAATAATTTTCGTCGAACTGAAATTTTCTACGTTCAACTTTTTAATAAATTTCTCGCTGTACATGGATAACTTTGATCACTTACCCAACTTTCTCCTCGGCGAAAAGTCGACCTCTTGGCGAAGACAAGCAGCTGGACTCGAAATACTGTAAATTTCATTTTCTTTTTTTTTTTAAAGCTTCCATAGCTTAGCGAGCATGAAAATATATCTATATATATTTTATTTTTTTTTTTTGTTTCTTTATAGGTATATTTTATTTGTAAAAACTAATAAAACTAAATTTAGACCTGAAGTTAACCTTTTGATTATAGAGTTGCATGAACTTTCACTGTTGTACGTTTTCCGTTTTTTTTTTTCTTTTGTTGTTTGGGTAATTTTCAAATCTCATTAATTATTTCACTCTTGCCTCTTCGCACACACCAACAACCAAAAGGTAAAATAAGGAAAATCCGATTTGCCATCGCCTAGTCTTCAATATTTTGATCACCAACTTGATAACTTAACTTTTTGTCTCTTTACTCTATTTTAATTCCATTTTATTTCCCATTATTCCTTCTCTCCTTTTCACAAAAATCATCTTGGCTGCCTCCTTCCCGTTTTAGCTTCTTCTCGATTTTCCCGTACTCCGTTCTTTATCGCTGGGATGAGGTCATCCTTCCTTCTTCGTTCTTCTTTGGGGTTCTCCTTCCTTCTCTTTCTCAATCACCACAAGCACGTGGGTGGTACTGTACTTCGCTACCGTATTCTCCTTCTTTCTTTAAGCTCCTCTTCTCTTTCGCCACGGCTGGGCCTCTTTACTCGTTCATTCGTTCCCTGCACGTGTGTCTCCGTTATGGCATGAGTGTAGATAGGCGTGGAGATGATCTCGACCACGCGGTTTCCTGATTCCGATGGCTCCTACAGGGTCCCTATTTTCCTCCAAGAGGTGCTCTTCGGGGTTGCGGTGGGGTGATCCTGAGGGCCTCGGATCTTCTGTTCGTGCCTTTCGGAAATTTACCGACAGGGGCGAACCTCCGTTCAACTTAACCCCGGTGGCTCGGGATGGTCCGGTGACGATTTGGGTGTTTTAAGTCCCGCGACCACGGGGCTCTCGCTCGATGACTGGGGAAGTTAGTTCTTTGCGTTTTCACCGACGATCTAACCCGATGTCGCGGAATTCACCTTATCAGCCTCTTTCTCTCTTTAACTTAGACTGTCTTACACGGTCGGAGTATAAAAAAACAGAAAATCTTTGGGAATTTTCTCGTCTGAATTCGGCAACGGTTGAGAATCGAAAGAGCTCGACCCTTTTCCTTCAGAACTTAGCCCTGCTCTTTTCTCCTTATGGCGACTTTTTCGCCACAGCACTCGATCTGCTGAACCGAGCTTCAAACTTAGGTTTGAGCCTGGTAACTCCATACCAGGCGAGTGTTGTTCTAACATCGATAACTATTTGCTACTTTTGTTTTTTTCTTTTTTTTGAATTTGTATGGTGTTTGGAATTAACGTCGCTACACACGCCGTTACAAAACCCCCTTCCCACAATCAGACTAGGGTATTTCCAGAACAGATACCCTAGGCTGATCCCGACTGGAGAGACGTTACTGTCGGATGTCCTTGGCATGGTAAACTCCTATCTTCTGCCCTTGCAAATCCTCTAATTCGTAGTAGGAACTTCCCACTTCCCCCCCCCTCTCAACCCTTTCATCCACCCCTCCCTAAAACCCCCCTTTTCCTTCCTTTTATTTCCTGCTCCTCTCGAATCAAATCAAACGAGTCCTGTCGGTTGTACATTAATCACCGATCGTCCAACATATTCAATTTCCTTAACAAGGAATGCGTACCCCCGGAGGTTATCATGTGTTGTCCAAATGCCATATAATAAGGTGTCGTCCCAATGCTAGAATGGATTGACGAACGTAGTGCACAACAAATCTTGTTCAAACACTCATCCTAGTTCGTTTGATCCGGGTTTACGTAAGCCCTGATCCCGGCGATGATCGAACGATTCACTCGCTCGGACGCGTTGGCTTGAGGTGAATGAACGGCGGTTAGCGTGTGCGAAATTCCGAATTGGTTGACAAGTTTCTTAAACGATTCAGATCTGAATTGTGAACCATTGTCAGAAACTATCGATTCAGGAACCCCGAAGGTCATAAAAAGTTCGCCTCCCAAGTACTTAATCACTGCGTCAGCGTTAATCTTTTTTACCGGTTTTACTAAAACAAATTTGGAAAAATGATCCAAGACGATAAATATACCTAGATTACCATTCCTGGAGCGGGGATATGGCCCCAAGAAGTCGATAAAAAGTCGTTGGAAGAATCGCTCTGTCTCCGTTGCCTTCCCTAGCGGTGGTCTTAGCACCTGATTTGGGGGTTTGCTAATCTTGCACGTTTCACATGCGTTTACGTATGCCTTTACTTTTGGTACTAGACGAGGCCAGAAGTAATACCTCCTCACACGCTCTATCGTCTTATGTATCCCACAGTGAGAAGCTAACGGACTATTATGCGCTTGAAATAGGACATCTGGAACCACTTCTCTTGGTAACCACAGTTTCCAAGCGTAGGTATCATGGACCTGTTCCCCGGTTAGGTGTTCCATTTTTCTGTACACGAAACCGTCTTCTACTTTAAGGTCGGGAAAGTTATTTTGATTCGCTTTCACCCTGGTTACTAAATCTTTGTATTTGGCTGACTTAAAATTCTCCGAGTCCAGATCTACGAGCAATCCTTCTTGGAGGTCCATAGCCGCTACTATATCCTCGTTTACTCGTGATAAGGAATCAGGGACGATATTCAAAGAGCCTTTCCGATGTTCAATGCTAAACTGGAATCTCTGTAAAGTTATTGCCCATCGACCTAATCGTGAACTTAAATCTCGGTTTGCCATTAACCATTTAAGTGACGCGTGGTCGGTGACTATTTTAAAAGGAGGCCCTCGACATAAGCCCTGTAATGCTTGAGAGCTACAATTACAGCTAAACATTCCTGTTCCGTAACAGTGTAATTTCGTTGCGCTTTGTTTAGTTTTTTTGAAATGAACGCTATGGGTCTCTCATCTCCTTCTTTTGATTCTTGAACTAGAACAGCTCCAACCCCCGTTTTGCTGGCATCGCAATGGATGGCAAGGGTTTGTCAAAGTCCGGATAGCATAATACTCGGAGCTTCGCAAAGGCGGCGCTTTAAGGCTTCAAAAGCTTTTATGGCTTCGGGAGTTAAGCTAAATCTACGCTTGGTGGTCATCAGATCGGTTAATGGAGCAGATAGAGCAGCGAAATTTGGTACAAACTTTTCGGTACCAACCGCAAAGACCCATAAAACTACGCAAGGCACGCAGCGTCTTTGGCGTGGGAAAGTCTGAAATTGCCTTGACTTTTCAGGATCTGTGCGTATTCCCCCATCCCCGATGATGTGTCCTAGATACTTGACCCTCCTCTTGCAGAAGTGACTCTTAGATACATTTATGGTCAACCCAGCTCGATTTAAGTGAAGGGCTATCTCTTTTAACACCTCCAAGTGACTCTCAAAACTAGCCGAGACCAGTAGAAGGTCGTCCAGATAAACGAATACCCGATCCTTGAGATGTGCAGGGACTACCTTGTCCATTAATCGCGACATCGTACTCGTGGCATTACATAACCCAAAGGGCATTACGGTGAACTGATAAAGCGGCCTTCCTGGCACAGTAAAGGCCGTTTTGTCTCGCGACCCGATCTCTAGTGGGACTTGCCAATAAGCATTCTTCAAATCTAAGCTCGAGATGTATTCGGCTTTCGGTAACCTACTTAGTATCCCGCTGATCTGGGGAAGTGGATAGGCATCTCTTCTGGTGTAGCTATTTACCTTCCGACAGTCTAAACAAAGCCTCACTTTACCCGGCTTGGTAACCATCACTATAGGTGACGACCAGGCACTCTCCGACTCTTCTATGACCCCCAGTTTCAATATACATATTCTTCTCTACTGCTGAAGAGACAGGAAAATGTCGTTGTTTAACTGGTTTAGCATCCCCCACATCGATTGAGTGTTTGATCAAGATAGTTTTACCTAAGCCTTCCTGGGTAAATGACGGGAAACATTTGATGACGCGATTAAGCTCCAACCTTCGCTCTTCAGACAGAACATGGTGATCCTCATCGGACTTGCTTCTGTCGCTACCCCTACACACGTCGGTGTCTAGCTCACCTACTTGCAATCGTTTGGGTAAAAGGTCATATGCTCTCCAAAAATCAATGCCTAAATACAGGTCCTGCTTGAGCGATGGGACAATATAGATGACCATCGACTTCTGGATGTTGTTGTATTCCGTGAGGATTTTCATCTTCCCAGTTATCCGCTGGGCTCTTCCGTCGGCGGTACTAGCAGTGATGTTTAAGGTTTTAAAAGTGTCCTTTGTCTCCATCACTTCCTCCGCTAATTTCCCCTCGATACAACTTATCGAAGCCTCAGAATCCAGAAGACCGTATACGGTGCGACCCAAAACCTGCACTGGCAAAAACGGACGAACGTCTTTTGTATTTGTTGGAACTGAGCATATGTACTGGAGGCCAATTTTGCATTTCTTAATGTTTCCCCAAAAGGACTTGATCCTTTTTGCACCGCGGCGATTTCGCAATCTAATCGGAGGCATGGGTAGTATTTCTTGAGATGGAATAGCCGGTAAACTTTCCTTCCTTTGATGCAATTATAACATCTTGTTTTTTGTCACGTCCGGTATTTGGTCTGGAATGGCCAACGGCTCATTCCTAATTATTCTGTCATCGTTGACTGGTTGCGAGCGGCATTCGAGGTCCTCGGTTTGTGCGGCGACTTCGAACTGCCGGATCTGGAGTTTTTTGAACACCTTGCGCAATTAGGTTTATAAGTGTTATCTGCTCCACAGCCGTAACAAAACACACGCTTTTCTTCTAAACAGTCTTGGTAACGGTGTCCTTCCTGGCGACAGTTCCAGCACCCAGAGCAAGAGCTTCTATGTTTGCTTCGGTTTCTCTACCGTACTGCCTTCCACCCAGGGTTCTTCGAATAACTCTGCGGACTTCCCGCCGGTAAGAGTTACCTTGCTATGCCCGTACGAACGTTTCACGTCCTCTAAGAAGGCTTCTCGCCGTCGACAAATCTCTTAGTTCTTGCACCGTCGCTACGTCGACGTTCAAGATCTCATGCCGTATCTCCGGCCTAAGGTTATTTTGAGAATGCGAACTAACTTGCGCGTTGACCAGGGTGTTTGTAATTGGTCGATCATCACATTCACACTGTCGTAAAACCAGTCAAAGTCTCTTATCAACTCCTCTATATCTACGTCATCGCGATTTTGACGGAATTGTAATCGGAGCGCTGAACATAGCCGGTCCCATCGGACCTCTACTACCGACTTATGGTACCGCCAATAAAATTCGGTGGCCTTTCCTTCAAACAGGACGCTGACATTGCGACACAACACAGCGAAATTTCCGTCTAAGGTCTGATGTGTGAGAGCTTCCACTCTGTATACTTACAGAATATACAGAATACTTTATTTTCCAACCATTCAGGATATGTACAACCTTGTCAGGTCGTGCCCCAAAATCAGACCCATTGGTACGGTGAGGTGACATCGGGTATTCCGATGAAGGTACGGGCGGACCCATGTTGCGCCCTGAGTTCCCCCCATGTTGGCCTGTTGAGGGTCTTCTCTGAATGGGGTTGACCTCTCCTCCAAGTTCGACGGCAGAATTCGACGGCATGGCGATCAGCCTTTGCACGTTCTCTACTACCGAAGTTTGCACCACCTCGGAAATTTTCTCGGACAGCACCGTAAACAACCGCCTCTCCATGTCTAAAAGAGTCATGGCGCTGGCCATTTGGTCAGGGTCGACGGTTCTCAGGTTCGCGGTCTCCGATCCTCTCGAAGTACCTGGGAGATCATCAGAGGTTACTCTCGCGGGACCACTATCCATTTGACGCGTTTTTGACTGAGACCGCGTTTGCAGACCTTCTACCACTGGTCTACAGGTATGTTTGCGTACCGGACAGTACTCGCTTTTTTTTAAATGCGCGCTTATGCATTTCTTATCGAACTCGTGGCGACAGGTGGTTTCGAACATTTCCGAGTTGGATTTGATTTCTGTCTTGCAAAGTTGAAAACCTAGTTTTGTCGCTTCCTGCGAACCTCGGTCAGGTGATCGGTCTAAACCCATTTCGGTAACGTATTATGCCTTTGTATAAACAACCCAAAACTAAACTCCACTCTATTTGTATCTTCAAAAATTTATAAAAATCGGTAAAACCCAAATAAGATTACAAATAACTAACCCCGCTTCTGATATTCCCGGATGTAAGAGGTATTAGCAACTGAATTTCGTAAAAAAATATATAGATCTTTAAAGATTTAGTTCCAGTGAACTTGAAATTATTTCTCCAACGTTCATCTAGAGAGACGGTTATCTTCCTTCTCTTCGTTGAAACGGACTCAGACCGGTCTAGCCCCGACTTCTGTGGTGTTCCTGCCTCAAGCCCAAGAAAAATTATAACCGCTCAGAGGCGAAATAGAGTTAGACTCTTCTGGTGATCATCAGTGGGTTAGAACAACTCTCTTCAAGAGTGTGTCTCTATATTCCAACACCAATGAAACATCAGGAGAATTTCTAACTTTTATTAAGATGGTATTTCAGTAATGGACGAAACAAAACCGGACTGCAAACCGGAGTTGGCAGTCTTCCGCTTCCTCTTGCTGAGTTCCATGAAAGAGTGAAAGAAAATTTATAACCTCTTGAAACTTTTCCTGGTCAGGCGGAACCCGTAGTTCTCTGTCCCTGCTTTCCAAACGAACAAAAGAATCAAAAGTAACTAATTTATAAACAAATATATAATAAATTTTAAACTTTAATTTGACAGGTATATAAAAAAAATAAAGCTTAATTATCCCCGAGCGTCTTCGGGTATGCTTTCCCTCATTGGCCCCACGTTGGGCGCCACTTATTTTTTTTTAAATTATCTTTTATAATAATAATATTATTACTGTAACGGGCAACCATACGAACTCTGGACAGAAGAATCTACACTCGCGGGGCACGCTGTAGATTTCCGGCTCTAGCTCGTCGGCTTTGGGGGTGGTGGTCTTGCTGGGGCAGATTCTTCTCAATGGTGCAACCTCAAGATAAAAAAGATGTTATAAGAAAATTGAGCGTGCTGCGACAGAGACACAAATGTCTCCGCTAGAATTCAGTACCGGTAATTTTGGGATAATTAAGCTTTTGAAAAAATACGGATAAATTTTAAGGTTAGAGAAATTCGGTCGAAGGAACACCGATGTTGTTGTGATCCCTTGATGCCCCGCCCTGCCAACGGCCAACTGCTAAAGTGTGAGACTCTCGTGGCCCCATTAACCCCTTACCTCCGCGAAATCATTGGCGAAGTCGTTTATTCAGATTTAAGCTTCCATTTTATTTAAGACAAAGTTCCTAAATTTCTAACATGATTCAATTCCTAAATAACTTAGAGCGAAAAATACGGAAGTGGATACTATGGTGTGATTGCCTTGAATACAAGTTTTATACGTTTGCCGGAAAAAAAATAGGATAACGTTTACATAATATATGAGGTAAATTGGCATTTTTGTCTTAATAAATAACCTTAAGTACAGAAGTGTTGATCCTAGTTAAATGAAAATTAAGAGTAATTAAATCGTTTGAATATTAAATTAAATTAATTAAATTTCCAAATTTTTCCTCTTTAAACCTGCAATGTTCCCAGTGTAACATCTTTATATTTATCTTTTCTCTCTGTCGTCCTAGGTCTAATCCTAATTTTTTTTCTTTTTTTTTTCTTTATTTATCTATTTATTTATTTTTTTTGTTTTTTACTATTTATTAATTTATTTTTTTTGTTTTGTGGAATAATTTTCTTCAAACTCTTTTTTTAATAAATTTCTCGCTGTACATGGATAACTTTGATCACTTACCCAACTTTCTCCTCGGAAAAGGTCGACCTCTTGGCGAAGACAAGCAGCTGGACTCGAAATACTGTAAATTTCATTTTTTTTTTTTTTTAAAGCTTCCATAGCTTGAGCATGAAAATTTATATATATATATTTATTTTTTTTTGTTTCTTTTATAGGTATATTTTATTTGTTAAAACTAATAAAACTAAATTTAGATCTGAAGTTAACCTTTTGATTATAGAGTTGCATGAACTTTCACTGTTGTACGTTTTCCGTTTTTTTTTTTTTTTTGTTGTTTGGGTAATTTTCAAATCTCATTAATTATTTCATCTTGCCTCTTCGCACACACCAACAACCAAAAGTAAAATAAGGAAAATCCGATTTGCTAGTCTTCAATATTTTGATCACCAACTTGATAACTTAACTTTTGTCTCTTTACTCTATTTTAATTCAATTTTATTTCCTATTATTCCTTCTCTCCTTTTCACAAAAATCATCTTGGCTGCCTCCTTCCCGTTTTAGCTTCTCCTCGGTTTTCCTGTACTCCGTTCTTTATCGCTGGGATGAGGTCATCCTTCCTTCTTCGTTCTTCTTTGGGGTTCTCCTTCCTTCTCTTTCTCAATCACCACAAGCACGTGGGTGGTACTGTACTTCGCTACCGTATTCTCCTTCTTTCTTTAAGCTCCTCTTCTTTTTCGCCACGGCTGGGCCTCTTTACTCGTTCATTCGTTCCCTGCACGTGTGTTTCCGTTATGGCATGAGTGTAGATAGGCGTGGAGATGATCTCGACCACGCGGTTTCCTGATCCCGTTGGCTCCTACAGGGTCCCTATTATCCTCCGAGAGGTGCTCTTCGGGGTTGCGGTGGGGTGATCCTGAGGGCCTCGGATCTTTTGTTCGTGCCTTTCGGAAATTTACCGACAGGGGCGAACCTCCGTTCAACTTAGCCCCGGTGGCTCGGGATGGTCCGGTGACGATTTGGGTGTTTTAAGTCCCGCGACCACGGGGCTCGCGCTCGATGACTGGGGAAGTTAGTTCTTTGCGTTTTCACCGAAGATCTAACCCGATGTCGCGGAATTCACCTTATCAGCCTCTTTCTCTCTTTAACTTAGACTGGCTTACACGGTCGGAGTATAAAAAAACAGAAAATCTTTGGGAATTTTCCCGTCTGAATTCGGCAACGGTTGAGAATCGATAGACCTCGACCCTTTTCCTTCAGAACTTAGCCCTGCTCTTTTCTCCTTATGGCGACTTTTTCACCACAGCACTCGATCAGCTGAACCGAGCTTCAAACTTAGGTTTGAGCCTGGTAACTCCATACCAGGCGAGTGTTGTTCTAACATCAATAACTATTTGCTACTTTTGTTTTTTTTTTTTTTGAATTTGTATGGTGTTTGGAATTAACGTCGCTACACACGCCGTTACAAAACCCCCTTCCCACAATCAGACTAGGGTATTTCCAGAACAGATACCCTAGGCTGATCCCGACTGGAGAGACGTTACTGTCGGATGTCCTTGGCATGGTAAACTCCTATCTTCTGCCCTTGCAAATCCTCTAATTCGTAGTAGGAACTTCCAAGCTTCTTCCTCACTCGAGCTTTAATGAACACCGGCCCAAACTTCGAATTGTATCCAGTCTTAAAGCAACTCTGATTGAAATTGCGACGAAACACTTCCTGCCCTTCGACGAATGAAACTTCACGAGATCGCAGGTTGTAACGATTTTCTTTGCGCTCATGAGCCTTTTGTATTTGCCTGGTGGCTTCCTCTCGAATCAAATCAAACGAGTCCTGTCGGTTGTACATTAATCACCGATCGTCCAACATATTCAATTTCCTTAACAAGGAATGCGTACCCCCGGAGGTTATCATGTGTTGTCCAAATGCCATATAATAAGGTGTTGTCCCAATGCTAGAATGGATTGACGAACGTAGTGCACAACAAATCTTGTTCAAACACTCATCCCAGTTCGTTTGATCCGGGTTTACGTAAGCCCTGATCCCGGCGATGATCGAACGATTCACTCGCTCGGACGCGTTGGCTTGAGGTGAATGAACGGCGGTTAGCGTGTGCGAAATTCCGAATTGGTTGACAAGTTTCTTAAACGATTCAGATCTGAATTGTGAACCATTGTCAGAAACTATCGATTCAGGAACCCCGAAGGTCATAAAAAGTTCGCCTCCCAAGTACTTAATCACTGCGTCAGCGTTAATCTTTTTTACCGGTTTTACTAAAACAAATTTGGAAAAATGATCCAAGACGATAAATATACCTAGATTACCATTCCTGGTAATACTGTACTGTACTTCGCTACCGTATTCTCCTTCTTTCTTTAAGCTCCTCTTCTTTTTCGCCACGGCTGGGCCTCTTTACTCGTTCATTCGTTCCCTGCACGTGTGTTTCCGTTATGGCATGAGTGTAGATAGGCGTGGAGATGATCTCGACCACGCGGTTTCCTGATCCCGTTGGCTCCTACAGGGTCCCTATTTTCCTCCGAGAGGTGCTCTTCGGGGTTGCGGTGGGGTGATCCTGAGGGCCTCGGATCTTCTGTTCGTGCCTTTCGGAAATTTACCGACAGGGGCGAACCTCCGTTCAACTTAACCCCGGTGGCTCGGGATGGTCCGGTGACGATTTGGGTCTTTTAAGTCCCGCGACCACGGGGCTCGCGCTCGATGACTGGGGAAGTTAGTTCTTTGCGTTTTCACCGAAGATCTAACCCGATGTCGCGGAATTCACCTTATCAGCCTCTTTCTCTCTTTAACTTAGACTGGCTTACACGGTCGGAGTATAAAAAAACAGAAAATCTTTGGGAATTTTCCCCCTTCTGAATTCGGCAACGGTTGAGAATCGATAGACCTCGACCCTTTTCCTTCAGAACTTAGCCCTGCTCTTTTCTCCTTATGGCGACTTTTTCGCCACAGCACTCGATCTGCTGAACCGAGCTTCAAACTTAGGTTTGAGCCTGGTAACTCCATACCAGGCGAGTGTTGTTCTAACATCGATAACTATTTGCTACTTTTGTTTTTTCCTTTTTTTTGAATTTGTATGGTGTTTGGAATTAACGTCGCTACACACGCCGTTACAAAACCCCCTTCCCACAATCAGACTAGGGTATTTCCAGAACAGATACCCTAGGCTGATCCCGACTGGAGAGACGTTACTGTCGGATGTCCTTGGCATGGTAAACTCCTATCTTCTGCCCTTGCAAATCCTCTAATTCGTAGTAGGAACTTCCTCTCGAATCAAATCAAACGAGTCCTGTCGGTTGTACATTAATCACCGATCGTCCAACATATTCAATTTCCTTAACAAGGAATGCGTACCCCCGGAGGTTATCATGTGTTGTCCAAATGCCATATAATAAGGTGTTGTCCCAATGCTAGAATGGATTGACGAACGTAGTGCACAACAAATCTTGTTCAAACACTCATCCTAGTTCGTTTGATCCGGGTTTACGTAAGCCCTGATCCCGGCGATGATCGAACGATTCACTCGCTCGGACGCGTTGGCTTGAGGTGAATGAACGGCGGTTAGCGTGTGCGAAATTCCGAATTGGTTGACAAGTTTCTTAAACGATTCAGATCTGAATTGTGAACCATTGTCAGAAACTATCGATTCAGGAACCCCGAAGGTCATAAAAAGTTCGCCTCCCAAGTACTTAATCACTGCGTCAGCGTTAATCTTTTTTACCGGTTTTACTAAAACAAATTTGGAAAAATGATCCAAGACGATAAATATACCTAGATTACCATTCCTGGAGCGGGGATATGGCCCCAAGAAGTCGATAAAAAGTCGTTGGAAGAATCGCTCTGTCTCCGTTGCCTTCCCTAGCGGTGGTCTTAGCACCTGATTTGGGGGTTTGCTAGTCTTGCACGTTTCACATGCGTTTACGTATGCCTTTACTTCTGGTACTAGACGAGGCCAGAAGTAATACCTCCTCACACGCTCTATCGTCTTATGTATCCCACAGTGAGAAGCTAACGGACTATTATGCGCTTGAAATAGGACATCTGGAACCACTTCTCTTGGTAACCACAGTTTCCAAGCGTAGGTATCATGGACCTGTTCCCCGGTTAGGTGTTCCATTTTTCTGTACACGAAACCGTCTTCTACTTTAAGGTCGGGAAAGTTATTTTGATTCGCTTTCACCCTGGTTACTAAATCTTTGTATTTGGCTGACTTAAAATGCTCCGAGTCCAGATCTACGAGCAATCCTTCTTGGAGGTCCATAGCCGCTACTATATCCTCGTTTACTCGTGATAAGGAATCAGGGACGATATTCAAAGAGCCTTTCCGATGTTCAATGCTAAACTGGAATCTCTGTAAAGTTATTGCCCATCGACCTAATCGTGAACTTAAATCTCGGTTTGCCATTAACCATTTAAGTGACGCGTGGTCGGTGACTATTTTAAAAGGGAGGCCCTCGACATAAGCCCTGTAATGCTTGAGAGCTACAATTACAGCTAAACATTCCTGTTCCGTAACAGTGTAATTTCGTTGCGCTTTGTTTAGTTTTTTTGAAATGAACGCTATGGGTCTCTCATCTCCTTCTTTTGATTCTTGAACTAGAACAGCTCCAACCCCCGTTTTGCTGGCATCGCAATGGATGGCAAAGGGTTTGTCAAAGTCCGGATAGCATAATACCGGAGCTTCGCAAAGGCGGCGCTTTAAGGCTTCAAAAGCTTTTATGGCTTCGGGAGTTAAGCTAAATCTACGCTTGGTGGTCATCAGATCGGTTAATGGAGCAGATAGAGCAGCGAAATTTGGTACAAACTTTCGGTACCAACCGCAAAGACCCATAAAACTACGCAAGGCACGCAGCGTCTTTGGCGTGGGAAAGTCTGAAATTGCCTTGACTTTTTCAGGATCTGTGCGTATTCCCCCATCCCCGATGATGTGTCCTAGATACTTGACCCTCCTCTTGCAGAAGTGACTCTTAGATACATTTATGGTCAACCCAGCTCGTTTTAAGTGAAGGGCTATCTCTTTTAACACCTCCAAGTGACTCTCAAAACTAGCCGAGACCAGTAGAAGGTCGTCCAGATAAACGAATACCCGATCCTTGAGATGTGCAGGGACTACCTTGTCCATTAATCGCGACATCGTACTCGTGGCATTACATAACCCAAAGGGCATTACGGTGAACTGATAAAGCGGCCTTCCTGGCACAGTAAAGGCCGTTTTGTCTCGCGACCCGATCTCTAGTGGGACTTGCCAATAAGCATTCTTCAAATCTAAGCTCGAGATGTATTCGGCTTTCGGTAACCTACTTAGTATCCCGCTGATCTGGGGAAGTGGATAGGCATCTTTTCTGGTGTAGCTATTTACCTTCCGACAGTCTAAACAAAGCCTCACTTTACCCGGCTTGGTAACCATCACTATGGGTGACGACCAGGCACTCTCCGACTCTTCTATGACCCCCAGCAACATCGGTCGATTTCAATATACATATTCTTCTCTACTGCTGGAGAGACAGGAAAATGTCGCTGTTTAACTGGTTTAGCATCCCCCACATCGATTGAGTGTTTGATCAAGTTAGTTTTACCTAAGCCTTCCTGGGTAAATGACGGGAAACATTTGATGACGCGATTAAGCTCCAACCTTCGCTCTTCAGACAGAACATGGTGATCCTCATCGGACTTGCTTCTGTCGCTACCGCTACACACGTCGGTGTCTAGCTCACCTACTTGCAATCGTTTGGGTAAAAGGTCATATGCTCTCCAAAAATCAATGCCTAAATACAGGTCCTGCTTGAGCGATGGGACAATATAGATGACCATCGACTTCTGGATGTTGTTGTATTCCGTGAGGATTCTCATCTTCCCAGTTATCCGCTGGGCTCTTCCGTCGGCGGTACTAGCAGTGATGTTTAAGGTTTTAAAAGTGTCCTTTGTCTCCATCACTTCCTCCGCTAATTTCCCCTCCGATACAACTTATCGAAGCCTCAGAATCCAGAAGACCGTATACGGTGCGACCCAAAACCTGCACTGGCAAAAACGGACGAACGTCTTTTGTATTTGTTGGAACTGAGCATATGTACTGGAGGCCAATTTTGCATTTCTTAATGTTTCCCCAAAAGGACTTGATCCTTTTTGCACCGCGGCGATTTCGCAATCTAATCGGAGGCATGGGTAGTATTTCTTGAGATGGAATAGCCGGTAAACTTTTCTTCCTTTGATGCAATTATAACATCTTGTTTTTTGTCACGTCCGGTATTTGGTCTGGAATGGCCAACGGCTCATTCCTAATTATTCTGTCATCGTTGACTGGTTGCGAGCGGCATTCGAGGTCCTCGGTTTGTGCGGCGACTTCGAACTGCCGGATCTGGAGTTTTTTGAACACCTTGCGCAATTAGGTTTATAAGTGTTATCTGCTCCACAGCCGTAACAAAACACACGCTTTTCTTCTAAACAGTCTTGGTAACGGTGTCCTTCCTGGCGACAGTTCCAGCACACCAGAGCAAGAGCTTCTATGTTTGCTTCGGTTTCTGCTACCGTACTGCCTTCTACCCAGGGTTCTTCGAATAACTCTGCGACTTCCCGCCGGTAAGAAGTTACCTTGCTATGCCCGTACGAACGTTTCACGTCCTCTAAGAAGGCTTCTCGCCGTCGACAAATCTCTCTTAGTTCTTGCACCGTCGCTACGTCGACGTTCAAGATCTCATGCCGTATCTCCGGCCTAAGGTTATTTTTGAGAATGCGAACTAACTTGCGCGTTGACCAGGGTGTTTGTAATTGGTCGATCATCACATTCACACTGTCGTAAAACCAGTCAAAAGTCTCTTATCAACTCCTCTATATCTACGTCATCGCGATTTTGACGGAATTGTAATCGGAGCGCTGAACATAGCCGGTCCCATCGGACCTCTACTACCGACTTATGGTACCGCCAATAAAATTCGGTGGCCTTTCCTTCAAACAGGACGCTGACATTGCGACACAACACAGCGAAATTTCCGTCTAAGGTCTGATGTGTGAGAGCTTCCACTCTGTAGATAAAATCGTCTATCTGTACCCCTGATCCAGAATACTTTATTTTCCAACCATTCAGGATATGTACAACCTTGTCAGGTCGTGCCCCAAAATCAGACCCATTGGTACGGTGAGGTGACATCGGGTATTCCGATGAAGGTACGGGCGGACCCATGTTGCGCCCTGAGTTCCCCCCCATGTTTGCCTGTTGAGGGTCTTCTCTGAATGGGGTTGACCTCTCCTCCAAGTTCGACGCAGAATTCGACGGCATGGCGATCAGCCTTTGCACGTTCTCTACTACCGAAGTTTGCACCACCTCGGAAATTTTCTCGGACAGCACCGTAAACAACCGCCTCTCCATGTCTAAAAGAGTCATGGCGCTGGCCATTTGGTCAGGGTCGACGGTTCTCAGGTTCGCGGTCTCCGATCCTCTCGAAGTACCTGGGAGATCATCAGAGGTTACTCTCGCGGGACCACTATCCATTTGACGCGTTTTTGACTGAGACCGCGTTTGCAGACCTTCTACCACTGGTCTACAGGTATGTTTGCGTACCGGACAGTACTCGCTTTTTTTTAAATGGCGTGGAACTCGTGGCGACAGGTGGTTTCGAACATTTCCGAGTTGGATTTGATTTCTGTCTTGCAAAGTTGAAAACCTAGTTTTGTCGCTTCTGCGAACCTCGGTCAGGTGATCGATCTTAATCCATTTCGGTAACGTATTATGCCTTTGTATAAACAACCCAAAACTAAACTCCACTCTATTTGTATCTTCAAAAATTTATAAAAATCGGTAAAACCCAAATAAGATTACAAATAACTAACCCCGCTTCTGATATTCCCGGATGTAAGAGGTATTAGCAACTGAATTTCGTAAAAAAATATATAGATCTTTAAAGATTTAGTTCCAGTGAACTTGAAATTATTTCTCCAACGTTCATCTAGAGAGACGGTTATCTTCCTTCTCTTCGTTGAAACGGACTCAGACCGGTCTAGCCCCGACTTCTGTGGTGTTCCTGCCTCAAGCCCAAGAAAAATTATAACCGCTCAGAGGCGAAATAGAGTTAGACTCTTCTGGTGATCATCAGTGGGTTAGAACAACTCTCTTCAAGAGTGTGTCTCTATATTCCAACACCAATGAAACATCAGGAGAATTTCTAACTTTTATTAAGATGGTATTTCAGTAATGGACGAAACAAAACCGGACTGCAAACCGGAGTTGGCAGTCTTCCGCTTCCTCTTGCTGAGTTCCATGAAAGAGTGAAAGAAAATTTATAACCTCTTGAAACTTTTCCTGGTCAGGCGGAACCCGTAGTTCTCTGTCCCTGCTTTCCAAACGAACAAAAGAATCAAAAGTAACTAATTTATAAACAAATATATAATAAATTTTAAACTTTAATTTGACAGGTATATAAAAAAAATAAAGCTTAATTATCCCCGAGCGTCTTCGGGTATGCTTTCCCTCATTGGCCCCACGTTGGGCGCCACTTATTTTTTTTTAAATTATCTTTTATAATAATATTATTATTACTGTAACGGGCAACCATACGAACTCTGGACAGAAGAATCTACACTCGCGGGGCACGCTGTAGATTTCCGGCTCTAGCTCGTCGGCTTTGGGGGTGGTGGTCTTGCTGGGGCTGATTCTCAATGGTGCAACCTCAAGATAAAAAAGATGTTATAAGAAAATTGAGCGTGCTGCGACAGAGACACAAAGGCCTTCGCTAGAATTCATTCCCGGTAATTTTGGGATAATTAATCTTTTGAAAAAGAAGTACGGATAAATTTTAAGGTTAGAGAAATTCGGTCGAAGGAACACCGATGTTGTTGTGATCCCTTGATGCCCCGCCCTGCCTACGGCCAACTGCTAAAGAGTGAGACTCTCGTGGCCCCATTAACCCCTTACCTCCGCGAAATCATTGGCGACGTCGTTTTTTCAGATTTAAGCTTCCATTTTATTTAAGACAAAGTTCCTAAATTTTTAACATGATTCAATTCCTAAATAACTTAGAGCAAAAATACGGAAGTGGATACTATGGTGTGATTGCCTTGAATACAAGTTTTATACGTTTGCCGGAAAAAAAAATAGGATAACGTTTACATAATAGATGAGGTAAATTGGCATTTTTGTCTTAATAAATAATCTTAAGTACAGAAGTGTTGATCCTAGTTAAATGAAAATTAAGACTAATTAAATCGTTTGAATATTAAATTAAATTAATTAAATTTCCAAATTTTTCCTCTTTAAACCTGCAGTTTTCCCTGTGTAACATCTTTATATTTATCTTTTCTCTCGCTGTCGTCCTAGGTCTAATCCTAATTTTCTTCTTTTTTTGTTTCTTTATTTATCTATTTATTTATTTGCTTTTATTTATTTATTTATTTTTTTTGTTTTGTGGAATAATTTTCTTCAACTTTTAATAAATTTCTCGCTGTACATGGATAACTTTGATCACTTACCCAACTTTCTCCTCGTCGACCTCTTGGCGAAGACAAGCAGCTGGACTCGAAATACTGTAAATTTCATTTTCTTTTTTTTTTTTTAAAGCTTCCATAGCTTAGCGAGCATGAAAATATATCTATATATATTTTATTTTTTTTGTTTCTTTATAGGTATATTTTATTTGTTAAAACTAATAAAACTAAATTTAGACCTGAAGTTAACCTTTTGATTATAGAGTTGCATGAACTTTCACTGTTGTACGTTTTCCGTTTTTTTTTTTTTTTTGTTGTTTGGGTAATTTTCAAATCTCATTAATTATTTCATCTTGCCTCTTCGCACACACCAACAACCAAAAGTAAAATAAGGAAAATCCGATTTGCTAGTCTTCAATATTTTGATCACCAACTTGATAACTTAACTTTTGTCTCTTTACTCTATTTTAATTCAATTTTATTTCCTATTATTCCTTCTCTCCTTTTCACAAAAATCATCTTGGCTGCCTCCTTCCCGTTTTAGCTTCTCCTCGGTTTTCCTGTACTCCGTTCTTTATCGCTGGGATGAGGTCATCCTTCCTTCTTCGTTCTTCTTTGGGGTTCTCCTTCCTTCTCTTTCTCAATCACCACAAGCACGTGGGTGGTACTGTACTTCGCTACCGTATTCTCCTTCTTTCTTTAAGCTCCTCTTCTCTTTCGCCACGGCTGGGCCTCTTTACTCGTTCATTCGTTCCCTGCACGTGTGTCTCCGTTATGGCATGAGTGTAGATAGGCGTGGAGATGATCTCGACCACGCGGTTTCCTGATTCCGATGGCTCCTACAGGGTCCCTATTTTCCTCCAAGAGGTGCTCTTCGGGGTTGCGGTGGGGTGATCCTGAGGGCCTCGGATCTTCTGTTCGTGCCTTTCGGAAATTTACCGACAGGGGCGAACCTCCGTTCAACTTAACCCCGGTGGCTCGGGATGGTCCGGTGACGATTTGGGTGTTTTAAGTCCCGCGACCACGGGGCTCTCGCTCGATGACTGGGGAAGTTAGTTCTTTGCGTTTTCACCGACGATCTAACCCGATGTCGCGGAATTCACCTTATCAGCCTCTTTCTCTCTTTAACTTAGACTGTCTTACACGGTCGGAGTATAAAAAAACAGAAAATCTTTGGGAATTTTCTCGTCTGAATTCGGCAACGGTTGAGAATCGAAAGAGCTCGACCCTTTTCCTTCAGAACTTAGCCCTGCTCTTTTCCCCTTATGGCGACTTTTTCGCCACAGCACTCGATCTGCTGAACCGAGCTTCAAACTTAGGGGCAACTCCATACCAGGCGAGTGTTGTTCTAACATCGATAACTATTTGCTACTTTTTTTTTTTTCTTTTTTTGAATTTGTATGGAGTTTTGAATTAACGTCGCTACAGACGCCGTTACACAGTATTGTAATAAGACATTCTCCTCATCCCAGCCTACCATCGTGTGAAAACGTTTTACACTAAGTGAGCCGGGATCACGGCATCAGTTTTGGATGCCATTTCACGTAGGGCTCCACTAGTGCTGTGATGCTTGTCGTACTATTTAGAACGAAATGAGATCGTTCATGAGACAGATTAAAACTGATTAGCGATTTTTGTAAAATCAATGCCCATCTCTCTGCGCTCGATACACAAGTTCCACCCTAGACGAAATTAAAATATGCAAGAAAATAATGAAAGAAAACCTGCATTTCTAAAAAGCAGGTCACGTTACAAAATAAGATGAGAAAGATTATGAGGAATTAAACAGAGGCAAGATGATTATCCATTAAAGTTAAAATATAAAAAAAAGGTGCGGGGCACGGCCTAAGTAGGTACGTAGGCGCGGGCCTACGCGCATTTTTCCCAGCTGCTGTCGCTGATCCTTTTGTTGTTGTCGCTCTTGGTTTGGCTGTTGTCGCTCCTGTCGTTGTTGCTTCTGTGGTCGGCGTCTCCGTTTCACCGTAATTTCCCGCAAGCGGAGCGACATTTTGAAAATGTTTGGACGATTATCTAATTAAATCAATACCTTTCGATTGGTATATAATTCATTCAGATTGGATGAATACAGAAAATTTTCAATTATTTGGGTCCACGCGCATGCCAAGACCTCACTGCCGTCCACAATGATACTTGTAGAGCTTGCTGCCTTTATTTCATGGTTGTTGTTGTTTTCCAAAGTCGGCACTACGAGCCGCTGCTAGCCCATTACATGGACGCTCTTCGCCTATCGTTGGTAGAGCCTGGGCCAGTTACGCTCACGTTTAGATGCTGATCTAAGGAAAGCTTTTCCTGCAGACATGCGGTGGTTTCGCCAGAGACTTCTGGATCGAAACGAGGCAAGTTGCACGCCGGGGGCTTTTGTTGGGCGCTCCGGCCACGACGCAGAGATTTTAACAACACTGGTGTTATGAACCTAATGCCTAGGATATCAGACACACACATACGGACACCCGTGCAGAGCAAACGCTGAGAACATTGACGATCAATATTTTTCCGGTGCTGTTCTATTTTGTTTTCGCACAATGTGTTGGTGTGAAAATACTAAAATGCGGCACGGCTCCGCCGTTGGACGCTCGTCGGTCACCGTTCCTGGTTGGTGCCAATATTCACACACCCCAATAGGTTTCGTCTCGCACGATGTGTGGTCCTGGTGCCTGGCACCGGTTCGGCAAGCGGATCCCGCGTCATCTAACGCTGTTCCTCTCCAATGACGTCCTTGCTCTTGGTTGTCGTTGCTTCTCCTGACGCTATTCCCCTCCAACGGCGTCCTTGCTCCTGGTTGTCGCTGCCTCTCCTGACGCTGTCGGTTGCCGGTGTACCGGGTTCACTGAATTTGCCTGTTGGTCACCAATAGGCACACTTCGCAGGCATACGCCGGTCAGGATACGCTTTATTGGCGCCTGGCAGCCATAACAGGGCAAGAAGGGCCTTCCAGCTCCTTACGACACCCTGGGCTTCAGTTTTGCGGAGGATCCCGGATCCTTTCACACAAGATCCTTTCACAAGTTCGTCCTTGCAACTTTCGTTTCCAGACGTTAATTCATCTGCTTTCTATTCTTGCCGTTAATTCTTAATTTCCATTGGCGGGCACCCATTCTTACCACTTTTTCCCCCCTTTGCCCACCCTTTGGCCTTCCGCACTTTCCAAACAACAGCCGTCACCGTCTGTTTTTAATTACACCGGCGGCTATAATTGTCGGGCCGCTACGTTCCCTCTGTCCCCGCTCTCTTCTATATCTTTCGAGCACGACCTTGCCGGCCCGCCCGGAACGGTTACGTTCCACGTCGTCTCCTCTTTTTTCCTCTTCTGTCCGCGCAGCTTTGCCACCTATCTTAGCGTGTGGGAGATTATTTTCTCCTCACAATCGCTCACATTCACAAGTCGCATTAAGTTTCCAAAAATAAATCAACGTAGTCGAAATAATGGCAAATAATGGCCTATCAACCAACCCACCCAATTCAATTGCAAGACAAGATCGAGCAATTAGATGAAATGTATGAATGTGGAGCCGTGTTGGAAGAATTAGCAATAACAACTATGGCAAGGGTTATATCCTTATGTAATGCCTTCAATGCAGTTTAAGACTCCCGTCCAGCTTCTGCAATTCCTGCAGCTCTAACTCAAGCTCGACTTACAGTTGGGCAATAACAAAATTTAGTGGAAATTATTCGGAGTTCTTTTTGAGACCCTAGTTGACAAAGATGTGAACATTCCTGTTATCGAGAAATTTCATCATATAATTTTTTGCACCTCTGGTGAAGCCGTAGAAACTATCAAGGCATTCCAGGTCACTGAATAATGTTGACAAAGCTAGTCTACTAAAATTTTTGCAACTTGATGATTATACATTTAATTATATGGTTATACATTTAGTTTTGAGTAGAGTAACCAACCAAAAATGAGAAGAGTCAGTGGAGTATAATGAATTGCCGCTATCTTCCGATTTCGCAAGAATATAAAACCGTAGCAACCAACTAAATAAAAGTTCGTCAGCTTGCTCCTTTGCCATCACCAAACAAATCGGTGCTCTCGGATGCAGTAACTTCACGCCAGTTTGAAAACTACTTACTCAGTTCAAACCCAGCGTTTTGAAGAACTTGAGTTACCAGCACCTGTTAACACGTCGTCGACCCAATATCTTTTGAGGAAGTGTTTTATTCACACATTCACTCAACCTCTTTAAACACCTTATGGCCAGGAATGGGGCTGGATCTGCTTCATTCCCCTTTACTTGGCGAAACATTTTTTTATGTCGGCTATCCAAGCGAATTTGTTTAACCGAAACCTAAGTAAAGTTAAGTAGAGCTCTACGTGTGGTCTTGCTGCCTGACGCCAGTTAAGCTCGCGGTTCCCTCAGTTTGGACTCACGTGCTCCAGCTGCGGGGCCTATTATTCTTCTTCCCTGCTGCGGTCGCTGATTCTGTTGTTGTCACTCCTGTCATTGTTGTTGTGGCTCCTCTCGTTGTTGGGGCTCCTATTGTCGGTGCCGCCGATGATCCGCTCCCGTTGTTGTCGCTCCTCGTCGACACCTTTGATCCGCTCCCTCCTACCCCTCAGGAAAAACCCCCGGTTGCGTTCGCCACTCTGCGTGGATGCACTCCGAGGTATCTATGGTCGACCAGAGAAGGCGAACGCCAAACCGCTCCGTCCCTATTGCTCCGACAGCAGGATACCTGTCGTTTCCGGCAAATTAACTGGCTCGACACAATTTTCCCTGGGTGGTAAACACGATTCGTAACATGTGGCTCGACACGATTTACCCTTCAGGCTTCCCGAGGATGCTGCATCCTCCCACACTCGTCCTTTCATCTTTCGTTTGTACCGGGTACCGGGTCGGACTGACCCACAGGGTTTCTGTGAGCCACAGATCACAGAGCCTTGCGCACTCGCTCTAAATCCCGCACTTCAGACAGTCGGACCAACGTACTTACCGCTGGTTCTTTCAGCATATCACTTTTAATTATACCAAGGAAACTTTCTTGTGTGGTCCTCCCACTCAATACATCCAGCTTCCCTAGAAGACTCGGTCCCGATTGCCTCCAGTTGTCCTCCTTATATAGCACAGAGGCCCTTTTAATCCTTGATCTCGCTTCCGGCAGCTTATCCTTTTTTTCTCTATCCCCTAAATCACGCTACTCTCTCGTTGGCGGGTTCCCCAATGGGTTGCCCCTCCTGGCCACGTGTCTTGGCGTGTGGGAGATTCAATTTCAGATTTCAGCTTATAAATTTGGATTTTTTTTCCTTCTCACTTCTTGTCTCTTTCAGAGGATCCTAACTTGTGGTCCTTACGCAAGCCCATTTTTTAACTATTGTCAGTTTCATCGAGCCTGATGTCACTGAATTTCAACCATATGGACAGCAATGGATCAGCAGCATGTGTCATTCCCACAGCAGTCTTTTTAGGCCCGATGGATGGAGGAGTATTTAAGCCTTCTACAGCACAGCTCCAAATGGCGTGCCAAGTGGCGGTTGGCAAGAATTCGGGATCTAGACCCTGTTCGAGACGAAGTGATTAGAACTGATTATTGCGGTGATTAGAACTTGAAATTGCGGTTGGCAAGAATTCGGGATCTAGATCCTGTTCGAGACGAAGTGATTAGAACTGATTATTGCGGTGATTAGAACCGCATCTGGAACCACCAAGCTCGCAGTGGCTAAGCTTTGCCTATTGCCCCTTAAGGATAATGTTGATGGATAGGTCTCTACTGGGGGGAGAATGTCGGGCCAGGCAGCAGTCACGGCACAATTAAGATCTAAATATAAAAGTTATAGCTAATAGAATCTTTATTTATATTTTCGCTATTGTTGGTCGCAAGCCAACTCTTCTCGGCCGTTCAAGGGTCTTTATTATTCAGCATTAAGCCTATTAAGCCTTCGCTCAGCCTATGTTCTAAGGCGGGCTCAATCTTGCCTTTTATATCAGTGCATAAACATCATAAAATGGATCTTTTGTCTATATTATATATTATAACGTTTCGAAAATAAATACTTTCGTGTTATTATTTGGATAAAGGGTCATTGAAAAATCTCAATGACCGAACATATTACACATAGTGGTAATGTGTGGTATATGAAAAAAAAAAGTGAATTTTATTACTAAAGTCATTGAAAATGTTGTTAAATGCGAAAATAATTTCAAATTCAGCAGCCCATTGCTACTGTTTTACAGCACATTGCTACTGCAAATTTAAAAAAAAATTAAGTTTTAGTTTTAAAGCGATTTTTCTGAGCCTGGGAATGTGGAAAAAAAAATATAGTCATCCAACTGCATCTTGTGATTTTACAAGAAGCTCTAAATTATAACCAATCAAATAATAATCTATAACTTCTTATTGAATAATTTTTATTTTATATTTTAAAATTGATATTTTATATTTTTATATAAAGTGCATTGACTGTGTCGGGTCAAGCAGCCGCCGGAAAGAAGTTTGGCCGGCAATAATTTATTGAATTCGTAACGTCATTTTCTTTTATATATATATGTTCGCGTCTCTCGCTCTATTCTTGTCGCCCACATTCGTGCATTCGATCGGCCACCTGCATTCCGTCATGCGCTAGCGTTTGTCTCACTCTCGCGAGATCTCTCGATCGCTCCGCTGCATCAGGCGTTGACCCTATTCAGTCACATATGTTCATATTTCATGTGTAGAAACCCCAAAGCAATTAAATAAATGGTATCAATATATATAAATCGAACTATGCTTGTTTTATATTGTTATATATATAATAGCACAAACTAAAAGCTCCCGAAAACGCTCGGTAATTGATTGGTGAACCCCGACGTGATTGAAAACTTAAGCTGTGCGGCTTAAAATATATAAACATTAACAAATTTAAAAACATTATTCGGTTTGTGATTTGTGCGCGAAATATTAGCATCTGTTGACATACATACATACATACATACGCTGTTTGCTCCGTTATACAGAGGCTGCATAGTGGGTCATGAGCTGACAATAAATAAACGAACTAAAATAAATTTTTTGTTGCGAAAATGAATCCGTTTTTCGATTTTGCTTCTCCTGGAAGGAAAGTATACCTGAGTCAAAGTGCAGTTGTCCTTTTTGAGGATCTTCAAGGATTGTTGTCCTCCTTGAAATCAGTGGAGACATTTCCGGAGGCGATGTTAAATGTGATCTCAGCAAATTGGGGGGAATAGTTGCGGATTTCAAGAACACACACAAGGAGATGGATGTTGCAGAACTCAGGAGCGATCTGCGCGTCAACTTCAACAATGCGGCGAGGGAGGCACGATTCATCCTGGATCAGGATATTATGCGGCGCTCCAGTTTGTTGCCGGCAAGTTCGTCGCTGATTATAGCAGCTTCTGCCACAAATTGGGATCCTTCGTTTGCCAGAACTTTTCAGGCTTCGCCGCCACTGCCACTTCCCACTTTTAGTGGAGGTTAAGCGGAGTGGCTTGAGTTTCGGTCACTGTTCTCGACCATGGTGGACACGAATGAGTTTATCGAATGTTCAGTCGGGTCGAGAAGCTTCAACGATTGCGGTCCTCCCTTTGTGAATCTGCCTTGGAGACTGTTCGATCGTTGGAGCTCACGGACAAAATTTATAACGTGGCATTGTAGCTGCTAAACAAAAGGATTTATAATCGCAGGCTCATTTTTCAAGCTCATGTTAATGAGATAATGAATCTGAGGGCCGTTGAATCAGCATCGGCGACGAGGCTTCGCGAGCTTTCGGACAAATTTAATTCGCATATGCGAGCCCTGGCAAGCATGGGCTGCATCATTATCCAAGTGCTGTTGCAGAAGGATGATTAGGCCACGCAGTCCAAGTGGACGGAATTGCAAGCTGACTCGGATGCCTTGGATTCCATTCCAACTTGGGAGTCCATCGCCAGTTTTCTTGAGCAGAGATGCCGGACTTTGGAGAGCATGGATTTGCCGACGACATCATATGCACCAAACCTTGCCGTAGGACGGCCAACTCTTCCGCATGCAATATTTGTGATGGCCATTCTCACATAATAAACTCCTGCCCAAGGTTTTTATTCTTGTGGCCCAAGGATCGTTTAGGCGAAGTTAAACGATTGGACTTATGTCGTTAGTGCCTTGGATCTGGGTACCTATCTCAACATTGGAATTCGCCAAGCTGCCGTGCTTGTGGACGCAGGCATCATAGTTTGCTGCAGTTTGGAGGAAATTCGCCAGCTCAAGGCCAACACTCCTCTCCCGAGGTTTCCGCATCTAGCGACGCTGTTTCTCGGTCAGCGTCCACTCCCGTCAATTTTCTTGTCGCCAAGGTCAATTCGCCAGCTCAAGGCCAACACTCCTCTCCCGAGGTTTCCGCATCTAGCGACGCTGTTTCTCGGTCAGCGTCCACTCCCGTCAATTTTCTTGTCGCCAAGGATCGGTTTGGTGATGTGTTGCTGATAAGCCACTGCCAATATTTTGGTCAGGAACCGTTCTAGAGTTCTACTGCATTGCCGAGCGCTGCTCGATCTGGTCACCTCAAGGCTGACAAACCAACTGCAGCTGCGGAAGATAAGGTCTCTGGTTTCTGTGTCCGGTATAGGTGACGCAGGGTTTTGTACCGATGGGTTTTTCTGTGCAAGTCAGCTTGCAATCCCAATGCTCTAACTACTCGGAGCAAGTAACTGCGATCGTAGCTTCCAACATCACTGACCTTCAGCCCAATTTTACATGGACGTCAGCTCATGGAAAATTCCCGCCAATGTAAAGCTAGCAGATTCTCATTTTCACCAGCCGCAGCGAGTTGATTTGATAATTGGAGCTGGATTATTTTACGAGCTGCTTTTTGTCGAGCAAATTCATTTGTCTCCTGGTTTGCCCTCAATCCAAAAAACTCGGTTGGGTTTTTTGTGTTTGTCCTCACTCTCGCGGGATCTCTCGATCGCTCCTCTGCATCAAGCGTTGAGCCGCGCTCTCCCGTCATTATTCTAATTCGGTCGTCAACCCTATTCAGTCACATATGTACATATATCATTTGTAGAAACCCCAAAGCAATTAAATAAATTGTATCAATATCTATAAATCGAACTGTGCTTGGTTTATATTGTTATATATATAATATTTAGAACACAAACTTATAGCTCCCGAAAACGCTCGGTAACTGAACACTCACTTTTCGGAGCCAGTCTATTCTATGAGCGTCTGTATGCCTACCGTTGCTGTACAAATCCCGTGAAAAGCCCAATCCAGATGAGCGCTTAGAGTGTCTGCTTCGTAAATTTTGAGAAATCGAACACTGCGCCGAGCCCATTGTAAAGTGGACGAAGATGGAGCTGGATTGCGAGGCGCATTTCGTTATACATTCTATATTACAGGAGACATTTGCCAAATGTACCGATGCTTCAAAGTATTACCCGAGGACATCTATTTGCACCCCACCCAGGATTTTCAATTTGGATTTTGTCACTTATGGGACAATGCCGTCTTCATTTTTATCAGTTCGAGCATCAGTTAGCACAGGATGTACAGTCTATATTTCCAAAGGGTGCCAAAATTTTACGTCGTGATTGTACTGTACTTGGTTTATATTGTTATATATATAATGCTTACAACACAAACTTATAGCTCCCGAAAACGCTCAGTAATTGACCAGACTTGTATTTAAAAATCTGCAATAACGCAAAAAAAAGATTTCTGCGATGAAATTGCGAATTTTTATATTGATTAGGCAATCAATTAATATAAGACCTAACAACCAAAACTCTAATTATTTCAAACTCGATTACAATGAGTCAAAACTACGTTCCCACGCAACATCATCAACGTAAGCAAGACGAGAGAGGTCGATAATAATTCATGCTTTGATCAAGCGCGGCCAACTACCCCGAACTTGACCGAACTTTTAAACGTAATGAGCGAGAGAGCTCGTTTTTGCTTATCCTCGATACCATCGATGGCTCTGCAGCCGAAGGGCGATGAACGTCCCCCAACGCAGGTATGTAATGACCTATGCTCACCAGCAGTAATTAGCACAGCAACGTCAACCGTAACAACAACAACAACCGCAACTGTACCGACAGCGCGCTTACTAGAAAAGCAGAAAAGGATGCCAAAGCCTCCGCCTATTTAAAGGCATGGAGTCCGACGTATTGCCTAAGGAGATAAAAAAAAACACTACAAGAGAGCGGATATAACGCTAAGACAGTCTTCAACATCCTTAACAGGGAAAGAAAATAAACCCCTGAAGACACACGAAATCCACCCTATATACAATCTTCAGTTCCTGCTGCATCGTTGAATTACAGTTGAGGAACCGCATAAACCGCAATGGCCCGGTACAATGTGCGAACTGTCAAGAATATGGCCATACAAAGTCATACTGTAAGCTGCGCCCGGTGTGTTGAGTGTGTGGAGGGCTTCATGATGCCGCACACTGCCCAGCGAGCAAAGATATCTGTAACTCAAAAAAATGCGGCTACTGCGGTGGCAATCACACTGCTAACTATAGAGGTTTCCCAGTCTACTAGGAGCTGAAAAGTCGCATCCACCAGAAAGGATTTACTGCCAGCACCCAAAATAAACAGTTTACAGCATCCAGATCAAACCCTGAAGTATTCGGGACTAGCTAGCCCTGCCTCTAAAAGTTCATTTCTGCAATTTGCTGCATACCAAGAACGTAATGCTTAGCAGCATCACGCGCCGGAATAGCCAAAAAGGAACTTTGAAACTATGATGTGCAATCATTCTTGAATTAGGCAATAATTTATTGAATTCGTGACGTCATTGTCTTTTATATATATGTTCGCGTCTCTCGCATGGCCTTTGTGCAGCAGAGGGTGGCTCGACTCGCATCATCCGATCCCACACAAAGCTTGTATTCCCTAACCGTTTCCTGCTTTTTGTCGTAAGGAAGCTTTTGGATAGCCTCGCATTCAGTGATAGGATGGAGTGCTTTCCCTGGTTGATCCAGGCAGTGGTAGAGATGAAGGGCTGGCCAAGGGTTCGTTGACGCGCCTCAGCTGTGGGGAAGGGTGCTTCCTCCGTTGATCCTTGGTTTGAGGTAACACACGGAGGTACAAGGGGGGTTCCTACCGACGGTCCGTTTCACGGGAGCAGTATTCGGAGGATTACGTATCGGCGGTTCTGCTGGCGGTCCGTTCCACAGGACCAACACTAAGCGACGCGTACGTATGGGTAGTGCCGGCTGGCGGTCCGTTCCACGGGTACAACACTCAGCTGCGAGTAACGTATCGAGGGTCCTACGACGGTCCATTCACGGAAGCGCACTCGAAGGCGAATACGTCAAAGTGCTATAGTTGGCACAGAGTTACGAGACGATTGATTCTGTATTCGCAACTATCTTTATTTCATAATAACCGCTCTTATATATGATATTAAGTATATCCATCTATATATCTAATGATATAAGTACATATTTCACGAATTTAATAATTTATTGCCGGCCAAACTTCTTTCCGGCAGCTCTTTGACTCAACAATACTGTTTGAATCAAAATCCTTTTCCTCTTGATCTGATAATTCATATTGCAAAAGGACAGGGTTGATAGTTCTATTATTTAAATCTTTTTCTTCTATATCTAATATACCAAAATGTGAATCTTCCAACTCTACTTGATCTATGGTTGGTAGTACTTGCGATTCTAATTCGTCCCAGGTTCTACTGTTGATAGTGTGTTTAAGATAGTTGGCCCTGAAATTGCCAAATCTTATCTTTCTTTTATATTTGTTAAGTTTGATCGCAATCTTGTTAGGAATTTTGAAACTTATGACCATCGAGTTTTATCTAGACAATCTCCCTGGTCATATATTAGTATCCATGCTTTATTGAAACGGCCTACTAATATTTGAGAATGTTTGTTTATTGTATTATGGTAGTCGTTGAGACTATTTGTTGAACATGTTCTTTAAAATAAGCATCCCTTTCGGGAAACGGTTCTCTTGCAGAGGGTATTATAATTTTGGTCAAAATTTGACCTCGATTACTTCGAGGTTCTTCCTATGTCGTTTCATTTCCTGATGGTTTGTTGCTGTCTTTACGAAGACCTTGATGAGTCGTCGCTGTTGGAGGAGTTTGATCACCTCTCCGCTCCTCTTCTTCCCTGTACTCACATATTGTGAGTGGGCGTGGGCCACCTTTAGTATGGACCATTGGTATGGACGCACCTTTTTTTCCTCTTTCCGGCTTGGAGCATCCATTTGCTCGGCAGGAACAGTTTCCCCAAATCCAGCGCTGCTGATTGGGTAATTCGTATTCCCGCGACGGCCTGTTCCTCGCATCCCGTGTGATTATTTAGAAGTTTTTCATGTCCTTATTGTTATTATTTTTTTTATTCTCTAGTTGGCATATAAGGGGGGCTGCCTTTCATGCATCCGTATTTTTTTCGTTTACTTTTAGTAGCTTAATTACAAATTTTGTTTGCAAAAAAAAAATTTTTTTTCGCTTCGTATGTATTTCAATTATTAAATATGACGCTTTGTTTACAACTTTTCGCATCTTAATTTCGATGGTTTTTTATTTTTTTCACTTAGATCTTTTTTGCTTTACATATACAATTTTTATATAATTAGGGGACAATTTTTAACTAAGGTTTTGAATGATAATTTTGTTGTTCCTTTCCCATTATTTCTGGTACATACATAGTTTGTATTTAATTCTTTCAAGGCACTTTCATTATGAAATATAATTCTATATTTTATTGGATTCTCGAGAGCGCAAGGGTGTAGTCGGCATGGCTCACTTGTATGCGTTGTCAATTCGTGAGAATATGCTGACTTGCACTTTTGCTGAATTGGCACTACCCATAAGTGGGACTTTTAAATATATATTCAATGGCTATTTGGCCGGGGCATTATGTTTATGTAACAACAATAAATAAAATAAATAAACCGAAATAAACATAAGTAAATGAATAGATATTTTACTTCGCGCGGTTCCCACTGCATGCGTACAGCCCACCTCCAGTCCAACCGACCGTGGGACACTACCTACGGCTCGCATAGCGGGGATAGATCCAAGAAAACTGCTCCAATATTAATTTCTCTCTATTCAAATTTAAGAGAAAAGTGTGAGTAAGATATTAGGAGGAAGAGTGTTGGACAGATAATGCGTTAAGTATAAAGGATTTAAGATTGTTAGGAGGGTAAGTGACAAGATGTGGTAGGGACCATTGTCGAACTATAATGCCTAAGGAGTAGAGGACTAAAGTTTCTAGTCCTTCTACTAGGAACTTTGAAATGTAACCGTGTTTGTACCTGTCTATATTACCATATAGAACATGACACCCAGCATCGTTCTACGGTTTGTTAATGATGGTATGTTAATTAATAACAGTCTACTATGATAAGACGGGAGAAGATTTGCATCCCAATTTTGTCCCCTAAGGCGAATGTTAGAAAGTTTTTTTGTACAAAAAAATTGGGTATTCTAATAGTGGGGACTCTAGACACACGGTCGATACTCTTTTTTATATTTAGGTACTTTAAGGCTCAATTTTGGATTAAATGTTTTAATTTGGACATTGGACAATTTGGAAAGCGAGAGCCACAACATCGCACAGGCTGCACAGCGCAGAACAAGTGCTAACAACCATGCACGAAGATCGGTTGGTATACGATCCACAACGGCCCGTCCGGTTAACTGGAGGGTCCGGCATCTTTGCTCCAAGAATCGAGCCATTGACTCCAACGATGGAAGACTGTCCTCCTTGCTCCCTGTGAGAGAATCCTCCCACTTCGCTTTCGTGGAAGGATCCAGCTTCTGGAGGATTATCTGGATATGCAAGCACCCTTGGATCTCAGCAGGTGATCCAGAACTCATGAGGACCCGCATATGACCATTGAAATGGTCAGATAACTCCCGAAGAGTTGCAACGGATCCCGGCTCAACCACCCTTAGCTGCAGCATCTTGTTGATGTGAGCCTGGAAAATTAATCGTCGATTACTAAAACTGGATATAAAGAAATCTGACCCCTCGGTATAGTCGCCATCCAAAACCATCCAAGAGCGTACATTGCGCAGCAACTCTCACGGAGCGCTTGGACACCTCCACCTGGAAAATTTTCAATATAAATCGATCGCACAGACGCTTTTCCAATGACTTAAAGGTCAGAAATAAAAAGAGAATAAAAATAAATAAAATATACAATATAAATATTGTTCAACGTTAATATATGAAAGATCAAATAAAACGCAGTACGCAAAAAAAAAACACGTCCGTTCACTTAAAGAGAAAGAGTGACTGAGTGATGTATCGCCAAGCAATGGTGAATGATGCAGATAGGAGATACCATTTGATAGTGTGGGAAAGCCCAATCTGACGACATGTTAACATGTGCTGGTTGCGGGGAGGACCTATAGACACTTAAGACTGAAGTACCTCAGGCTCTTAGCAACTCAGGCCTGAAGTTACTGCATCTGAGAGCATTGTTAACCCAATAACTCTATCGGACTTATGTTGAAAATCATTATGGATCGCTTGGATTCCTAAAGATGACGGATTTAAATTTATAATTTATATTTTGGTCATGAGTCAAAGGGCGACTAACCGATACATTCTTTCGGTGACATCAAAACTATAAGACCCCTTGGCTTATTAAGCCCAATACTTATTAAAGAATAGATCCTGTTACAGGAATTGTGGGTCGATAAGCAACATTGGCATAAGTCAATTGCAGAGCTTTCAAATAACTGTCGACCGTTTCTCGTTGTCTGCAAATAAGTGCCTTTTACTAACCCTTTACGAAAAGATTGGGAGGCTATGGGAGGCAGGTGTCAAATCTGCATAGCCCCAACTCCTACCGCAGAGGAGATGGAGACCGTCCTCGTTAGAGTCTAGGCCGTGATGAATTCGAGGCCCGTGGGCGCCCCTTAGTCACGACTCAAGCAACGGCGTTGTTGACAAGCTCATCGACCCACCAGCACCGCGGAGCCCGGCGTGCGTTCCCCCGCCTCTTGCCATCGAATCTGTAGATTGCTGCATTGTATGAGCTTCACTGCTAAGCTTTGTTTTACTTGTATATTCGGCATTGATTGGTGCGGCACATATTAGTGTTATACAAAAACATTGGAAAATTGAATTTGCCAAAAAGCTGGTAGCCTAAAATGTTGAGACCCCATATTATTGTGATCAGTATTAAAATTACCACAAAAATGCCGATGTTGTGGTCATCAGTGTGGCGTGCGTATATTGGCACCAACACGGTACGGTGACCGGGAGCAAAAAGAGAAAAAGAGCAAGACCTCCTGGTTGTCCTTGCTCCGCAGCATCCTCTCACTGCTTGAAGGGGCAGTTCCAGTAGCATCAGCACCAAACTCCCAGAGCTGCTGTACCTGGATACGATACGATAATAACGAGCCAAGGAATCGGAATGGATACTGGAAAGGTTGCCGCGATCTCGGAGCAACCAACCACCAACAAAGGTGAAGGGAGTACGAGAGTTCATCCGGATGGCGTCGTGGAATCGGCGTTTCGCCCCAGACTTCGCCGGAGTTGCGAAGCCACTGAACGATATCCTTCGGAAAGAGACAAAATGGGAATGGACGGGCAAACACCAAGTGTCGTTTTGGCAGATGTCCGTACCTGGAGGGGTATGGCACTGTAATGGTTGGACAAATAGAAAGCCAACTGGGAAGGAAATATAGAAAGCCAACTGGGAAGGAAATGTAGAAAGCCAACTGGGAAGGATTGCGCAATATGTTCTTTGAGCTGCAGCAATACGACTATGTGATCAGCTATAGGAAAGGTAAGTTGAATCTGGTTGCAGATGCACTTTCCCACCAGCCGACAATTAAAAATTAAGAGGTGCCACCCATATGACGGTGAGTGCATATGGGTAAGTGCACCGAAAAAAGAAATACGAGAAAACCCACAGAAATGTCCAGAGTACATAGAAGAAGCGGGCCTGGTTTACCGAATGATCCACATAGAACAGGAAGCGAAGAGGTTGCATCATGGAAGCTGTGCGTACCGGTGGACAGGAGACAGCAGGTTTTGAAAGGGAACCACGACGCACCAACAACGCGAAATCAAGGTGCTTCTGGCCAGGGATGCAAAGGGACATAAGGAAGTATGTCAGGCATTGCGAAACATGCATGCTGTACAAACCAAGTCAGATGCAGGCCGCAGGAAAAATGCTGACCCAGATCCTAGAGGAGTCATGGGCGACGGTATGTGCGGATTTCGAAGGTCGTTTTCGTTGGTATTGATTGAACGATTCTCGAAGTGGAAGGCGAAGGTTCCAATGCGGAAACCCACAACCGAGACACTTCACAAGGCGATCCGTGAAAAGATTATCACTTTATACGGAGTGCCAAAGGTAATGGTGATAGACAATGGTGTCCAGTTCACCAGTAGGTGCTTCAAAAGGTTCCTCGAGAAGCTCGGAGTACTGTCAAGTTACCGTACACACAAACAGGACGCTCAAGGCAATGGCCGCCCAGTTTGCAGGCGAAGATCAGAAGACATGGGACGAGCACTGGCCAGAGTTAATGCTGGCAGTGAACTCAAGCGTGTTCGACTCCACGTGATACTCGCCATGCTTCGTAACCCAAGGCAGGGAGTAGAGAATGCCGAAGGCGTTATACGATAAAGAGGCATTGGGGACGGGAGCATCACAAGCCACGCCTTCTGGAAAACGAAGCGAAGTTACAAGAAGTGTTTGAGCTGATGCGAAGGAACATGGAGCAAAACACTTTAAAAAAATTGAAAAAAATATATACATAAATGTATATTTAAAAAAAATGAAAAGAAATACATATTGTATAAAGGGAAGTTCATAATTGTTTACTTTTTAAAGTAAACTTCTTATGAAGCGAGGGATAACAGAGTCAAATGCTTTACTGATGTCAATGTTAATGTAGTCTGTTTGTAAGCTATTCCAGAGCCCACCCGTGACAAAAAATGTTAGCTCCAATTAATTGCTAGTGGTGGAGGGGCGCTTCATTAAGCAATGCATGCAAGTAGATATTATTAAACTACATAGGTGTGGCAAATGTAGAGTGATGAGTTTTTCAAAAGCTTTGGAATTGCTGACAATTTAGAAATGCCTCTGTATTGGCAGCGTCGGATTGTTTCTCTTTTTTAAACAGAGAAATAACATACCATATCCGATAACATAACCCTTTGATTATATAACCCACATTTCAAAAGATGGGAAAAATATAAGGTTAGCTGATTGAGTATTATGAGTGTAAGGCTGAGCTATACTGGTGCAAGGTTTTTTGAAAAAACTATGCAAAGAGATTAGCCATTGCCTCATCAGTGTTCGCATATGAAAACGTTCTTAAACGTAAGCAGAGGACAAAAAAGATACGTGTTTGGGCTTATTGTTTACAAACTTTTAAAACTGCTTCAAATCCTGAGTAAACTGTTGTATGTATCCTTGCAGGTGTATTTTGAAATAATAGATACACAGATTGCAAGTTGTTGTAAGATCTTTATCCAATCAAAGCCTTTTTCATATTAAACTATTACATTAGAGTCTTGTAGCTCCACTGCACGTGCTTGGTAAGTGATTGGTAAGCAGGAGCGCGAGAGATTGAGTATATGCATTAGCGTGCTGGCTAAATGGTCAGCGGAGTAAATCCTGACGCCAAGGAACTATATTTCAACTTGAGTTTTGCGACCGACATTGTGCTTTTGTTCACACAAAAATATAATGTATATAGAATGTTGTATACATTCTACATGTCGTAGATGTATATAGACAATAATATTAATAAACATATTGTAGATTTTTTAGAAGAGTTATAGACTTTTCTTCACGTATGCAGAAAGGAGAAGGAAGTATCTGAAACCCCATTAATATACTGTATATAAATTCCCTATCCGAATCAACAACCGATTCGCTACAGCAATGTCCGTCTTTCCGCCTGTATGAATTCGTTGATCTCAGAGACTATATGAGAAAGACTTATCAGATTTTGGTGAAGAGACAAACTATCAGAATTTTGTGTCAATTTACCCAAAAAACACCAACTTACCCAAATCTTTTTTTTAGAGGAGGTATAGACTGTTGTATTGTGTATCCTTGCAGGTTTATTTTTAAGTAATATACATTCAGATTTCAGCCTCTTGTAAGATCTTTATTCAATCAGAGCCTTTTTCATAATGTATCTCTAATTCTATATTTCATTGGAGTCCCGTAGCTTCTCTGCCTGTGAGGCCAGCAGCGGAGAGACTTTAGTACTTATGTATGTATATATGTTTATGCTCACTTAAGTAATTATTAAGCGGGAGCACGAGAGATGGAGTATATGCATAAGCGTGCTGACTAATTTAGTGACAGACCCATTTCAAGCGGGGGGAATCCTGACGCTTGCACTAAATATGTACAGTCTGAGGCACTACCAAGCAATTATATTTCAACTTGAGTTTTGGCTCTGACTTTGTGCTTATATTCACACAAAAATACAATGTATATTAATGTTTCATAAATTCTACATGTGCTACAGAGATGTCGCGCGACACAGACAGAAGTTACTTTTCCAAAAACCATTTACAATGCTGATTTTAGTAAAGACTGATGAAAAATTTGACATCAATAAATATAATAATATTATTTATTGATTGATCTTGGTAATTCCTTTTGATTCACTTTAAAATATTTGTTGGTTTTTTCAATTTGATGTTAACCTCTCGCCTGCGACATTTCAAACTTTTTATGTTGGGTTTTATTCCTTTGAAATAATTAAACATGAATTCGATATTCTATATTAATAAACGATAAATTATTCTAAACAAAATAAATGTGTATAATATAGTTCTCAAGCTAAACAAAAAAGTTTTGTTTTTGTTTTTGTAATAATAACTTAATATTATAAAATTTTTCATTTTTGACTACAAAAATATAAATAATACACTGTATTACTTAAATTCTAGTCACCACCATTTTGGGCCGTAATATCACATTTTCGCGCGGTTCCCACTGCATACGTACAGCCCACCTCCCGTCCTACCGCCCGAGGGACGCTGCCGCATAACGTACGGCTCGAATCGCGGGGATGGGTCCGAGAGAGTAAAAGAGAGGAATAGGAGTATGAAATCACGAGGAAGAGTGTTGCAAAGATAAGGCGTTTAGTATAATGGATTTAAGATTGTTAGTAGAGCAAAGGACCAAAACGTGGTAGAGACCATTGTAGTCCGAACATAATACCCTGAACGGATCGTGTTGGGCATATGTCGAGCTACAATGGCTAAGAAGTAGAGGACGAAAGTTTCTTGTCCTTCTACTAGGAACGTTGAAATTTAAGCGTGTTAATAAATGTTGGCTGTCTACATTACCATAAATAAGATTAAATAGATGACACCCAGCATCGTTCTACGGTTTGTTAATGGTGGTAAGTTGATTAAAAAAAATCTACTATGATAGGAGGGAAAGTGAAGGCTTGCGTCCCAATTTAGGGATGCGATGAAGGCTTTACACGATCCATACTTAAGAATCGGACGGACGAATGATGTGTATAAAGTTTTTGTAATGTATGGGTCGTTGAATTCTTTTGACCATCTTTTATTGAAAAAAAGCACACCCATAGCTTTATTAACCATGGTTGATATATGGTCGGTAAATTTAAGTTTCAAATCTAATAGGACTCCCAGAACGTTAACTTGAGTTAGCCGTTCTAAGGCGATCCCATAGAGAAAGAACGTAGCCTGGTAAGGGCTCGATCGATAAAAGTTTAATTTTAAAAATCGGAAACTTAAGCCTTATGGATCAATGATCGAGGCACGTGCATAAAATGTTAAACAGACTCGTGCCGTGTTAGAATTGTACTAATGTATAACTACACATATATTGGGTTTTTGTCACCAAAATTGATAGTCGTTGCATGCATGTTCCTCACTGTTGTTTTACCTCGTCAAGAGGTTTTTTTTTATTGATCATTGTATATTCTTAAGTAGTTTAAGTAGGAAAATTTTTTTTTGTTATTTATGTTATTTTATAATGTAATTAAGTAATTCGATTATGGAAATGAAGAATATTGAAATGAACTGAACAATTTTATTGTATATGAAACCATCATTCGGCAACCATCATTCGTTGTTAAATCTTTACAGGTAGGGCGGGCCACGCAGAGGCATTACACCACCTCAGTTCTTCAATAGTAAAGTTTTTTGTTTGGAATTCCTATCATTCCAAATAACTGTATTCCCTTTTAAGCCTCCTCAACTATGTCTACAAATTTGTATTGTGTTGCAATAATGCTGATCAGGAAGTTACCGCCGTAACATATATGCGTTCTAGCATATTATTAGACCCTAAATTCAATTTAAATGAATGTACACAAAAGCGTATAAGAATCATATTATAGAAATAGTTGTCAACCAATTAAAAAAACCTCTTGACGAGGTAAAAGAATGATGAAAAAGGTGCATGCAATGACCAAAATGGCTCATATCAATTTTCGTGACGAAACAACATAACACATGTAGGTGTAAAAAATTATAAATTAATAAAATACTTACACAGCACGTTATGCACATGCCGAATAAGAATTGTATTCCATCATTAGTAGTGGTCACCCTCGTTGAGGGTTCAGTAAGGGATTTTGGGCAACAATAATATAAACTTCTCTTAAATTAGCCTCTTAAACTCTGACGCAATGTCTATTTCGAATATTTTTTAAATATTTTATTATTGGTATCAATGCAACAATTGTACATATTATTATTTTAATAAAGCGCACCTCTTCTAGAGACCCCTTATAATAATTTTCATGCGTCTTTTCGAGCCTCTTTTTAAGACCTCCATTGAACGGTTCTTCATTGAACGATTCCCCTCGTTGCTGCTTCCGCTCTCTAGGTATCCTTTCAGCTAAAGGACTTAAAACTTTTCCTGAACTCCTTCCATGATGGCCACTCCTCGTCATAATGAATGATGACATTATGAATGACATTATGAACCACCTTTACGCTCTTCTCTGTAGCAATTCTGGCATTGCCCGCGTGTTTATATCTAAACCGCACATCTTAGCGGACCATACCTCTCGCTCTTTGTCTTAGCGTGAATCTCTGTGTCAATTTTTATTCAAATCCTCGCGTGAACGCCAACTTCTTAAATACCCGTATCGATGCGCGTGTTCTGCGTTATATTTGGAGGTAAAATAATAATTTTATGAATTGTCTTCCAAACATAGCTCTACTCTGCTCCTTCATCTTTTACAGTTTTACATCTACTGTCGCTCAATAGAGATTATTATCTCTATTCTTTGAAGTTTACTAACCCACACTAATCGCTCTCTTTAATTTCCCTTTTCGTACTGTAGTTAAAGGATCCTTTTCGTATTTTTTTTTTACAATGCTTATTATTTGGAGCAGCAATTGTGCCGCTCCAATGAATACATTGTCTCTGATTTTACATAATTCTTTTTATTCTAAATGGGTATGTATAAGTATGTATATACTTATGTATATAAGTTAACTGAGTTAACCGCGCAACAGCAATGTTCGATTATTTAAGAGCTCGCTCTGGCCAAGCTGCTGACACAGCGTTTGGCCGGAGTGCCTATACACTATGAAATACATTTTTGTTAGCTTTAGGTTTCAGTTTGTATCCGAGCTTCATTCAATAAAGAAGACTTAAATTCAATACTCCGGCACAGCCGTTAAAGTCAATTCATTTATTATACTCGGTTACCGTGCCTTAAGGGCAGTAGCAACGAAGTTGGTAACTCCCACCATAACTTCCTGTTAAGGAGAAAGAAACCCCTCGGCAACCGGCAGGGCCCATACTCATCTCCTACGCCAGTGAAGTCACCGCCATCAGCGATGGATACCCGAATACACCATAATACCACCATGACACCCTTAATCTAATTAACTGGCGCCCAACGTAAAAGTCATATAAGAGCACTTTCGTTTACATACTTATAAATCCTTTACGTCTGCATTAGATTTTATTTTCAATAAAAAAAAGGGACAAGAATTGTCAAATATTGTTCTTTACACTGACATCTAAAAAACTGCAGCCCCATTAACTTTTTCACTTCTATTAATTTCCATAAATTAGCTGACGGTTTAGCGTTAACACATTTTATTTTAATATAATTTTTATAAACCATTTAGTGATATTTTCTTCCCAATATTGTTTGCATTTCTTTTTTGTGTGAATAAATAAATAATACGCATGACCTGGAAACCAACCACGAAAGATTCTCCTTTGCGGCTTAAGAGCAATGCATACTTCTCTTTCGTATCGACTGATGTAGCCGAAGCAGCAACAACAAAAGCTTCTGCAGTAGCCAATTTACCGCGATCGCTAACCCCAACACCGTCCACCGTACTCAAGCCTATTCACGACGTAAGGGCGCGCTCTCTCTCTCCGTCTATGCCGGTGCAAAGCGGAGTAAGCGATAAATGCGATTCCCCTCTCCCTTGCCTTGCCTCGCCCCAACTGCCCACATGTTTGGCCACGGTCACCAGCACAGTGACGTCATTAGCAACTGTAAATGCAATGACAACAACAACAACATCAGTTTCGTCTGTATGCCCGATACAGTCGATCGTTCTACCTGCTGTGCCAGCGGATTTACCTACTGCAGCGACAAACGCTCCAATTAAAAAGCAAGGTTCGACCATACAGACTGGCATGGATCGCTACATAAACATTAAAAGAAAACTAAGTCCTCAAGACACGAAACTGGGTAACGTCGCAAAAATCAATCGGGGTCCCTCAAGCCAAGGTACTCTGCTAAACTCTAATACAGCAAATAGATTCGAAATTTTGGCTGACACGTCAGACGAAACTCCTGCTACAGACATAGACACGGACAAAAAGAAAGCGAAGCCGCCTCCGCTTTATATTCGAGAGAAAACCTCAAACAACCTCGTTAATATAATAATAGATCTGATTGGTAAAGACAGCTTCCATGTAATCCCCTTGACTAAAGGAGACATACATGAAACAAAGGTCCAAGTTAAAAGTGAAGAAAGCTATAGAGAATTGACGTAGCTCTTAGATTCTAAGAAAATGAACTACTACACCTACCAGCTAAAAAGTAGTAAAGGTCAACAAGCCGTCATAAAAGGAATCGAACCAGACGTAAGCACTGCAGAAGTCGAACAGGCACTAAAAGACAAAGGCTTTAATGTAAAAACCGTTTCAAATATACGTAACCGAAACAAACAACCGCAACCTCTCTTTAAAGTGGAACTTGTACCTGACTCTAAGGCCATCAAGAAAAACGAAGTCCATCCCATCTACAAACTCCAGTATCTATTGCATCGCAGAATCACGGTTGAAGAGCCGCACAAACGCAATGGCCCAGTCCAGTGTGCAAACTGCCAGAAATACGGACACACCAAATCTTACTGCACACTACGCTCTGTATGCGTCGCTTGCGGAGGGCTGCATACCTCTGCTGAGTGCGAACTCAAAAACGTGCCAAATAGCAAAAAGTGTAGTAACTGTGGAGGAGACCACACAGCAAACTACCGAGGCTGTCCAGTATACAAGGAGTTAAAAAGTCGGATCAACCAAAGAGTGTCATCAGCACGATCTCATCATACACCATTGATACCCTCCAAATCCACACCTGAAGTTTTCTTTTCGTCAGCAGCCCGATCTTCACTCGGCAGTTCCACTATATCCAAAAACGTAAGCTTTGCAAGCGTTATAAAATAGGAACATGCGAGCCCTGCCTACAACGCCCAACCCCCACCTACAGTCTCTTACCAACCTGCAGAGCACACAGAAAATAAAATGGAAACAATGATACTCACATTGCAAAAAAGTATGGATGAATTCATTTCTTTTATGCGAACGACCATGCAAAGTATGTTGACAAATCAAAACATTTTGATTCAGTTGCTCCAAAACACCTTATCAAAATAATTAATGGCTCCCTTGCGCATTGTACTGTGGAATGCCAACGGCGTTTCACGTCACAAACTTGAGCTATCACAATTTATGAATGACAATGAAATCGACGTAATGTTACTTGACGAAACCCACCTTACCAACAAATACAACTTCCAAATCCGAGGGTATACGTTTTACAATACTAATCATCCCGATGGAAAGGCCCATGGAGGCACCGGAATCCTGATTAAAAACCGCATCAAGCACCACTTCCACAACACGTTTGCTACTAGTTACCTGCAAGCCACATCTATCAACATACAGTTGGGTTGCCACAATCTAGCTCTAGCAGCGGTATACTGTCCTCCCCGATTCAAGATATCCGAAGCCCAATTTATCGACTACTTCAACTCGCTAGGCAAATACTTTATAGCAGCAGGAGACTATAACGCCAAGCATACGCACTGGGGATCTCGCCTCGTGACGCCGAAAGGTAGGCAATTGTACTACGCAATCATAAAACCGAGCAATAAACTTGACTGCGTTTCCCCGGGTTCACCTACACACTGGCCTAGTAACCCCAGAAAACTGCCCGACCTGATTGACTTCGCAATTACAAAAAACATCCCTCGAAATCTGATCAGCGCCAGTTCTCTCTCGGATCTATCATCAGACCACTCGCCAGTACTCTTCAGTCTAAGCCAACAGCCAGTTAGTAATGTCAACCCCGTTATGTTGACCTCTAACAGCACAAACTGGCTCAAATTCAAAAAATACGTAAGTTCGCACATCGAACTTACACCACAGCTAACCGGCGAAGATGACATCAACAGAACAGTAAGCATGCTAGAGTCAGTCTTGGCTTCAGCGGCTCGTATCGCAACACCACGAAGGGAAAATAAAACAAATAACACCAAGCACACGAATGCAGAAATAGAGCAGCTAGTTCTGGCAAAGCGTCGTTCCCGGCGCGAATGGCAATTACTTCGATCGCCAGCTGCAAAGCAACAGTTAAAAGAAGCTTCACGTCGACTCACCAAGGCACTACGACAAGAAGAAGACAGATCCCAACAGCGCTATATAGAGCAACTATCACCATCCAGCTCAAAATTCCCACTATGGAAAGCACACTCAACACTGAGCCCTCCAACAATAACAGTTACGCCAATAAAGACACCCGCAGGTTGCTGGGCCCGAAGCGACAAAGACAGAGCCAACACATTCGCTGCCCACCTTGAAAACGTGTTCCAGCCTAATCCAGCAACAAACGAGTGTAATATAAGATCACCAACAGAGAACGACCTTCCTATTGTCGAATCAATCGTATTTCGACCATGCGAAGTCATAAAAATTATAAAAGAGCAGTTACAACCAAGAAAATCTCCAGGCTGCGATCTAATCACTCCAAAAATGCTTATTGAACTTCCATTATGCGCTGTTGGTACCATATGCCAGTTGTTCAACGCAATGACAAGACTGGGTTACTTCCCAAAGAGGTGGAAAAAGTCAATCATCATTATGATACCAAAACCTGGTAAAGACCACACGCTCACCTCTTCATACAGACCAATAAGTTTACTTTCGTGTCTATCAAAACTATTTGAAAAATGCCTTTTAACCCGTATCATACCACACTTTAGAAGACATAATAGTATCCCAGCACACCAATTGGGCTTTCGCGAAAAACATGGAACTATCGAGCAGGTGAACCGCATAACATCGGAAATTCGAAGTGCATTTGAAAATAGGGAATACTGCACTGCGGTATTCTTGGACGTCTCTCAAGCATTCGACAGAGTATGGCTTGATGGCCTAATGCATAAAATCAAAATAATGCTCCCTAACAACACGCATAAACTCTTAAAGTCTTATCTCTACAACAGGACATTTGTTGTGAGATGCAATACTTCCATGTCAGCTGAACATAACATCGAAGCTGGAGTTCCACAAGGCAGCGTTCTCGGGCCAACTTTATACCTACTCTACACTTCCGATATCCCTACGAGTAGGCAACTAACTATGTCTACGTTTGCTGACGACACCGCGATCCTCAGCCGATCTAAATGTCCACAACAAGCTTCAGCGCAACTTGCGACCCACCTAGATGCAGTAGAGAAATGGCTCTCAGACTGGCGTATAAAAGTAAATGAACAAAAATGTAAACATGTAACCTTTACCTTAAACAGACGTAATTGCCCAAACGTTACACTAAACAACACCGTGCTTCCTCAGTCAGATGAAGTAACATATCTTGGCGTACATCTCGATAGACGGCTTACCTGGCGCACGCACATTGAAGCCAAACGAACTCACCTAAAGCTGAAGGCAAACAGTCTGCATAGAGTATAAGGTTCTTCTCTATAACTCCGTTTTGAAACCAATCTGGACTTATGGCTCCCAGTTGTGGGGGAGCGCCAGCAACAGCAACGTAGAAATCGTGCAGAGAGCCCAATCAAAGATCTTGAGAACTATCACCGGGGCACGGTGGTACGTTCGGAGTGAAAACATTCATAGAGACTTGAATATTCTCCCCGTCCGAGATGTAATAGCACAACACATGGAAAATTACTACACAAAGCTGTTAACCCATCCAAACCACCTAGCTAGAGCATTAACGTTGGTGTGTAGCCGTTCCCGCCTTCGTCGTAACGACCGTCCCATCCAGCGACAATTATTAGGACAGCCTAACACAAACACAGTTTAATAAACTGTTAGAATAATGTAGTACTTTAAGATTTTAACACATTTTGTTAGTCTCGTAAGAGAAGATTCAAAATAAACAACCAAAGTCTAAAAAAAAAAAAAAAAAAAAGACTTCCATTTAAGACGGATCCAAACGTTTTGGGCAACTCATTCGAGATAAGAGTATCTCGAGATCCGAACTTAAAGAAAATGTATTTGGAATTTATGGAAGAATACGAATCCCTAGGTCATATGTCCCCTGCAAGCAATGATGTTCTTGCTACTCCATACTCCGTAATACCCCACCAGTGTGTCTAATGGCCTCAAAGTACTACGTACAAACTTCGAGTCGTTTTGGATGCGTCCTGAAAGACATCCACACAAAAATGTTTAAATGATTTGTTGATGGTGGGTCTAATAATTAAGGAAGAGCTGTAATCATCTCTTTATCGGTTTCGGTTGAACAAAATCGCTTTAATAGCCGACATAAAACAGATGTATTGCCAATGGTGAATGAAGGAAAGACCCATCGGAGCCCTCGAAATTGGGCAAGCTTAACACCGTTACATATGGCACTGCACCAGCCCCTTTTCTGGCCATATGGAGATGACCAGTTAAGAGGTTGAGTGAATGCGCGAAAAATACATTCACTCAAGCTGCCTCAAATTTTCCCTCAACCTTTATAGTCTGATATTTATAGTACGGTCATGCATACGCTTTTTTAAATGCAAGCCTCATCTGATGACTCAAATCGTGGGAGACCCTTAGATCGAATTCATGCTCTCCGTCCATTTTTCATATATGGCATGGATATCTGTGGCCCTATTGAGACGACATTGAAAATTCGTGGAAGGCCCTACAAGTCCTACATTGCCCTTTTTGTTTGCTTTGCGTTCAAGGCAGTTCATTTAGAAGTAGTATCTGATTTATCAACTGGTTCCTTTTTATTTTCATTTCAAAGCTACGTTGGGGGCCGAGGATGTCCGCAGATTGTGCACTACGACAACGTGCCGAACTTCGTCGAGGACGAAGCGGACGAACTGCGACAATACGCATCAAAAAAAGTTGCATATTCTCGTTCATACCGCCGCTGGCTGAGAACATGGGCAGACTATGGGAGGCAGGTGTCAAATCTGCATAGCCCCAACTCCTACCGCAGAGGAGGTGGAGACCGACCTCGTTAGATTGTAGGCCGTAATGAATTCGAGGCCCGTGGGCGCCCTCAGTCACGACTCAAGCAACGGCGTTGTTGACAAGCCCATCGACCCACCAGCACCGCGGACCCCGGCGTGCGTTCCCCCGCCTCTTGCCAACGAATCTATAGATAGCTGCATTGTATGAGCTTCATTGCTGAGCTTTGTTTTACTTGTTTATTCGGCATTGATTGGTGCGGCACATATTAGTGTTATACAAAAACATTGGAAAATTGAATTTGCCAGAATGCTGGTAGCCTTTAATGTGTAGACCCCATATTATTGTGATCAGTATTAAAATTACCACAAAAATGCCGATGTTGTGGTCATCAGTGTGGCGTGCGTATATTGGCACCAACACGGTACGGTGACCGGGAGCAAAAAGAGAAAAAGAGCAAGACCTCCTGGTTGTCCTTGCTCCGCAGCATCCTCTCACTGCTTGAAGGGGCAGTTCCAGTACCATCAGCACCAAACTCCCAGAGCTGCTGTACCTGGGCCACCGAATAACGAGCCAAGGAATCGGAATGGATACTGGAAAGGTTGCCGCGATCTCGGAGCAACCAAAGGTGAAGGAACAAAGGTGAAGGGAGTACGAGAGTTCATCAGGATGGCGTCGTGGAATCGGCGTTTCGCCCCAGACTTCGCCGGAGTTGCGAAGCCACTGAACGATATCCTTCGGAAAGAGACAAAATGGGAATGGACGGGCAAACACCAAGTGTCGTTTTGGCAGATGACCGTACCTGGAGGGGTATGGCACTGTAATGGTTGGACAAATAGAAAGCCAACTGGGAAGGAAATATAGAAAGCCAACTGGGAAGGATTGCGCAATATGTTCTTTGAGCTGCAGCAATACGACTATGTTATCAGCTATAGGAAAGGTAAGTTGAATCTGGTTGCAGATGCACTTTCCCACCAGCCGACAATTAAAAATTAAGAGGTGCCACCCATATGACGGTGAGTGCATATGGGTAAGTGCACCGAAAAAAGAAATACGAGAAAACCCACAGAAATGTCCAGAGTACATAGAAGAAGCGGGCCTGGTTTACCGAATGATCCACATAGAACAGGAAGCGAAGAGGTTGCATCATGGAAGCTGTGCGTACCGGTGGACAGGAGACAGCAGGTTTTGAAAGGGAACCACGACGCACCAACAACGCGAAATCAAGGTGCTTCTGGCCAGGGATGCAAAGAGACATAAGGAAGTATGTCAGGCATTGCGAAACATGCATGCTGTACAAACCAAGTCAGATGCAGGCCGCAGGAAAAATGCTGACCCAGATCCTAGAGGAGTCATGGGCGTCGGTATGTGTGGATTTCGTAAGTCGTTTTCGTTGGTATTGATTGAACGATTCTCGAAGTAGAAGGAGAAGGTTCCAATGCGGAAACCCACAACCGAGACACTGCAGAAGGCGATCCGTGAAAAGATTATCACTTCATACGGGGTGCCATAGGAAATGGTGATAGAAAATGGTGTCCAGTTCACCAGTAGGTGCTTCAAAAGGTTCCTCGAGAAGCTCGGAGTACGCCGCCAAGTTACCGTACACACAAACAGGACGCTCAAGGCAATGGCCGCCCAGTTTGCAGGCGAAGATCAGAAGACATGGGACGAGCACTGGCCAGAGTTAATGCTGGCAGTGAACTCAAGCGTTCGTCAAGTGTTCGACTCCACGTGATACTCGCCATGCTTCGTAACCAAAGGCAGGGAGTAGAGAATGCCGAAGGCGTTATACGATAAAGAGGCATTGGGGACGGGAGCATCACAAGCCACGCTGGAAAACGAAGCGAAGTTACAAGAAGTGTTTGAGCTGATGCGAAGGAACCTGGAGCAACACACTTAAAAAAAATTGAAAAAAATATATACATAAATGTATATTAAAAAAAAATGAAAAGAAATACATATTGTATAAAGGGAAGTTCATAATTGTTTACTTTTCAAAGTAAACTTCTTATGAAGCGAGGGATAACAGAGTCAAAGGCTTTACTGATGTCAATGTTAATGTAGTCTGTTTGTAAGCTATTCCAGAGCCCACCCGTGACAAAAAATGTTAGCTCCAATTAATTGCTAGTGGTGGAGGGGCGCTTCATTAAGCAATGCATGCAAGGAGATATTATTAAACTACATAGGTGTGGCAAATGTAGAGTGATGAGTTTTTCAAAAGCTTTGGAATTGCTGACAATTTAGAAATGCCTCTGTATTGGCAGCGTCGGATTGTTTCTCTTTTTTAAACAGAGAAATAACATACCATATCCGATAACACAACCCTTTGATTACGTAACTCACATTTCAAAAGATAGCCAAAATATAAGGTTAGCTGATTGGGTATTATATGTGTAAGGCTGAGCTATACTGGTGCTAGGTGAATACGTTGTTTGAAAAAACTATGCAAAGAAATTAGCCATTGCCACAGTGTTCGCATATGAAAACGTTCTTAAACGTAAGCAGAGGACAAAAAAGATACGTGTTTGGGCTTATTGTTTACAAAGTTTTAAAACTGTTTCGAATCCTGAGTAAACTGTTGTATGGTATATCCTTGCAGGTGTATTTTGAAATAATAGATACACAGATTGCAAGTTGTTGTAAGACCTTTATTCAATCAAAGCCTTTTTCATATTGAATCTCTTATTCCATTTTACATTAGAGTCTTGTAGCTCCGCTGCACGTGCTTGGTTGATTGAGTATATGCATTAGCGTGCTGGCTAAATGGTCAACGGGGTAAATCCTGACGCCAAGGAACTATATTTCAACTTGAGTTTTGCGACCGTCTTTGTGCTTTTGTTCACACAAAAATACAATGTATATACAATGTTGTATACATTCTACATGTCGTAGATGTATATAGACAATAATATTGGTAATGGACATATTTGGTAACCAAGAAGGTTAGTTTGTGTCAAAGATTTTATTTACCCCTTTATGCCTCAAAAAATTGAATGTAAAAAGTTCTAATGCCAACCTTTCCCAGTGCCTATTTTATAGCTATAAAACAAAATTTACACAAATTGTAGATTTTTCAGCAATGTCCGTCTTTCCGCCTGTATGAATTCGTTGATCTCAGAGACTATATGAGAAAGACTTATCAGATTTTGGTGAAGAGACAAACTATCAGAATTTTGTGTCAATTTACCCAAAAAACACCAACTTACCCAAATCTTTTTTTTTAGAGGAGGTATAGACTGTTGTATTGTGTATCCTTGCAGGTTTATTTTTAAGTAATATACATTCAGATTTCAGCCTCTTGTAAGATCTTTATTTAATCAGAGCCTTTTTCATAATGGATCTCTGATTCTATATTTCATTGGAGTCCCGTAGCTTCTCTGCCAGTGAGGCCGGCAGCGGAGAGACTTTATTACTTATGTATGTATATATGTTTATGCTCACTTAAGTTATTATTAAGCGGGAGCACGAGAAATGGAGTATATGCATAAGCGTGCTGACTAATTTAGTGACAGACCCATTTCAAGCGGGGGGAATCCTGACGCTTGCACTAAATATGTACAGTCTGAGGCACTACCAAGCAATTATATTTCAACTTGAGTTTTGGCTCTGACTTTGTGCTTATGTTCACACAAAAATACAATGTATATTAATGTTTCATAAATTCTACATGTGCTACAGAGATGTCGCGCGACACAGACAGAAGTTACTTTTCCAAAAACCATTTCCAATGCTGATTTTAGTAAGGACTGATGAAAAATTTGACAGCAATAAATATAAAAATATTATTTATTGATTGATCTTGAGTAATTCCTTTTGATTCACTTTAAAATATTTGTTAGTTTTTTTCAATTTGATGTTAACCACTCTCGCCTGCGACATTTCAAACTTTTTATGTTGGTTTTATCCCTTTTAAATAATTAAACATGAATTCGATATTCTGTATTAATAAACGTTAAATTCACCTAAACAAATAAATGTTTATAATATAGTTTTCAAGCTAAACAAAAAAGTTTTTTTGTTTTTGTAATAAATAAATGTTTATAATAATAAATGTTTATAATATAGTTTTCAAGCTAAACAAAAAAGTTTTTTTTTGTTTTTGTAATAATAACTTAATATTATAAAATTTTTCATTTTTGGCTACATAAATATAAATAATACACTGTGTTAATTAAATTCTAGTCACCACCATTTTTGGGCCGTAATTTCACATTTTCGCGCGGTTTGTTCATACTTACAGCCCACCTCCCGTTTAACCGACCGAGGGACGCTGCCGGGGGGAAGGATCCGAGAGAGTAAAAGAGAGGAATAGGAGTATGAAATCACGAGGAAGAGTGTTGCAAGATAAGGCGTTTAGTATAATGGATTTAAGATTGTTAGTAGAGCAAAGGGACAAAACGTGGTAGAGACCATTGTAGACCGAACATAATACCCTGAACGTATGTTTTTGTAATGTATGGGTCGTTGAATTCTTTTAACCATCTTTTAATAAAACAAAGCACACCCATAGCATTATTAACCATGGTGGATATATGGTCGGTAAATTTAAGATTCAAATCTAATAGGACTCCGAGAACGTTAACTTGAGTTAGGCGATTCTAAGGCGATCCCATAGAGAAAGTACGTAGCCTGGTAAGTGCTAGATCGATAAAAGTTTAATTTTAAAAATCGGAAAACTTAAGCCTTATGGATCAATGATCGAGGCGCGTGCATAAAATGTTAAACAGACTCGTGCCGTGTAAGAATTGTACTAATGTATAACTACACATATGTTGGGTTTTTGTCACCAAAATTGATATGAGGCATTTTAGTCGTTGCATGCATGTTCGTCACTGTTGTTTTACCTCGTCAAGAGGTTTTTTTATTGATCATTGTATATTCTTAAGTAGTTTAAGTAGTGAAATTTGTATTTGGATCGAACCACCATCGAAGAAATGTTATTTTATAATGTAATTAAGTAATTCGATTATGGAAATGAAGAATATTGAAATGAACTGAACAATTTCATTGTATATGAAACCATCATTCGGCAACCATCATTCGTTGTTAAATCTTTACAGGTAGGGCGGGCCACGCAGAGGAATTACACCACCTCAGTTCTTCAATAGCAAAGATTTCTGTTTGGAATTCCTATCATTCCAAATAACTGTATTCCCTTTTAAGCCTCCTCAACTATGTCTACAAATTTGTATTGTGTTGCAGTAATGCTGATTAGGAAGTTATCGCCGTATATATATGTGTTCTAGCATATTATTAGACCTTCAATTCAGTTTAAATGAATGTACACAAAAACGTATAAGAATCATATTATAGAAATAGTTATCAACCAATTAAAAAAAACCTCTTGACGAGGTAAAAGAATGATGACAAACGTGCATGCAATGACCAAAATGGCTCATATCAATTTTCGTAACGAAACAACATAACACATGTAAGTGTAAAAAATTATAAATTAATAAAATACTTACACAGCACGTTATGCACGTGCCGAATAAGAATTGTATTCCATCATTAGTAGTGGTCACCCTCGTTGAGGGTTCAGTAAGGGATTTTGGGCAACAATAATATAAACTTCTCTTAAATTAGCCTCTTAAACTCTGACGCAATGTCTATTTCGAATATTTTTTAAATATTTTATTATTGGTATCAATTCAACAATTGTACATATTATTATTTTAATAACGCGCACCTCTTCTAGAGACCCCTTATAATAATTTTCATGCGTCTTTTTAAGCCTCTTTTTAAGACCTCCATTGAACGGTTCTTCATTGAACGGTTCCCCTCATTGCTGCTTCCGCTCTCTAGGTATCCTTTCAGCTAAAGGACTTAAAACTTTTCCTGAACTCCTTCCATGATGGCCACTCCCCGTCATGAATGATGACATTATGAATGACATTATGAACCACCTTTACGCTCTTCTCTGTAGCAATTCTGGCATTGCCCGCGTGTTTATATCTAAACCGCACGTCTTAGCGGACCATACCTCTCGCTCTTTGTATTAGCGTGAATCTCTGTGTCAATTTTTATTCAAATCCACGCGTGACCGCCAACTTCTTAAATACCCGTATCGATGCGCGTGTTCTGCGTTATATTTGGAGGTAAAATAATAATTTTATGAATTGTCTTCCAAACATAGCTCTGCTCTGCTCCTTCATCTTTTACAGTTTTGCATCTACTGTCGCTCAATAGAGATTATTATCTCTATTCTTTGAAGTTTACTAACCCACACTAATCGCTCTCTTTAATCTCCCTTTTCGTACTGTAGTTAAAGGATCCTTTTCTTTTTTTTTTTTTTTTACAATGCTTTATTATTTGGAGCAACATTGTCTCTGATTTTACATAATTCTTTTTGTTCTAAATGGGTATGTATAAGTATGTATATACTTATATATATAAGTTAACTGAAGTTAACCGCGCAACTGCAATGTTCGATTATTTAAGAGCTCGCTCTGGCCACGCTGCTGACACAGCGTTTGGCCGGAGTGCCTATACACTATGAAATACATTTTTGTTACATATTGTACATATTGTATAAAGGGAAGTTCATAATTGTTTACTTTTTAAAGTAAACTTCTTATGAAGCGAGGGATAACAGAGTCAAATGCTTTACTGATGTCAATGTTAATGTAGTCTGTTTGTAAGCTATTCCAGAGCCCACCCGTGACAAAAAATGTTAGCTCCAATTAATTGCTAGTGGTGGAGGGGCGCTTCATTAAGCAATGCATGCAAGTAGATATTATTAAACTACATAGGTGTGGCAAATGTAGAGTGATGAGTTTTTCAAAAGCTTTGGAATTGCTGACAATTTAGAAATGCCTCTGTATTGGCAGCGTCGGATTGTTTCTCTTTTTTAAACAGAGAAATAACATACCATATCCGATAACATAACCCTTTGATTATATAACCCACATTTCAAAAGATGGGAAAAATATAAGGTTAGCTGATTGAGTATTATGAGTGTAAGGCTGAGCTATACTGGTGCAAGGTTTTTTGAAAAAACTATGCAAAGAGATTAGCCATTGCCTCATCAGTGTTCGCATATGAAAACGTTCTTAAACGTAAGCAGAGGACAAAAAAGATACGTGTTTGGGCTTATTGTTTACAAACTTTTAAAACTGCTTCAAATCCTGAGTAAACTGTTGTATGTATCCTTGCAGGTGTATTTTGAAATAATAGATACACAGATTGCAAGTTGTTGTAAGATCTTTATCCAATCAAAGCCTTTTTCATATTAAACTATTACATTAGAGTCTTGTAGCTCCACTGCACGTGCTTGGTAAGTGATTGGTAAGCAGGAGCGCGAGAGATTGAGTATATGCATTAGCGTGCTGGCTAAATGGTCAGCGGAGTAAATCCTGACGCCAAGGAACTATATTTCAACTTGAGTTTTGCGACCGACATTGTGCTTTTGTTCACACAAAAATATAATGTATATAGAATGTTGTATACATTCTACATGTCGTAGATGTATATAGACAATAATATTAATAAACATATTGTAGATTTTTTAGAAGAGTTATAGACTTTTCTTCACGTATGCAGAAAGGAGAAGGAAGTATCTGAAACCCCATTAATATACTGTATATAAATTCCCTATCCGAATCAACAACCGATTCGCTACAGCAATGTCCGTCTTTCCGCCTGTATGAATTCGTTGATCTCAGAGACTATATGAGAAAGACTTATCAGATTTTGGTGAAGAGACAAACTATCAGAATTTTGTGTCAATTTACCCAAAAAACACCAACTTACCCAAATCTTTTTTTTAGAGGAGGTATAGACTGTTGTATTGTGTATCCTTGCAGGTTTATTTTTAAGTAATATACATTCAGATTTCAGCCTCTTGTAAGATCTTTATTCAATCAGAGCCTTTTTCATAATGTATCTCTAATTCTATATTTCATTGGAGTCCCGTAGCTTCTCTGCCTGTATGTATATATGTTTATGCTCACTTAAGTAATTATTAAGCGGGAGCACGAGAGATGGAGTATATGCATAAGCGTGCTGACTAATTTAGTGACAGACCCATTTCAAGCGGGGGGAATCCTGACGCTTGCACTAAATATGTACAGTCTGAGGCACTACCAAGCAATTATATTTCAACTTGAGTTTTGGCTCTGACTTTGTGCTTATATTCACACAAAAATACAATGTATATTAATGTTTCATAAATTCTACATGTGCTACAGAGATGTCGCGCGACACAGACAGAAGTTACTTTTCCAAAAACCATTTACAATGCTGATTTTAGTAAAGACTGATGAAAAATTTGACATCAATAAATATAATAATATTATTTATTGATTGATCTTGGTAATTCCTTTTGATTCACTTTAAAATATTTGTTGGTTTTTTTCAATTTGATGTTAACCTCTCTCGCCTGCGACATTTCAAACTTTTTATGTTGGGTTTTATTCCTTTGAAATAATTAAACATGAATTCGATATTCTATATTAATAAACGATAAATTATTCTAAACAAAATAAATGTGTATAATATAGTTCTCAAGCTAAACAAAAAAGTTTTGTTTTGTTTTTGTAATAATAACTTAATATTATAAAATTTTTCATTTTTGACTACAAAAATATAAATAATACACTGTATTACTTAAATTCTAGTCACCACCATTTTTGGGCCGTAATATCACATTTTCGCGCGGTTCCCACTGCATACGTACAGCCCACCTCCCGTCCTACCGCCCGAGGGACGCTGCCGCATAACGTACGGCTCGAATCGCGGGGATGGGTCCGAGAGAGTAAAAGAGAGGAATAGGAGTATGAAATCACGAGGAAGAGTGTTGCAAAGATAAGGCGTTTAGTATAATGGATTTAAGATTGTTAGTAGAACAAAGGACCAAAACGTGGTAGAGACCATTGTTGTCCGAACATAATACCCTGAACGGATCGTGTTGGGCATATGTCGAGCTACAATGGCTAAGAAGTAGAGGACGAAAGTTTCTTGTCCTTCTACTAGGAACGTTGAAATTTAAGCGTGTTAATAAATGTTGGCTGTCTACATTACCATAAATAAGATTAAATAGATGACACCCAGCATCGTTCTACGGTTTGTTAATGGTGGTAAGTTGATTAAAAAAAATCTACTATGATAGGAGGGAAAGTGAAGGCTTGCGTCCCAATTTAGGGATGCGATGAAGGCTTTACACGATCCATACTTAAGAATCGGACGGACGAATGATGTGTATAAAGTTTTTGTAATGTATGGGTCGTTGAATTCTTTTGACCATCTTTTATTGAAAAAAAGCACACCCATAGCTTTATTAACCATGGTTGATATATGGTCGGTAAATTTAAGTTTCAAATCTAATAGGACTCCCAGAACGTTAACTTGAGTTAGCCGTTCTAAGGCGATCCCATAGAGAAAGAACGTAGCCTGGTAAGGGCTCGATCGATAAAAGTTTAATTTTAAAAATCGGAAACTTAAGCCTTATGGATCAATGATCGAGGCACGTGCATAAAATGTTAAACAGACTCGTGCCGTGTTAGAATTGTACTAATGTATAACTACACATATATTGGGTTTTTGTCACCAAAATTGATAGTCGTTGCATGCATGTTCCTCACTGTTGTTTTACCTCGTCAAGAGGTTTTTTTTATTGATCATTGTATATTCTTAAGTAGTTTAAGTAGGAAAATTTTTTTTTGTTATTTATGTTATTTTATAATGTAATTAAGTAATTCGATTATGGAAATGAAGAATATTGAAATGAACTGAACAATTTTATTGTATATGAAACCATCATTCGGCAACCATCATTCGTTGTTAAATCTTTACAGGTAGGGCGGGCCACGCAGAGGCATTACACCACCTCAGTTCTTCAATAGTAAAGTTTTTTGTTTGGAATTCCTATCATTCCAAATAACTGTATTCCCTTTTAAGCCTCCTCAACTATGTCTACAAATTTGTATTGTGTTGCAATAATGCTGATCAGGAAGTTACCGCCGTAACATATATGCGTTCTAGCATATTATTAGACCCTAAATTCAATTTAAATGAATGTACACAAAGCGTATAAGAATCATATTATAGAAATAGTTGTCAACCAATTAAAAAAACCTCTTGACGAGGTAAAAGAATGATGAAAAAGGTGCATGCAATGACCAAAATGGCTCATATCAATTTTCGTGACGAAACAACATAACACATGTAGGTGTAAAAAATTATAAATTAATAAAATACTTACACAGCACGTTATGCACATGCCGAATAAGAATTGTATTCCATCATTAGTAGTGGTCACCCTCGTTGAGGGTTCAGTAAGGGATTTTGGGCAACAATAATATAAACTTCTCTTAAATTAGCCTCTTAAACTCTGACGCAATGTCTATTTCGAATATTTTTTAAATATTTTATTATTGGTATCAATGCAACAATTGTACATATTATTATTTTAATAAAGCGCACCTCTTCTAGAGACCCCTTATAATAATTTTCATGCGTCTTTTCGAGCCTCTTTTTAAGACCTCCATTGAACGGTTCTTCATTGAACGATTCCCCTCGTTGCTGCTTCCGCTCTCTAGGTATCCTTTCAGCTAAAGGACTTAAAACTTTTCCTGAACTCCTTCCATGATGGCCACTCCTCGTCATAATGAATGATGACATTATGAATGACATTATGAACCACCTTTACGCTCTTCTCTGTAGCAATTCTGGCATTGCCCGCGTGTTTATATCTAAACCGCACATCTTAGCGGACCATACCTCTCGCTCTTTGTCTTAGCGTGAATCTCTGTGTCAATTTTTATTCAAATCCTCGCGTGAACGCCAACTTCTTAAATACCCGTATCGATGCGCGTGTTCTGCGTTATATTTGGAGGTAAAATAATAATTTTATGAATTGTCTTCCAAACATAGCTCTACTCTGCTCCTTCATCTTTTACAGTTTTACATCTACTGTCGCTCAATAGAGATTATTATCTCTATTCTTTGAAGTTTACTAACCCACACTAATCGCTCTCTTTAATTTCCCTTTTCGTACTGTAGTTAAAGGATCCTTTTCGTATTTTTTTTTTACAATGCTTATTATTTGGAGCAGCAATTGTGCCGCTCCAATGAATACATTGTCTCTGATTTTACATAATTCTTTTTATTCTAAATGGGTATGTATAAGTATGTATATACTTATGTATATAAGTTAACTGAGTTAACCGCGCAACAGCAATGTTCGATTATTTAAGAGCTCGCTCTGGCCAAGCTGCTGACACAGCGTTTGGCCGGAGTGCCTATACACTATGAAATACATTTTTGTTAGCTTTAGGTTTCAGTTTGTATCCGAGCTTCATTCAATAAAGAAGACTTAAATTCAATACTCCGGCACAGCCGTTAAAGTCAATTCATTTATTATACTCGGTTACCGTGCCTTAAGGGCAGTAGCAACGAAGTTGGTAACTCCCACCATAACTTCCTGTTAAGGAGAAAGAAACCCCTCGGCAACCGGCAGGGCCCATACTCATCTCCTACGCCAGTGAAGTCACCGCCATCAGCGATGGATACCCGAATACACCATAATACCACCATGACACCCTTAATCTAATTAACTGGCGCCCAACGTAAAAGTCATATAAGAGCACTTTCGTTTACATACTTATAAATCCTTTACGTCTGCATTAGATTTTATTTTCAATAAAAAAAAGGGACAAGAATTGTCAAATATTGTTCTTTACACTGACATCTAAAAAACTGCAGCCCCATTAACTTTTTCACTTCTATTAATTTCCATAAATTAGCTGACGGTTTAGCGTTAACACATTTTATTTTAATATAATTTTTATAAACCATTTAGTGATATTTTCTTCCCAATATTGTTTGCATTTCTTTTTTGTGTGAATAAATAAATAATACGCATGACCTGGAAACCAACCACGAAAGATTCTCCTTTGCGGCTTTATTTGCCAGAAGTCAGGAGGACTAGGATAAAAAACAATATCTAAAGGCCCAAGAACCCCGACAGGCTCCTGCGCAGGCAAATGCCCAGACAAGCACTGCCAAAATTCCATACAACACCAGGCAACACAAGGCGCAAATACACTCTGCCCAACACAGTGGAGGCAACCCCGAACCCCCATGGACATTGACCCATCACTGTCCAAGATGCTTAAGCCATTTCAAGCCCCGGAAGCCGGGGAAACAGGAAGCTGCCGAGTCCGATCGATCGGCCCCATACAAAAGGCAGAGGGTTAACCATGTCGCGAAGGGCGCAGGCTAAACCGGGGTGAAATATACCGCCGCAGCTTCAAACGCGGCTCAGGAAATCGATGACGACGCCATAAAGGTTATGATTCGGACGTCATTAATTTTTTAGGGGAAGAAGATGTCGTCCCCAGACTACTAGAATACTGCCTTCATGTAGATTTTAAGTCAGACTTCCATTTAATCATTCGATTTTCGAACGTCGGCGAGTGCAGACGTTTTATTGTTTCTCTTGTGCTCCGGAAGACAATCGATATAAAATAAGAAAATAAACGGCGAAAAGACGCTTATTGCGACGAAAAGTCGTATGTTACTGGATTTTGTGTTTTTTTTTGATTAGTGCTTATTATACAAAAATACAAGAAACAAACCAATAAGGCGATGAACCCAAACGAAATTAGGGCGCAGCGCCAGCGTCAACAAGACGAACGTCGGCTCTCGCTGCAAAAGAGCAATGCATACTTCTCTTTCGTATCGACTGATGTAGCCGAAGCAGCAACAACAAAAGCTTCTGCAGTAGCCAATTTACCGCGATCGCTAACCCCAACACCGTCCACCGTACTCAAGCCTATTCACGACGTAAGGGCGCGCTCTCTCTCTCCGTCTATGCCGGTGCAAAGCGGAGTAAGCGATAAATGCGATTCCCCTCTCCCTTGCCTTGCCTCGCCCCAACTGCCCACATGTTTGGCCACGGTCACCAGCACAGTGACGTCATTAGCAACTGTAAATGCAATGACAACAACAACAACATCAGTTTCGTCTGTATGCCCGATACAGTCGATCGTTCTACCTGCTGTGCCAGCGGATTTACCTACTGCAGCGACAAACGCTCCAATTAAAAAGCAAGGTTCGACCATACAGACTGGCATGGATCGCTACATAAACATTAAAAGAAAACTAAGTCCTCAAGACACGAAACTGGGTAACGTCGCAAAAATCAATCGGGGTCCCTCAAGCCAAGGTACTCTGCTAAACTCTAATACAGCAAATAGATTCGAAATTTTGGCTGACACGTCAGACGAAACTCCTGCTACAGACATAGACACGGACAAAAAGAAAGCGAAGCCGCCTCCGCTTTATATTCGAGAGAAAACCTCAAACAACCTCGTTAATATAATAATAGATCTGATTGGTAAAGACAGCTTCCATGTAATCCCCTTGACTAAAGGAGACATACATGAAACAAAGGGGTCCAAGTTAAAAGTGAAGAAAGCTATAGAGAATTGACGTAGCTCTTAGATTCTAAGAAAATGAACTACTACACCTACCAGCTAAAAAGTAGTAAAGGTCAACAAGCCGTCATAAAAGGAATCGAACCAGACGTAAGCACTGCAGAAGTCGAACAGGCACTAAAAGACAAAGACTTTAATGTAAAAACCGTTTCAAATATACGTAACCGAAACAAACAACCGCAACCTCTCTTTAAAGTGGAACTTGTACCTGACTCTAAGGCCATCAAGAAAAACGAAGTCCATCCCATCTACAAACTCCAGTATCTATTGCATCGCAGAATCACGGTTGAAGAGCCGCACAAACGCAATGGCCCAGTCCAGTGTGCAAACTGCCAGGAATACGGACACACCAAATCTTACTGCACACTACGCTCTGTATGCGTCGCTTGCGGAGGGCTGCATACCTCTGCTGAGTGCGAACTCAAAAACGTGCCAAATAGCAAAAAGTGTAGTAACTGTGGAGGAGACCACACAGCAAACTACCGAGGCTGTCCAGTATACAAGGAGTTAAAAAGTCGGATCAACCAAAGAGTGTCATCAGCACGATCTCATCATACACCATTGATACCCTCCAAATCCACACCTGAAGTTTTCTTTTCGTCAGCAGCCCGATCTTCACTCGGCAGTTCCACTATATCCAAAAACGTAAGCTTTGCAAGCGTTATAAAATAGGAACATGCGAGCCCTGCCTACAACGCCCAACCCCCACCTACAGTCTCTTACCAACCTGCAGAGCACACAGAAAATAAAATGGAAACAATGATACTCACATTGCAAAAAAGTATGGATGAATTCATTTCTTTTATGCGAACGACCATGCAAAGTATGTTGACAAATCAAAACATTTTGATTCAGTTGCTCCAAAACACCTTATCAAAATAATTAATGGCTCCCTTGCGCATTGTACTGTGGAATGCCAACGGCGTTTCACGTCACAAACTTGAGCTATCACAATTTATGAATGACAATGAAATCGACGTAATGTTACTTGACGAAACCCACCTTACCAACAAATACAACTTCCAAATCCGAGGGTATACGTTTTACAATACTAATCATCCCGATGGAAAGGCCCATGGAGGCACCGGAATCCTGATTAAAAACCGCATCAAGCACCACTTCCACAACACGTTTGCTACTAGTTACCTGCAAGCCACATCTATCAACATACAGTTGGGTTGCCACAATCTAGCTCTAGCAGCGGTATACTGTCCTCCCCGATTCAAGATATCCGAAGCCCAATTTATCGACTACTTCAACTCGCTAGGCAAATACTTTATAGCAGCAGGAGACTATAACGCCAAGCATACGCACTGGGGATCTCGCCCCGTGACGCCGAAAGGTAGGCAATTGTACTACGCAATCATAAAACCGAGCAATAAACTTGACTGCGTTTCCCCGGGTTCACCTACACACTGGCCTAGTAACCCCAGAAAACTGCCCGACCTGATTGACTTCGCAATTACAAAAAACATCCCTCGAAATCTGATCAGCGCCAGTTCTCTCTCGGATCTATCATCAGACCACTCGCCAGTACTCTTCAGTCTAAGCCAACAGCCAGTTAGTAATGTCAACCCCGTTATGTTGACCTCTAACAGCACAAACTGGCTCAAATTCAAAAAATACGTAAGTTCGCACATCGAACTTACACCACAGCTAACCGGCGAAGATGACATCAACAGAACAGTAAGCATGCTAGAGTCAGTCTTGGCTTCAGCGGCTCGTATCGCAACACCACGAAGGGAAAATAAAACAAATAACACCAAGCACACGAATGCAGAAATAGAGCAGCTAGTTCTGGCAAAGCGTCGTTCCCGGCGCGAATGGCAATTACTTCGATCGCCAGCTGCAAAGCAACAGTTAAAAGAAGCTTCACGTCGACTCACCAAGGCACTACGACAAGAAGAAGACAGATCCCAACAGCGCTATATAGAGCAACTATCACCATCCAGCTCAAAATTCCCACTATGGAAAGCACACTCAACACTGAGCCCTCCAACAATAACAGTTACGCCAATAAAGACACCCGCAGGTTGCTGGGCCCGAAGCGACAAAGACAGAGCCAACACATTCGCTGCCCACCTTGAAAACGTGTTCCAGCCTAATCCAGCAACAAACGAGTGTAATATAAGATCACCAACAGAGAACGACCTTCCTATTGTCGAATCAATCGTATTTCGACCATGCGAAGTCATAAAAATTATAAAAGAGCAGTTACAACCAAGAAAATCTCCAGGCTGCGATCTAATCACTCCAAAAATGCTTATTGAACTTCCATTATGCGCTGTTGGTACCATATGCCAGTTGTTCAACGCAATGACAAGACTGGGTTACTTCCCAAAGAGGTGGAAAAAGTCAATCATCATTATGATACCAAAACCTGGTAAAGACCACACGCTCACCTCTTCATACAGACCAATAAGTTTACTTTCGTGTCTATCAAAACTATTTGAAAAATGCCTTTTAACCCGTATCATACCACACTTTAGAAGACATAATAGTATCCCAGCACACCAATTGGGCTTTCGCGAAAAACATGGAACTATCGAGCAGGTGAACCGCATAACATCGGAAATTCGAAGTGCATTTGAAAATAGGGAATACTGCACTGCGGTATTCTTGGACGTCTCTCAAGCATTCGACAGAGTATGGCTTGATGGCCTAATGCATAAAATCAAAATAATGCTCCCTAACAACACGCATAAACTCTTAAAGTCTTATCTCTACAACAGGACATTTGTTGTGAGATGCAATACTTCCATGTCAGCTGAACATAACATCGAAGCTGGAGTTCCACAAGGCAGCGTTCTCGGGCCAACTTTATACCTACTCTACACTTCCGATATCCCTACGAGTAGGCAACTAACTATGTCTACGTTTGCTGACGACACCGCGATCCTCAGCCGATCTAAATGTCCACAACAAGCTTCAGCGCATCTTGCGACCCACCTAGATGGAGTAGAGAAATGGCTCTCAGACTGGCGTATAAAAGTAAATGAACAAAAATGTAAACATGTAACCTTTACCTTAAACAGACGTAATTGCCCAAACGTTACACTAAACAACACCGTGCTTCCTCAGTCAGATGAAGTAACATATCTTGGCGTACATCTCGATAGACGGCTTACCTGGCGCACGCACATTGAAGCCAAACGAACTCACCTAAAGCTGAAGGCAAACAGTCTGCATTGGCTTATAAACTTCCGCTCCCCCCTCAGTCTGGAGTATAAGGTTCTTCTCTATAACTCCGTTTTGAAACCAATCTGGACTTATGGCTCCCAGTTGTGGGGGAGCGCCATCAACAGCAACGTAGAAATCGTGCAGAGAGCCCAATCAAAGATCTTGAGAACTATCACCGGGGCACGGTGGTACGTTCGGAGTGAAAACATTCATAGAGACTTGAATATTCTCCCCGTCCGAGATGTAATAGCACAACACATGGAAAATTACTACACAAAGCTGTTAACCCATCCAAACCACCTAGCTAGAGCATTAACGTTGGTGTGTAGCCGTTCCCGCCTTCGTCGTAACGACCGTCCCATCCAGCGACAATTATTAGGACAGCCTAACACAAACACAGTTTAATAAACTGTTAGAATAATTTAGTACTTTAAGATTTTAACACATTTTGTTAGTCTCGTAAGAGAAGATTCAAAATAAACAACCAAAGTCTAAAAAAAAAAAAAAAAAAAGACTTCCATTTAAGACGGATCCAAACGTTTTGGGCAACTCATTCGAGATAAGAGTATCTCGAGATCCGAACTTAAAGAAAATGTATTTGGAATTTATGGAAGAATACGAATCCCTAGGTCATATGTCCCCTGCAAGCAATGATGTTCTTGCTACTCCATACTCCGTAATACCCCACCAGTGTGTCTAATGGCCTCAAAGTACTACGTACAAACTTCGAGTCGTTTTGGATGCGTCCTGAAAGACATCCACACAAAAATGTTTAAATGATTTGTTGATGGTGGGTCTAATAATTAAGGAAGAGCTGTAATCATCTCTTTTATCGGTTTCGGTTGAACAAAATCGCTTTAATAGCCGACATAAAACAGATGTATTGCCAATGGTGAATGAAGGAAAGACCCATCGGAGCCCTCGAAATTGTGCAAGCTTAACACCGTTACATATGGCACTGCACCAGCCCCTTTTCTGGCCATATGGAGATGACCAGTTAAGAGGTTGAGTGAATGCGCGAAAAATACATTCACTCAAGCTGCCTCAAATTTTCCCTCAACCTTTATAGTCTGATATTTATAGTACGGTCATGCATACGCTTTTTTTAAATGCAAGCCTCATCTGATGACTCAAATCGTGGGAGACCCTTAGATCGAATTCATGCTCTCCGTCCATTTTTCATATATGGCATGGATATCTGTGGCCCTATTGAGACGACATTGAAAATTCGTGGAAGGCCCTACAAGTCCTACATTGCCCTTTTTGTTTGCTTTGCGTTCAAGGCAGTTCATTTAGAAGTAGTATCTGATTTATCAACTGGTTCCTTTTTATTTTCATTTCAAAGCTACGTTGGGGGCCGAGGATGTCCGCAGATTGTGCACTACGACAACGTGCCGAACTTCGTCGAGGACGAAGCGGACGAACTGCGACAATACGCATCAAAAAAAGTTGCATATTCTCGTTCATACCGCCGCTGGCTGTGAACATGGGCAGACTATGGGAGGCAGGTGTCAAATCTGCATAGCCCCAACTCCTACCGCAGAGGAGGTGGAGACCGACCTCGTTAGATTGTAGGCCGTAATGAATTCGAGGTCACGACTCAAGCAACGGCGTTGTTGACAAGCCCATCGACCCACCAGCACCGCGGACCCCGGCGTGCGTTCCCCCGCCTCTTGCCAACGAATCTATAGATAGCTGCATTGTATGAGCTTCATTGCTGAGCTTTGTTTTACTTGTTTATTCGGCATTGATTGGTGCGGCACATATTAGTGTTATACAAAAACATTGGAAAATTGAATTTGCCAGAATGCTGGTAGCCTTTAATGTGTAGACCCCATATTATTGTGATCAGTATTAAAATTACCACAAAAATGCCGATGTTGTGGTCATCAGTGTGGCGTGCGTATATTGGCACCAACACGGTACGGTGACCGGGAGCAAAAAGAAAAAGAGCAAGACCTCCTGGTTGTCCTTGCTCCGCAGCATCCTCTCACTGCTTGAAGGGGCAGTTCCAGTACCATCAGCACCAAACTCCCAGAGCTGCTGTACCTGGGCCACCGAATAACGAGCCAAGGAATCGGAATGGATACTGGAAAGGTTGCCGCGATCTCGGAGCAACCAAAGGTGAAGGAACAAAGGTGAAGGGAGTACGAGAGTTCATCAGGATGGCGTCGTGGAATCGGCGTTTCGCCCCAGACTTCGCCGGAGTTGCGAAGCCACTGAACGATATCCTTCGGAAAGAGACAAAATGGGAATGGACGGGCAAACACCAAGTGTCGTTTTGGCAGATGACCGTACCTGGAGGGGGTATGGCACTGTAATGGTTGGACAAATAGAAAGCCAACTGGGAAGGAAATATAGAAAGCCAACTGGGAAGGATTGCGCAATATGTTCTTTGAGCTGCAGCAATACGACTATGTTATCAGCTATAGGAAAGGTAAGTTGAATCTGGTTGCAGATGCACTTTCCCACCAGCCGACAATTAAAAATTAAGAGGTGCCACCCATATGACGGTGAGTGCATATGGGTAAGTGCACCGAAAAAAGAAATACGAGAAAACCCACAGAAATGTCCAGAGTACATAGAAGAAGCGGGCCTGGTTTACCGAATGATCCACATAGAACAGGAAGCGAAGAGGTTGCATCATGGAAGCTGTGCGTACCGGTGGACAGGAGACAGCAGGTTTTGAAAGGGAACCACGACGCACCAACAACGCGAAATCAAGGTGCTTCTGGCCAGGGATGCAAAGAGACATAAGGAAGTATGTCAGGCATTGCGAAACATGCATGCTGTACAAACCAAGTCAGATGCAGGCCGCAGGAAAAATGCTGACCCAGATCCTAGAGGAGTCATGGGCGTCGGTATGTGCGGATTTCGTAAGTCGTTTTCGTTGGTATTGATTGAACGATTCTCGAAGTAGAAGGAGAAGGTTCCAATGCGGAAACCCACAACCGAGACACTGCAGAAGGCGATCCGTGAAAAGATTATCACATCATACGGGGTGCCATAGGAAATGGTGATAGAAAATGGTGTCCAGTTCACCAGTAGGTGCTTCAAAAGGTTCCTCGAGAAGCTCGGAGTACGCCGCCAAGTTACCGTACACACAAACAGGACGCTCAAGGCAATGGCCGCCCAGTTTGCAGGCGAAGATCAGAAGACATGGGACGAGCACTGGCCAGAGTTAATGCTGGCAGTGAACTCAAGCGTTCGTCAAGTGTTCGACTCCACGTGATACTCGCCATGCTTCGTAACCAAAGGCAGGGAGTAGAGAATGCCGAAGGCGTTATACGATAAAGAGGCATTGGGGACGGGAGCATCACAAGCCACGCTGGAAAACGAAGCGAAGTTACAAGAAGTGTTTGAGCTGATGCGAAGGAACCTGGAGCAACACACTTAAAAAAATTGAAAAAAATATATACATAAATGTATATTTAAAAAAATGAAAAGAAATACATATTGTATAAAGGGAAGTTCATAATTGTTTACTTTTCAAAGTAAACTTCTTATGAAGCGAGGGATAACAGAGTCAAAGGCTTTACTGATGTCAATGTTAATGTAGTCTGTTTGTAAGCTATTCCAGAGCCCACCCGTGACAAAAAATGTTAGCTCCAATTAATTGCTAGTGGTGGAGGGGCGCTTCATTAAGCAATGCATGCAAGGAGATATTATTAAACTACATAGGTGTGGCAAATGTAGAGTGATGAGTTTTTCAAAAGCTTTGGAATTGCTGACAATTTAGAAATGCCTCTGTATTGGCAGCGTCGGATTGTTTCTCTTTTTTAAACAGAGAAATAACATACCATATCCGATAACACAACCCTTTGATTACGTAACTCACATTTCAAAAGATAGCCAAAATATAAGGTTAGCTGATTGGGTATTATATGTGTAAGGCTGAGCTATACTGGTGCTAGGTGAATACGTTGTTTGAAAAAACTATGCAAAGAAATTAGCCATTGCCACAGTGTTCGCATATGAAAACGTTCTTAAACGTAAGCAGAGGACAAAAAGATACGTGTTTGGGCTTATTGTTTACAAAGTTTTAAAACTGTTTCGAATCCTGAGTAAACTGTTGTATGGTATATCCTTGCAGGTGTATTTTGAAATAATAGATACACAGATTGCAAGTTGTTGTAAGACCTTTATTCAATCAAAGCCTTTTTCATATTGAATCTCTTATTCCATTTTACATTAGAGTCTTGTAGCTCCGCTGCACGTGCTTGGTTGATTGAGTATATGCATTAGCGTGCTGGCTAAATGGTCAACGGGGTAAATCCTGACGCCAAGGAACTATATTTCAACTTGAGTTTTGCGACCGTCTTTGTGCTTTTGTTCACACAAAAATACAATGTATATACAATGTTGTATACATTCTACATGTCGTAGATGTATATAGACAATAATATTGGTAATGGACATATTTGGTAACCAAGAAGGTTAGTTTGTGTCAAAGATTTTATTTACCCCTTTATGCCTCAAAAAATTGAATGTAAAAAGTTCTAATGCCAACCTTTCCCAGTGCCTATTTTATAGCTATAAAACAAAATTTACACAAATTGTAGATTTTTCAGCAATGTCCGTCTTTCCGCCTGTATGAATTCGTTGATCTCAGAGACTATATGAGAAAGACTTATCAGATTTTGGTGAAGAGACAAACTATCAGAATTTTGTGTCAATTTACCCAAAAAACACCAACTTACCCAAATCTTTTTTTTAGAGGAGGTATAGACTGTTGTATTGTGTATCCTTGCAGGTTTATTTTTAAGTAATATACATTCAGATTTCAGCCTCTTGTAAGATCTTTATTTAATCAGAGCCTTTTTCATAATGGATCTCTGATTCTATATTTCATTGGAGTCCCGTAGCTTCTCTGCCAGTGAGGCCGGCAGCGGAGAGACTTTATTACTTATGTATGTATATATGTTTATGCTCACTTAAGTTATTATTAAGCGGGAGCACGAGAAATGGAGTATATGCATAAGCGTGCTGACTAATTTAGTGACAGACCCATTTCAAGCGGGGGGAATCCTGACGCTTGCACTAAATATGTACAGTCTGAGGCACTACCAAGCAATTATATTTCAACTTGAGTTTTGGCTCTGACTTTGTGCTTATGTTCACACATAAATACAATGTATATTAATGTTTCATAAATTCTACATGTGCTACAGAGATGTCGCGCGACACAGACAGAAGTTACTTTTCCAAAAACCATTTCCAATGCTGATTTTAGTAAGGACTGATGAAAAATTTGACAGCAATAAATATAAAAATATTATTTATTGATTGATCTTGGTAATTCCTTTTGATTCACTTTAAAATATTTGTTAGTTTTTTTCAATTTGATGTTAACCACTCTCGCCTGCGACATTTCAAACTTTTTATGTTGGTTTTATCCCTTTTAAATAATTAAACATGAATTCGATATTCTGTATTAATAAACGTTAAATTCACCTAAACAAATAAATGTTTATAATATAGTTTTCAAGCTAAACAAAAAAGTTTTTTTTGTTTTTGTAATAAATAAATGTTTATAATAATAAATGTTTATAATATAGTTTTCAAGCTAAACAAAAAAGTTTTTTTTTGTTTTTGTAATAATAACTTAATATTATAAAATTTTTCATTTTTGGCTACATAAATATAAATAATACACTGTGTTAATTAAATTCTAGTCACCACCATTTTTGGGCCGTAATTTCACATTTTCGCGCGGTTCGTTCATACTTACAGCCCACCTCCCGTTTAACCGACCGAGGGACGCTGCCGGGGGAAGGATCCGAGAGAGTAAAAGAGAGGAATAGGAGTATGAAATCACGAGGAAGAGTGTTGCAAGATAAGGCGTTTAGTATAATGGATTTAAGATTGTTAGTAGAGCAAAGGGACAAAACGTGGTAGAGACCATTGTAGACCGAACATAATACCCTGAACGTATGTTTTTGTAATGTATGGGTCGTTGAATTCTTTTAACCATCTTTTAATAAAACAAAGCACACCCATAGCATTATTAACCATGGTGGATATATGGTCGGTAAATTTAAGATTCAAATCTAATAGGACTCCGAGAACGTTAACTTGAGTTAGGCGATTCTAAGGCGATCCCATAGAGAAAGTACGTAGCCTGGTAAGTGCTAGATCGATAAAAGTTTAATTTTAAAAATCGGAAAACTTAAGCCTTATGGATCAATGATCGAGGCGCGTGCATAAAATGTTAAACAGACTCGTGCCGTGTAAGAATTGTACTAATGTATAACTACACATATGTTGGGTTTTTGTCACCAAAATTGATATGAGGCATTTTAGTCGTTGCATGCATGTTCGTCACTGTTGTTTTACCTCGTCAAGAGGTTTTTTTATTGATCATTGTATATTCTTAAGTAGTTTAAGTAGTGAAATTTGTATTTGGATCGAACCACCATCGAAGAAATGTTATTTTATAATGTAATTAAGTAATTCGATTATGGAAATGAAGAATATTGAAATGAACTGAACAATTTCATTGTATATGAAACCATCATTCGGCAACCATCATTCGTTGTTAAATCTTTACAGGTAGGGCGGGCCACGCAGAGGAATTACACCACCTCAGTTCTTCAATAGCAAAGATTTCTGTTTGGAATCCCTATCATTCCAAATAACTGTATTCCCTTTTAAGCCTCCTCAACTATGTCTACAAATTTGTATTGTGTTGCAGTAATGCTGATTAGGAAGTTATCGCCGTATATATATGTGTTCTAGCATATTATTAGACCTTCAATTCAGTTTAAATGAATGTACACAAAAACGTATAAGAATCATATTATAGAAATAGTTATCAACCAATTAAAAAAACCTCTTGACGAGGTAAAAGAATGATGACAAACGTGCATGCAATGACCAAAATGGCTCATATCAATTTTCGTAACGAAACAACATAACACATGTAAGTGTAAAAAATTATAAATTAATAAAATACTTACACAGCACGTTATGCACGTGCCGAATAAGAATTGTATTCCATCATTAGTAGTGGTCACCCTCGTTGAGGGTTCAGTAAGGGATTTTGGGCAACAATAATATAAACTTCTCTTAAATTAGCCTCTTAAACTCTGACGCAATGTCTATTTCGAATATTTTTTAAATATTTTATTATTGGTATCAATTCAACAATTGTACATATTATTATTTTAATAACGCGCACCTCTTCTAGAGACCCCTTATAATAATTTTCATGCGTCTTTTTAAGCCTCTTTTTAAGACCTCCATTGAACGGTTCTTCATTGAACGGTTCCCCTCATTGCTGCTTCCGCTCTCTAGGTATCCTTTCAGCTAAAGGACTTAAAACTTTTCCTGAACTCCTTCCATGATGGCCACTCCCCGTCATGAATGATGACATTATGAATGACATTATGAACCACCTTTACGCTCTTCTCTGTAGCAATTCTGGCATTGCCCGCGTGTTTATATCTAAACCGCACGTCTTAGCGGACCATACCTCTCGCTCTTTGTATTAGCGTGAATCTCTGTGTCAATTTTTATTCAAATCCACGCGTGACCGCCAACTTCTTAAATACCCGTATCGATGCGCGTGTTCTGCGTTATATTTGGAAGTAAAATAATAATTTTATGAATTGTCTTCCAAACATAGCTCTGCTCTGCTCCTTCATCTTTTACAGTTTTGCATCTACTGTCGCTCAATAGAGATTATTATCTCTATTCTTTGAAGTTTACTAACCCACACTAATCGCTCTCTTTAATCTCCCTTTTCGTACTGTAGTTAAAGGATCCTTTTCGTATTTTTTTTTTTTACAATGCTTTATTATTTGGAGCAACATTGTCTCTGATTTTACATAATTCTTTTTGTTCTAAATGGGTATGTATAAGTATGTATATACTTATATATATAAGTTAACTGAAGTTAACCGCGCAACTGCAATGTTCGATTATTTAAGAGCTCGCTCTGGCCACGCTGCTGACACAGCGTTTGGCCGGAGTGCCTATACACTATGAAATACATTTTTGTTAGCTTTAGGTTTCAGTTGGTATCCGAGCTTCATTCAATAAAGAAGACTTAAACTCAATACTCCGGCACAGCCGTAAAAGTCAATTCATTTATTATACTCGGTTACCGTGCCTTAACGGTAATATATTATATAATAACTGTAAAATAATAATTAACTGCCTTAATTCAAGCGCAGTCTTACGGACGTCCTTTTTTCGGTAAAGCTGAAAGATATGCCTTCAGCTCTCGCGTCATTTGCCATAATCCAGGTAGATATTGATATTATTGCTCTAGATTAGATAGATTAGATATTGTTCCTCTTATGTTATAAATTGTTAAGATTATGATTCGGACGTCATTAATTTTTTAGGGGAAACTCCCTGCTACCCGTCGTTAGACGAAGAGTAGCAGGTGTAGAAATGAAACTTTTAATAGACACGGGCGCGTCAAAAAATTTCATCCGTTCATACGAAGGGTTGAAAGGCGTCCGCCCGGTAGATTCGCCATTCTCGGTACATTCTATCCATGGCGATACCACGATCACAAAAAAATTCTTTGTATCCATATTTATCTTGAAGGCTACGATTTTCATCTTACCAAATTTGTCCTCCTTTAATGCCACCATCGGCCTTGACCTGTTTAAACAGGCAGGGGCATCGCTTTGCCTAGCTTCCGGCCACCTCAATAAGGGCTCCGAGGTAGAAAAGCTAGAATTCCATTCGTACCCCAACGTAAATTTTTCAGAAAAGCGTTTTCAACAATGCTAAGCGACAGGAAAAACGCCTTCGCGAACCCAAATGAGGCGTTACCTTACAACACGTCCCACAATCAGGACTGTAGATGAGGAGCCCATTTATGCCAGGCCCTATTCGTACCCGATGGGGACAGCCGATTTCATCAATGGCGAAATTCAAGACCTATTAAAAAACGGCATAATCCAGATGTCGAGATCCCCCTACAATATCCCAATATGGGTAGTAGGCATAAAGGGCACCGACGAATCTGACAACCGCAAAATGCGACTGGTATTACACTTTCGAAAGTTAAACGAGAGGACAATACCGGATCGCTATCCCATGCCAATTATCTGTATGATACTAGGGAATTTGGGCAAAGCCAAATACTTCACAACACTCGATTTGAAGTCTGGCTACCACCAAATTATACTGGCAGAACGTAACCGTGAGAGAACTTCCTTTCCGTAAACGGGGGAAAATACGAGTTTCGCCGACTGCCATTCGGGTTGAGGAATGCTGCCAACATCTTCCAAAGAACCATCGACGTTATACTTTGAGAGCAGATTGGCAAATGTTGTTATGCCTATGTCGATGATATGTCTTCTCTGAAGACGAAAACGCCGACATACGGCACGTAGACTGGGTTCTAAAGAGCCTGCACGACGCCAACATGAGAGTGTCAGCGAAAAATCGGTCTTCTTCAAAAAAAACGTTAACTTTTTAGGGTTTATAGTCACCAGCGTTGGGACTACGACAGACCCGGAAAATGTCAGGACCATCAAGGAATTCCCGGAGCCCAAAAAACGTGTTTGAAGTAAGGTCATTCAAGCCCAGGGCTAGCAATTAAAGGTGCTTTATTAAAGATTTTGCATCAACAGCTACAGCTCACAGTGAAATTTCAGCAGACACAGATCCAGAAACATCCATGTACAGTTTACCGAGCCGCAACAGCTAGCTTTCGAAAAGCTGCGTAATATCCTGGCATCTTAGGATGTAATCCTCAGGTACCCTGATTATAAAAAAGCATTTGATTTAACGACAGATCTAACCTCAGCATACGGCATTTCCGCAGTGCTGTCCCAAGAGGGATGACCCATTACTATGATCTCTAAAACCATAAGGGACATAGAGGTTAACTATGCTAAAAACGAATGGGAGCTGTTAGCCATAGTTTGGTGCGTCTCTACCTATATGGGGTCAAAGATATAAACGTCTATACTGGCCCCAAACAGCTGATCTACGCGGTATCGGATTCTAATCTGAACATTAAGAGATGGAAAGAACGCATCGACGAGTGTGGTGCCAAAGTCTATTACAAAGTCTGTGTCGCGCGCGACACGGACAGAAGTTACTTTTCCAAAAACCATTTACAATGCTGATTTTAGTAAAGACTGATGAAAAATTTGACAGCAATAAATATAAAAATATTATTTATTGATTGATCTTGGTAATTCCTTTTGAATCACTTTAAAATATTTGTTAGTTTTTTTCAATTTGATGTTAACCACTCTCGCCTGCGACATTTCAAACTTTTTATGTTGGTTTTATCCCTTTTAGATAATTAAAAATGAATTTGATATTCTATATTTATAAACGTTAAATTCACCTAAACAAAATAAATGTTTATAATATAGTTTTCAAGCTAAACAAAAAAGTTTTATTTTGTTTTTGTAATAATAACTTAATATTATAAAATTTTTCATTTTTGACTACAAAATATATCGCGGGGAAGGATCCGAGAGAGTAAAAGACAGGAATAGGAGTATGAAATCACGAGGAAGAGTGTTGCAAAGATAAGGCGTTTAGTATAATGGATTTAAGATTGTTAGTAGAGCAAAGGGACAAAACGTGGTAGAGACCATTGTAGTCCGAACATAATACCCTGAACGGATCGTGTTGGGCATATGTCGAGCTACAATGGCTAAGAAGTAGAGGACGAAAGTTTCTTGTCCTTCTACTAGGAACGTTGATATTTAAGCGTGTTAATAAATTTTGGCTGTCTACATTACCATTAATAAGATTAAATAGAAACATGACACCCAGCATCGTTCTACGGTTTGTTAATGGTGGTAAGTTGATTAATAAAAGTCTACTATGATAGGAGGGAAAGTGAAGGCTTGCATCCCAATTTAGGGATGCGATGAAGGCTTTACACGATCCATACTCAAGAATCGGACGGACCAATGATGTGTATAAAGTTTTTGTTATATATGGGTCCTTGAATTCTTTTGATCATCTTTTAATAAAACAAAGCACACCCATAGCATTATTAACCATGGTGGATATATGGTCGGTAAATTTAAGATTCAAATCTAATAGGACTCCGAGAACGTTAACTTGAGTTAGGCGATTCTAAGGCGATCCCATAGAGAAAGTACGTAGCCTGGTAAGGGCTAGATCGATAAAAGTTTAATTTTAAAAATCGGAAAACTTAAGCCTTATGGATCAATGATCGAGGCACGTGCATAAAATGTTAAACAGACTCGTGCCGTGTAAGAATTGTACTAATGTATAACTACACATATATTGGGGTTTTGTCACCAAAATTGAAATGAGGCATTTTAGTCGTTGCATGCATGCTCGTCACTGTTGTTTTACCTCGTCAAGAGGATTTTTTTATTGACCTTGTTTTACAATGCTTTATTATTTGGAGCAGCAATTGTGCCGCTCCAATGAATACATTGTCTCTGATTTTACATAATTCTTTTTGTTCTAAATGGGTATGTATAAGTATGTATATACATATGTATATAAGTTAACTAAAGTTAACCGCGCAACGGCAATGTTCGATTATTTAAGAGCTCGCTCTGGCCAAGCTGCTGACACAGCGTTTGGCCGGAGTGCCTATACACTATGAAATACATTTTTGTTAGCTTTAGGTTTCAGTTTGTATCCGAGCTTCATTCAATAAAGAAGACTTAAATTCAATACTCCGGCACAGCCGTAAAAGTCAATTCATTTATTATACTCGGTTACCGTGCCTTAACGGTAATTATTATATAATTAACTGCCTTAATTCAAGCGCAGTCTTACGGACGTCCTTTTTTCGGTAAAGCTGAAAGATATGCCTTCAGCTCTCGCGTCATTTGCCATAATCCAGGTAGATATTGATATTATTACTCTAGATTAGATAGATTAGATATTGTTCCTCTTATGTTATAAATTGTTAAGATTATGATTCGGACGTCATTAATTTTTTAGGGGAAAGTCCCTGCTACCCGTCGTCAGACGAAGAGTAGCAGGTGTAGAAATGAAACTTTTAATAGACACGGGCGCGTCAAAAAATTTCATCCGTCCATACGAAGGGCTGAAAGGCGTCCGCCCAGTAGATTCTCCATTCTCGGTACATTCTATCCATGGCGATACCACGATCACAAAAAAATTCTTTGTATCCATATTTAACTTGAAGGCTACGATTTCCATCTTACCAAATTTGTCCTCCTTTAATGCCACCATCGGCCTTGACCTGTTTAAACAGGCAGGGGCATCGCTTTGCCTAGCTTCCGGCCACCTCAATAAGGGCTCCGAGGTAGAAAAGCTAGAATTCCATTTGTACCCCAACGTAAATTTTTCAGAAAAGCGTTTTCAACAATGCTAAGCGACAGGAAAAACGCCTTCGCGAACCCAAATGAGGCATTACCTTACATCACGTCCCACAATCAGGACTGTAGATAAGGAGCCCATTTATGCCAGGCACTATTCGTACCCGATGGGGACAGCCGATTTCATCAATGGCGAAATTCAAGACCTACTAAAAAACGGCATAATCCAGATGTCGAGAACCCCCTACAATATCCCAATATGGGTAGTAGGCATAAAGGGCACCGACGAATCTGCCAACCGCAAAATTCGACTGGTATTACACTTTCGAAAGTTAAACGAGAGGACAATACCGGATCGCTATCCTATGCCAATTATCTGTATGTTTGCAAAAAGTGTTGCAAAGATAAGGTGTTTAGTAAAATGGATTTAAAATTGTTAGTAGAGCAAAGGGACAAAACGTGAACCTGAACGGATCGTGTTGGGCATATGTCGAGCTACAATGGCTAAGGAGTAGAGGACGAAAGTTTCGAGTCCTTCTACTAGGAACGTTGAAATTTAAGCGTGTTAATAAATGCTGGCTGTCTACATTACCATTAATAAGATTAAATAGAAACATGACACCCAGCATCGTTCTACGGTTTGTTAATGGTGGTAAGTTGATTTATAAAAGTCTACTATGATAGGAGGGAAGGTGAAGGCTTGCATCCCAATTTAGTCCCCTAAGTGCGAAAATAAGAAAGTTTTTTTGGTGCACTCCGTATCGGACGGACCAATGATGTGTATAAAGTTTTTGTAATGTATGGGTCGTTGATATCTTTTGACCATCTATTAATAAAACCAAGCACACCCATAGCTTTATTAACCATGGTGGATATATGGTCGGTAAATTTAAGTTTCAAATCTAATAGGACTCCCAGATCGTTAACCTGAGTTAAACGTTCTAAGGCGATCCCATAGAGAAAGTACGTAGCCTGGTGAGGGCTAGATCGATAAAATGACATGAGTTTACATTTCGATCCATTAAGCTTTAGGTCATTTGCTAAGCACCAATTTTGAAATGTATCCAAATCGGATTGAAGTCTAGATTGGGCGCTAGTAGATCTATATTGAAGACAAAGCTTAACATCGTCAGCGTACATAAGTACTAGTGAGTCAGTTAAGGCAAGGGGCAAGTCATTAATAAACAAAGTAAAAAGTAAAGGTCCAAGATGGCTTCCTTGAGGCACCCCAGATGTGACGCGGAGTGTACGCGAGGTAACATCTTTAAAGAAGACACGTTGGGTTCTTCCAGATAAGTAGCTCGAAATCCAGATCAGGAGATCAGTTGGGAATCCCAAAAGACTGAGTTTACTTATAAGAAGCGAATGGTTAACAGAGTCAAATGCTTTACTGAAGTCAGTGTAAATGACGTCTGTTTGTAAGCCATTCCGGAACCCATCCGTGACAAAAGATGTTAGCTCCAATAAGTTGGTGGTGGTGGAGCGGCGCTTCATAAAGCCATGTTGGCACGGGGATATTATTGAACTACATAGGTGTTGCAAATGTGGAGTAATAAGTTTTTCGAAAAGCTTTGGAATTGCTGACAATTTAGAAATGCCTCTTTAATTTGAAGCATCAGATTTTTTCCATTTTTTATGCAGAGGGATAATGTAAGATTCCTTCCACATAAGGGAAAAAATCGAGGTCTTCAGCGATAAATTAAAAAGTTTAAGAAGCGGTTTGCACAGGGCCACGGCGCAGTTCCTCAGCACACAGCCTGGTACTCCATCGGGGCCTGGCGAATACACGGGCTTAACCCTAAGAAGATCCGATAACACACCACTTTGATCAAAAGATGGGCAAAAAATAAGGTTGGCAGATCAGTGTTCGCAGAAGAGTTCTCAAACGTAAGCAGAGACGGAAAAGATACAGATTTGCGCTTAGTGTTTACAAAGTTATAAAACTGCTTCGGGTTCTGAGTAAACTGAATCCGGCAGCGGCGAATATAACTCCTATAACATTCGGCGTTATGCACGGTGAAATTAGACCGAGCTACTAAGTATCTTGAATAACTAAATGTACAGCCAGATAATTTATGTTTATTTAAAAGTCTATTCATAACGTTCTTTAAATTGAATAGATGCCTTGTATACCAAGGTGAATTAATTGAACCAGACGGATATTTCCATAGCAGGCAAGCGTCGAAAAATAAATACAAAGTGTGATAAAATTTATTTAAGGCAATATTAATATCTTCACATGCCAGTAAATCGGACCAATCAAATTCAAGAATTAACTCGTTTAGTTTAGTAAAGTCAGCCTTACGGAAGAAACGTCCTTTTTGAGACTTAAGTTTAGACTTAAGGTCAATTAAGCTATTGTTTTCGATTAAAACTTCAAGAGTGGGATGATACGGATACTCAGGGTTAGAAAGGGGCAAAGTTCTAGAAAGAGCAATTCCATCAGGATCAGAAACGAAACACAAGTCTAGCAGCAGACCTAAGGAATTTCTAACGTGGTTAATTTGCCTGAGTGACATGTCGAACATACCCGCAGGGAAGTCGTGGTGCGAGTTAAGCATTAAGGACGGTGAATTCTCAACATTGGACCACATAAGATCTGGTATATTGAAGTCCCCCAGAGCTACCAGCTGGTCCCCGTCAGACAAACGGTCCGAAACGAGACGAATAGCGGACAAATGTTGCCAGTATGTGGGCGGTTCCGACGAAGGTGGTATGTAAGAACAGGTAACGTATAAAGATTGACCGAACAGAATGATTTTAACGCAAAGAAATTCTATGTCACCAAACTCTTGTGATTTTACCTCTTCAGAAGCGAATTTGGAGTCTACAGAAATTAGGACTCCTCCTCCCCTTCGCAGTGTTCTATCACGTCTAAAAGTGGTGTACTTATTTGGAAAAACTTCGGAGCTTAAAATGGAGTATGATACTAGGGAATATGGGCAAAGCCAAATACTTCACAACACTCGATTTGAAGTCTGGCTGCCACCAAATTATACTGGCAGAACGTAACCGTGAGAGAACTTCCTTTCCGTAAACGGGGAAAAATACGAGTTTCGCCGACTGCCATTCGGGTTGAGGAATGCTGCCAACATCTTCTGAAGAACCATCGACGACATACTTTGAGAGCAGATTGGCAAATCCGGAAAATGTCAGGACCATCAAGGAATTCCCGGTGCCCAAAAACGTGTTTGAAGTAAGGTCATTCAAGCCCAAGGCTGGCAATTAAAGGTGCTTTATTAAAGATTTTGCATCAACAGCTACAGCTCACAGTGAAATGTCAGCAGACACAGATCCAGAAACATCCATGTACAGTTTACCGAGCCGCATCGGCTAGCTTTCGAAAAGCTGCGTAATATCCTGGCATCTTAGGATGTAATCCTCAGGTACCCTGATTATAAAAAAGCATTTGATTTAACGACAGATCTAACCTCAGCATACGGCATTTCCGCAGTGCTTTCCCAAGAGGGACGACCCAATACTATGATCTCTAAAACCTTAAGGGACAGAGAGGTTAACTATGCTACCAACGAATGGGAGCTGTTAGCCATAGTTTGGTGCGTCACTACCTATATGGGGTCAAAGATATAAACGTCTACACTGGCCCCCAAACCGCTGATCTACGCGGTATCGGATTTTAATCTGAACATTAAAATTAAGAGATGGAAAGAACGCATCGACGAGTGTGGTGCCAAAGTCCATTACATGCCTGGCAAAGACAACCTCGGTGTGGATGCCCTTTCAAGGCAACAACTCAACGTTGTAGAAGAGGTAGAGGAATTTTCAAGCGCGGACACAATTCACAGTGAGCTGTCGCTAACCCACACCATCCAGTCCAAGCCTGTCAATTGCTTTCACAACCAGATAGCTCTGGAGGAAGCACGCTCTCCGTCAAAACGCAGCTTCGTTCTCTTTGGAAACAAGAGACGACATAACATTGACTTCATTTGCGAGATGTCATTGCTGGAGGAGCTCGCGGACGTAATAGTTCCTAATGGCGAAAACGTCATTAAATGCGATTGGCACACGCTAGCAGTGATACAGGACAAATTGATTCGACAATTCCCTGCCACCATATTTTGGCACTGCAAAAACTGAGTAACGATCATTTTTGCAATTGAAGAGAGACGGGAAATTCTCACTGTCGAGCACAAAAGAGCTCACAGATCTGCCCAAGATAACGTGAAGCAGGTACTCTCCGAGTACTACTCCCGAAAATGACAAAGCTAGCGACCGAAATAGTCGCTACTTGCAAGACTTGCGCCAAGGCTAAATACGACACACATCCAAAGAAACTTAGATGAGCTTAGCGAAACACCAGTCCCATCTCAGGTAGGATATGCTGCACATATACATCTTTCCCATGGATAAAAAGTATTTCCTTAGGTGCATTGACAAATTCTCGAAATTTGGCGTCGTCCAACCAGTTACCTCTAGACGTATAGCAGCTGATGCACATTTTCCCTAAGGCAAAGGTCATATATTGCGATAACGAACCATCGCTGAACTCGCACACCATCGTGGCCATGCTGAAAAATCACTTCGGTGTTAGCATATCAAATGCGCCGCCCCTCCACAGTGTCTCAAACGGACAAGTGGAATGCTTCCACAGCCGTCTGGTAGAGCTTGCTAGATGCCTTACAATTGATAAAGGCATTAGCGATACCGTAGAACTGATCCTACTGGCTACGGCCAGATATAACATATCTATCCATTTGTGCCATCGACAAGGGGCCGGCCAGAATACGAAATACAGGATAAGATAAAACTCACCCAAGACAAGCTCCAGAACAGTATAATGTGAGATGAATATAAGACTATAATGTGAGATGCAAAGGATGAACTATCAGAATACAGTTTGGGAAGTTTACTACGAAACCCTCTAGTATTCTGATAGGTAAGTGTTAGTGTTAGTAGTGGCTCTAACATGTGGGAGTCCCACTCCCACAGGCTTGGTAATTTTTTTTTCACCGTACTTGGCTGATGTTCTTGGACGAAAATGTTCCCTGGCCAAAAGCTGGCGAAACAGATCGCCTTGAACATCTGCACGGGCACACGTATTTTGAAAGATGACGTGTGCCTGGTGTATGAGTATTTAAATTTTGTAATATCTGCCACCTTAATATCGGCTTTTGTTTTGGCTTTGATATAAGCCGAGATATCTATCTCAGAAGTTTCAGGGGAAAGCCGAGAAACAAATATGTGTTTCGATGGCAGGATCACCTGCAAGGGTTTTGGTGCCGCAGTAACTATTACTGCAACATCAGTTCGTACCGGGGGTCCGGACGGTTGAATACCCTTTTCGGTGACTCTTAAGGGGGTTTGAGGTATTGGGTCTGGTGGTATCACTTGGAGTGATGCACAGAGGACAAACCGGACAATTGCTCATTAATACTGCGAAATTCGGAAGCCGAATTATTCACAGTTCCAGCCCTTGGGGTGGCCAGAAATATAAGCGGCAAAATATTTGTCGGCTGAAGTTTATTCGCCACAAGTACATCACTAATAGCAGATAAGTGATTAGTGTAGGTTAGTGTGGTTGAACCTCAAGAATAGAGATAAGAACCTCTACTGAGCGACAAAAGATGCAACACCATAAAAGATGGTAAATAATAAAAATCGTATTTTACCTCCAAATATACCACAACACACGCGAAGCGATACGGATGTAAAATTTTAATTTTACTAATATAAATAAATAAACAAAAAAAACACCTAGCATCGTTCTACGGTTTGTTAATGGTGGTAAATTGATTAATAAAAGTCTGCTATGATAGGAGGGAAGGTGAAGGCTTGCATCCCAAATTAGTCCCCTAAGTGCGAAAATAAGAAAGTTTTTTTGTACAGATTCTATGTGATCTTGGTGCACTCCGTATTGTGGACTTCAGACACACGATCCATACTCAAGAATCGGACGGACCAATGATGTGTATAAAGTTTTTGTAATGTATGGGTCGTTGAATTCTTTTGACCATCTATTAAAAAAACCAAGCACACCCATAGCTTTATTAACCATGGTGGATATATGGTCGGTAAATTTAAGATTCAAATCTAATAGGACTCCCAGATCGTTAACCTGAGTTGAACATTCTAAGGCGATCCCATAGAGAAATTCGTAGCCTGGTGAGGGCTATATCGCTAAAATGATATGAGATTACATTTCGATCCATTAAGCTTTAGGTCATTTGCTAAGCACCAATTTTGAAATTTATCCAAATCGGATTGAAGTCTAGATTGGGCGCTAGTAGATCTATATTGAAGACAAAGCTTAACATCGTCAGCGTACATAAGTACTAGTGAGTCAGTTAAGGCAAGGGGCAAGTCATTAATAATCAAAGTAAAAAGTAAGGGTCCAAGATGGCTTTCGGACTGTACGCGAGGTAACATCTTTAAAGAAGACACGTTGGGTTCTTCCAGATAAGTAGCTTGAAATCCAGATAAGACCAAAAGACTGAGTTTACTTATAAGATGTAGCTTGTAAATGACGTGTAAATGACGTTTGTTTGTAAGCCATTCCGGAACCCATCCGTGACCAAAGATGTTAGCTCCATAAGTTGGTGGTGGTGGAGCGGCGCTTCATAAAGCCATGTTGGCACGGGGATATTATTGAACTACATAGGTGTTGCAAATGTGGAGTGATAAGTTTTTCGAAAAGCTTTGGAATTGCTGACAATTTAGAAATGCCTCTATAATTTGAAGCATCCGATTTTTTCCCTTTTATATGCAGAGGGATAATGAAAGATTCCTTCTACATCAGGGGAAAAATCGAGGTCTCCAGCGATAAAATAAAAAGTTCAAGGAGCGGTTTGCACAGGGCTACGACCCAGTTCCTCAGCACACAGCCTGGTACTCCATCGGGGCCTGGTGAATAAACTGGCTTAACCCTAAGAAGATCCGATAACACACAAAAATAAGGTTGGCTGGTTGGATATTATAAGTGTAAGGCTGAGCTGGAATGGTGCTATGTGAATACGTTGTTCGGTATGTAAGAACAGGTAACGTATAAAGATTGACCGGACAAAGTGATTTTAACGCAAAGAAATTCTATATCACCAATCTCTTGTGATTTTACCTCTTCAGAAGCGAATTTGGAGTCTACAGAAATTAGGGCTCCTCCTCCCCTTCGCAGTGTTCTATCACGTCTAAAAGTGGTGTATTTATTTGGAAAAACTTCGGAGCTTAAAATCTCCGGCTTTACTCAAGTTTCTGTAAACTATAATGTGAGATGATTATAAGACTATAATGTGAGATGCAAAGGAAGAACTATCAGAATACGGTTTGGGAAGTTTACTACGTAACCCTCTAGTATTCTGATAGGTAAGTGTTAGTGTTAGTAGTGGCTCTAACATGTGGGAGTCCCACTCCCACAGGCTTGGTAATTTTTTTTTTCACCGTACTTGGCTGATGTTCTTGGACGAAAATGTTCCCTGGCCAAAAGCTGGCGAAACAGATCGCCTTGAACATCTGCACGGGCACACGTATTTTGAAAGATGACGTGTGCCTGGTGTATGAGTATTTAAATTTTATAATATCTGCCACCTTAATATCGGCTTTTGTTTTGGTTTTGATATAAGCCGAGATATCTATCACAGATGTTTCAGGGGAAGGCCGAAAAACAAATATGTGTTTCGATGGCAGGATCACCTGCAAGGGTTTTGGTGCCGCAGTATTACTGCAACATCAGTTCGTACCGGGGGTCCGGACGGTTGAATACCCTTTTCGGTGACTCTTAAGGGGGCTTGAGTTATAGGGTCTGGTAGTATCATTTGGAGTGATGCTACAGTGGACAAACCGGACAATTGCTCATTAATACTGCGAAATTCGGAAGCCGAATTTTTCCCAGTTTCGGCCCTTGGGTGGCCAGAAATATAAGCGGCAAAATATTTGTCGGCTGAAGTTTATTCGCCACAAGTACATCACTAATAGCAGATATGTGATTAGTGTAGGTTAGTGTGGTTGAACCTCAAGAATAGAGATAAGAACCTCTACTGAGCGACAAAAGAAGCAACACCATAAAAGATGGAGTAGCAGAGCAGAGCTGGAAGAATGGAAGAATTTTAATAAAAATCGTATTTTACCTCCAAATATTCCACTGCACACGCGAAGCGATACGGATGTAAAATTTTAATTTTACTAATATAAATAAATAAACAAAAAAAAAACCCCCGGGTTTTTTGAGTTAATAACCAAAAGATGTCATAAACGCAGGGTGACCAAAAAATCGCGTCCGTTCGCTTTAGGATAAGAGGGGAATTTTGCAAATGTCTCCCGTGAAAGCTACTGGGGGAGACCGATACCAAAGCAAGGTATGGAATAGCTTAGGTTGACTCATGGGGCCTGAAATCAGGACATCATTGAGGGAATAACCAGAGGATGTAGCTGCCGGACCATCGAACACAACTCTCAGCTTAGTAGTGGAGCTGTCTTCCTTCCATACGAAGTTATGAAGTACTGGCACTAACCTCGCAGTTCCTGCGGTACCAGAGACATGTGACCCGATCCAAGTATTCCTTGATGAACGACGCATATTGATTTGAGCATTTGGTTACCCCGACGAGATCACGCCCCGGTTTGCTTTTGTGATCAATAAAGTGCAACCGAAAACGTTTTTCTGTTGTTTCCATTGCATTGCACATACTTTACACCTTGCACAAAACTTTTTATAGTGGTCTCTGGAGACTTAGCTAGTGCCTCGGTTCCAACAAGTAGGGGTGACCTACCAGGAGATGGTGCAGCAAAGGTGTTCTTCTGCCCCTTTAATGCCGTTTAAATTCAATGCATTTCTTAACTTCCGTACTCTCTAACACACAGCCGCGCTAGCCTGCCTGGTCTCGTGCTCTGTTAGCTAAAAATTCGATACCAAAAACTGGCCAATCGGGGGGAGGAAACGGTGTCGAAAGCATTGCACAATGCATCCGATGCTTCCGTACCAAGCCTCGATTAGTGGAGCACGTTATGGCTGATCTCCCGGAGCAAGGAGTTAGCGGCTGCCAGGTCTTTGAACTTACTGGTTTGCTTGATAACTCAGTCCTACGGCAAAAAACTTGTCAAAGTATAGAACATACATATGTGAGAGGATGCTTTCTTAGTGGTCTAATATATTATATTTAATGTGTGGATATGTATTATACATAATAACAATTTGATCTTAACTGCGTTGTATCTTATCGGATGCATAAACCGACTTATGATAACTTTGCTTTCGTTTGGCATGGGGGATATCTTCGATTAGATATCTGTCGTTTGCCAACACCTTGTTGACAATAAGAGATCCCTTATAGCCCGGCTCCGATTTTCATGAACCAGGAGCTGAAATGGAGAATTAGTTGTGCTATATACCATGGTATTAATGCTCAACTGGATAGATCGAAGCTTTTTGTTCCATCGCTTTTCGTCTGAAAAGTCCGAAAAGTTACAAAAACCTAAAATTTTGGCTGGCTTTAAAATGAAATCGAATGCACACACATGAAACCGTGTGTGTGAATATGTAAACACGCATACATATAAAGATGAATTAAACAGCGGATCAACCATCTTGATGAAGAATCTCTCAGAGACTGAACAACCGAATGAAATGAGTAGGCTATATGCTGTATGTTACAATTTGGGTTAATTAATGGGTCTGCTTGAATCTCTCGTTGCTGGTAAAGGTGATGCTCTCCTCCACTCCGTTATTAACTTACTGCTTAAACCGAAATAGGTCATATGCTAAAAAAGGATGCAGAGGTTCTATGGAAGAGTTGAGTGGATCCTAAGCTCGCAAAAGGTTCAAACCGATTGTTGTCAAAGTTATAAAATCAACAAAATATGAAAGCTAAATAAGTAGCAACTTATATTGTCGGATCAGGCAACAGTCACGACATAGATTAAAATATAATAAGTATAGTTTGTCGTATCTTTGTTCATATTTTATCTCTATTGTTGGTCGCAAGCCGACTCTTCTCGGGACAATGAAGGCGAGTCATTGTGATTTATGTTTAGCATTAAGCCAGCGAGCTTTCGGTCAGCCTATGTTCTACGGCGTCGCCATTATTGCATTATCTCAGTGCATACGCATCATAAATTGGAGCTTTTCTCGCTCCGTTTCATATGCGCACATAATTCAAAATAAACTATATTATAACGTTGTGAAACTAAATTACTATTTTCACTTGGATAAAAGTCATTGAAAAATCGCAGGGACCAAACAGAGGCAATTAATAAAAGCGTGTGTTTGGACGGGTCAAAACAATATTAGAAGCAGGCACAAATGAACGAAGCCGTCAAAAAGTACATACAATGCAGTACAATGCAGTACATACAATCCAAGTTCAAACCTATTATAACCAATAAAAATTATCTTACAAAAACAATCAGTATAGGTATCTGGGATAGGAGAAGATTACCGTATGGAGTAAAAATAGCATCCAATTCATTCCAAAGATTGATGACATTAGCATTTCGGGATTATAACCATCCCAAGCTTTCCTTAACATGGACGACTTAGTAGTTATAGGCCGCTCCGAAAATCATATGATATAAAACTTATCTAATGTATTCAATCTAGGCAGAAAACACATTCTTAAGTTACACCCAGAAAAATGTTCCTTCTTCATGGATGAAGTCACATTTTTGGGACCCAATAATGGAATTTTATCTTATGATAAAAATTTAACGTAATAACAAGCTACCCCATTGCGTCCGATGCAGACGAATCTAGAAGATTTGTAGCCTTCTTCAATTACTACAGACCCTTCATACCACATTTCTCTTCTCTCTTGAGTGCCAACAAGCTTTAGAATATCTTAAAAACGTACTAATCCAACCCACTTTATTAAAATACCCGGATTTCAATCAAAAATATTGTAAAACAACAGGTGCTAACAAGCAAGCATTCGGTGCAGTGCTAACGCAATTATATGATGGGATAGACCTCCCGGTAACATATGCCTCAAGAACATTTACAAAAGGCGAAAGTAATAAATCCACAACTGAGCAGGAATTGTCAAGAATAGATTGGGCAGTCAATTATTATAGACCATACATATTTGGCAAAAAATAACACTATTAAAACAGACTACAAACCATTACCATAACTATTTTCAATGAGAAACCCAAGAACATAATTAACTAGAATGAAATTAGATTTAGAAAAATACCAATTCATTTCAATATACCTTAAGGCGAATAATATATATGTGGCAGATGCCTTATCAAGAATAAGCATCGACGAACTAAAAGAAATAATCAGACAAATATCACTATTTAATATTAGTGACTTTCACTACTTGATCAAAGTAGACAGAAATCCGGGGCAGGAGAAAAACAAATAGATTTGGCTAGGCAATCTATAGAAATAGCTTCAAAGCCCAACGTATATGGATTCATCAATAATGTCGAAGTACATAAAGTAGTGAGCTTGCAGGTAAAAATTATGACTTTTTTTTAATAATGATAAAGGCAAAAAAGTTACACTGTCTACATTCCATAACGATCCCATACAAGGAGGTCACACTGGCAACCTTGGCAAAGATCAAAAGATATTATTATTGGAATATAATGATATACTACTGAGTACAAAGGAAAATGTCAAAAGTGACAAAAGTCAAAAAGCATTAAAGATAGACCAGCGAAGCCACAGAACACTTAATGAGTTCATCCGCTCATACATCTCAATCGACAAAACATATTCGGTTGTATGGGTACAATACATCGAATACTGTTTCAACACAGCACCATCTATGGCACACGATTATTGTCCATATGAGTTATTTTTCGGCAAAACACTATTTTACAATGATCTCTTGTGGAAAGGGACAAAATGGAAATGGGCAGACACCAAGAGGCATTTGATACTCTAAAGTCAAAACTGCCAGAGGATCCAGTGCTGGCAAAGCCAGATTTCTTAAAGAAGTTCGTGAATTCTTTGGTGAATTCGACGGAAAGAACAAACAGGACAATCAAAACCATGATCGCTAGTTCGCAGGACTGCATGGAACAAGCACTAGCCAGAGTTAAAGCTAGCCAAACTCCACGAGGTACTCGCCATGCTTCGTAACCCTAGGCAGAGAGCCGAGAATGCCGATGGCATTATACAACAAGACGACGGGAGTAGCGCTAGCCACGAGAAGCTCCAAGAATTATATGAGCTGGTGCGGAGGAACAAGGAACGGGCGGTGCTGGAGCAGACCCGGCGCTACAACCTGAGGAGACTGGAATTGAGCCCGAATCCCGGCCGTTTCGACCAGGTAAGGGTGGTTAGAGTGCATCAATTGCTTTATTTTTCCTTCTGTACTGCGAAAAGTACCTTTCCTTCTGTACTGCGATCACGTCTTTGCCTGGTAGAATATTCATGGAGAGGCTGTGTAAATATAAAATAATAAAAAAATAAAGATTGAAACAAAATAGAAACGTAAAAAAGAAAAAAAAATTGAATAAATATCTACATATGTATAAAAATATAAAAATTTAAGTATATACATATAAAATATACAATGGCACATTGTTTCTCCTAAATCAATGGATAATAAAGCCACTTAAAACAAGAAAGGAAAGCTAACTTCGGGCGGAACCGAAGTTGATATACCATTGCAGTTGACCTTGCAGGTATATATACTTTAGGGAGAAGTGCTTGCAGAACATTCCCTTGCATCCTAGCTTCCCTAGATGACTCAGCCTCGATTCATCTCATCATCAATTCGATTTATCTCATCATCAATTCGATTCATCTCATCATCAATATACATCTTTATTCGAGGCAGCAAAGACAGCTATGTCGTTAAAATCTTTCAGGAAGTGATATAACTTTGATACAAAAGATCAAATAAAGATATATGAAGATAATCATGGCTTTGCCGATCCATACTACAAGCCATTAAAGATCAAAAGAACCTTACCATTACCATTCCATAAACACCGGTGCAGACGGAGTCCGGCTGGTCCACGTATTACCACTTGGACGGTTGGTAACAGCACGGAAGTTTTATTTATAAGAAGCTTGAAGTAAAACGGTAGACGTATTTTTTCGGATTGTTACTTGATGGGTTGCCTGACGATCAAGATGTTCTAACATATGCTTCAGAGATTGACAAGTGGTTGGATCGGTGACGGATAGTTCAAGAGATTTCGCCGGCAATAATTTATTGAATTTGCGACGTCATTTTCCGAAAAAGCTCCCGAAAATGCTCGGTAACTGAACAGCGTGTATGGGTCCAATCTTTCTTCAATGATATGTATCAAGATTGGATCCCTGTTGTCTGTTGACACCTTGAGACCATTGAGAGTGGCGACCGTTCGGAGCACGGCCGATCAACAGCCGTTCATTTTGGTATCGATTCATGACCCGTTGCTAGACATCCTTGTAACTGATATGTCTGACAATTGCTGTCGAGATTAGGTTTTTTGCTTCACCTGTAACAAAATTCTCTAAATGCCGGAATTTTACTGAATGAACTCCGTGAAACTTTCGGAGAATCGTAGCCAATGCCGGTAATCTCCGTCAAAACTTAGAATGGAAAACTTAGGAAGTCCTCGTTATCGTCGAGACGTCCATCTTGACTTCGTTTCAGTGAGGTGATCTTTGGGTCCTTTGTAAGAACTTGTTCGCTAGTCCTAGTCTTTGCTTTGGATTCTAGGTTTTCTCCAATTTTTCGGGGACGCTGGGATGGGCCTGATCCTGATGGTATTCCGTCCTAAAATATAGCTTCATATTTATTTACCATATCTTTCAGTTCCTTGGCTTTTAAAAGTATTCATTATCAGAGCTTAATGCTTACTTGGCATCATTCTTTTCATATTGGGCCCACAAATGCGTGAGCTGTCTTAGCCGTTCCTCAAAGTATCCTTCCATAAGTCGGCGCTCTGCTGAATCTTTCGTTAAGTTTTTTATCAACTTTTGGAGAGCTGTGCTGTTTTCAATCTGCTAATCAATGAGCATCTGTATTAAGAAGTCTGATTCTGAACCCATGGTTGAGTGTGTCTTTTTAATGTTGAGGTTGAATTGCCTTGCGGCTCGTGTTCAGGTTCTGATGCTTTAGAAAAGTATTTCGTCGGGGTCACCAAAATGTTCGTACGCAGGGGGTGATGCGGCCACTAACGTCGAATTTGAACTCACGGGAGTAAAGCTAGGTCCCGTAGTCGTAGTCAAACCTATAGAAAGTTTGAATAAAACTGCCTGGTTTGTGCGGGCGGTGGGTTGATAAACGGAAAACGGGGAGCTGAAGGTCTGTTAACGGGCCTCAGCCGTGGTGGGGATATTAAGTTCCTCCGGCGGTCCTTTGATCTGAAGCAACACACGAGGTCAAGGGGGTTTCTACCGACGGTCCGTTCACGGGAGCAAAATTCGGAGGTTGACGAATCGGTGGTCCTGCTGGCGGTCCGTTCCACGGGAGCAACACTCAGCGGCGATTACATGTAGATGACGCCTACTGGCGGTCCGTTCTACGGGAGCAACACTCAGCGGCGATTGACGTATCGAGGGCCCTACGACGGTCCATTCGAAATGAGCACACTCGACGGCGATTACGTCTAAGTGCTATAGTTAACACTGAGTAACGAGACGATTGATTCTATATTAGCAACTATCTATCTTTTAGAATAACCGCTCTTATATATGATGCTAAGTATATCTATATATATATATATATCCGTTCCACGGGAGGCCACTGGAAGGCGATTACGTCCAAGTGGTATTGTTAACACTGAGTAACACTACTATTCGCAACTGTCTTTATTTCATAATAACTTGTCTTATATACGATGTTAAAGTACACCTATGTCTAGTGTAGCCGAAGATCAATGTTATCAAACAAAGTATACCATTTACCAAAGTGTACCAAAGTATACAAAGTATATTAGGTCTTGGCACTAGGTGCCAACAGTTGCTTTGCGTGTGTCCTTGAATGAGTCGGTACAATTAGAAGTTTTTGGATTTATTTGTGAATGAGGTTTATAACGAACTGTTTTTGCTGGTTGGGTTGCGTACCAATTACACGTTTTTGGATTTATTTGTGAATGAGATGTTACAATGATTTCTTCTAGTCTCCGATTTTTGTCTATAATTGCTAAGCTTGTTTTTTTTTTGTGGTTGGGACTCTGATGTGAGTATGATTGAATGATCCTCATATCAAGGAAACTGGCTACAACTAAATGAGTATATTAAATGTGATAATGTATGTGTGGTGTAAATGTAGTTGTAGGTGGTGTAAACATATACGTAGGCCTACTTGCTACTGTGTATATGTTACTATATATTTATTTTTATACCCTTGCAGAGGGTATTATAATTTTGGTCAAAATTGTGCAACGCTGTGAAGGAGCTCCGACCCCATTAAGTATTCTTGATCAGGATCAAATTATGAGTCGGTAAAGGCTGATGTTAAAGGAGATGTTTCCTTCACTGAAATGCACACTTTTGATCAAAATTATAATACCCTCTGCAAGGGTATACCAATCAGAGACATGCATGGAATAAAATTATAAAAGTAGAAAAACACCAATAAATTTATATCAATCAGATATATGTATGATCGGAATTATGTATTTAAAAAAGACATAAGAATGTTTATTTTTGGTGCAGTTGAACTGGAGAGGATCAGAGTTAATCCAATTTATGGTGCATTTGGAACAATATGAGAGGAAGGAGTAAATGTTCACCTTAGAACATAGGCTGAGAAAAAGTTCGCTGGCTTAGAATGCTAACTAAAAACGTTATAATGATGTATGCGTGCAGGTGAAATGTGGTCTGAGTTTTCTTGTTTCGTCTTAACAGAATCCTTCTTTAAGTATTTTTTGGTCTCCAGATGATATTCTTATAGTGTTGGATGGATGTCGGATAATTCAACGACGTCGTGTTCATGATTTTGGAATCCAAAACTCAATTTGCTTTGATTTCCCATTTCAGATTCGGATCTAATTTGAACTTTTTCATCAAAGTATTTTTTTTAATATAAATTCCTTGCGAGGATATTATAATTTTGGTGAAAAGTGTGCAACGCAGCGAAGGTATCATCTCTTGATTCTTAAAAAGGATCACCTCCTAAGTCGCTATGAGAATGTCCGTCTGTCTGTCTGTTTCTACGCAAACTAATCAGTGCTATCGACTTGAAACTTTACACACTTTCTTCTTTTTTGTCAGGGAGTATATAAGTCGGAATGGCCGGTATCGGTCGACTATATTATATACCTGCCATATAACTGATTGATCGGAAATGCCATAACTTTGTCGTTGTTTTTTACGTCGTCGACGGCGACGTCATAGTTTTTGTCCGTCGGCAAACGGACGGCAAAAGCCGGCAAAGCCTGGAAAGTTCTGCCGAACGACGCATCAAAATTGGCGGCTGAAGTAGCATTGATCAGCGTCGAACTAGCCGGCAACAAACTGGAGCGTCGCATTATCTCCTGGTCCAGGATGAATCGTGCCTCATTCGACGCATCCTTAAGTTGACGCGCAGATCGCAACATCCAACTCGGACTGCTTCTTGTGCGTGCTCTTGAAATTCACGACGATGTTTTCCAATTCGCACATTTAGCATTGCCTCCGGAAATGTCCCTACTGCATTCAAGGACGACAAAAATCCTTGAAAATCCTCAATAATGACGACTGCACTTTGACTCTAAAACAATTTCCTTCCAGGAGAATGTGCAGTCGAAGAACGGATTCACTTTCGCAACAAAAAATTTAATTTAGTTCGTTTATTTCGTTAATAGATGCTTATATTTCGCGCACAAATCACAAACCGAATAATGGTTTTTAATGCTCATAATTTCAATGAAAAATAATTCAGCTAATTATTTTACCAAGGACAATTACGTCGATGTCGCATTAGCATTGCCAAGCCATTAAAGATTTAATACATATATCATTTTACTCGTGATCAGATTCAAAGACACTGACTATTCTTGGGTATATTCCTAAAGATAACAATCTTGCCGATTTATTTACCAAGCTGTTACTAACAGGCATATTTATATTGCTAAGGGACTAGATTGGATAAGTGAAGATTAAGTTTCGAGCTATACATTGGATGTTTATTTTGGATATTTAAGCTTGTTCATAAAATTTGTATATGTTAAATTTATTAGAAAAAAAATATAGTAAACGATCTGATTAAGATTTTCATGGTTTTTCCTAATCCCTGCAACAAATGTATGATCATAATGTAAATTCCCAAGAATGCACAGATCTCGTTATGTATGTTTCTAAGATTCTTTTAAGGAAGTGTGTTGAATATACTTTGATCAACCATGCATTTGTTCTATAATGTCAAAGTAATATAAGAGCAGCTACAGAAACTTTCTCTATAAATTTAGTTTAGTCATAAACTCGTACATACAGTCGTAAAATAATATATCTTATAGTAAATTATAAAACAAGAGTATTTTATTTTGGTGATTGAGTTTCCGAAGTCAACTACTAACCTCAACTTTTACTTCTTTGCAACTTCCCAAATAGGTGAACAGTATTCGATTTCTGAGATATTTCCTATTCTATCATTTCATTAATTTGCCAATTTAGCTCTTCTAATGGGTTCTCATGTTGTGCTTGAATAGTGTTTTTTATTATACTGTGTTTTTTAAGTCAAATTTTCACCTTCCCTATACTGTATGGGACTATATTCAAACAGGTTCTTTTTAGATTTTTTAACTCTTCATTATTAATATGATTGTGTCGCAATTCGTTACATTACTCATGATGAATATACGAAATTTACAGTTGCATCTTCGACTGAGAGTGGAGTGAGGCAGTTAACTTCAGGCTCTTCCCCTTCAAAATCTTGACTGCTGTAGTGAAATCTATAAGTTTTTTTATTTAATGTTAATATAATTTATTGATAATCGATTTTTACATTAGTTGCTTCTAGGTATTGTCGATATAACAGGATATCGAAACTATCGGAAAATTGGTGTATTTAAAATTTTTGTTCGGATGAACAAGATTTACTGGGTTTTAATTTAATGGCTCTAGACAATTTTACTAATTTACTGTATTGCGGTATTTTTCACTAGTACTTTCTCTTTGTCGCTTTATTGTTCTAATGTTAGAATATATATTTGAAGTTAAAGCCTGATGATTTAATGATTTTTGTGCCCTGCCTTGATCCAAAGCTTTCTTGGTTGCATGACCTAAGGAAAACCACTAACACAAACACCTAAGGGTGTTTTGATTATTTAAATTTTGTGAACTCTGAGGAATTACAGAAAACACCGAGTAGTTACCAGAATATATTTATATATTTTTTATATATATTTATATATATTTTTGAGTTAGTTTTCACCTTGATTAGCATCATATAATCCCAATTCCATCAGCTCATTTTAGTTGCATGATAGTTGAAATATCTTTTCTAACTAAAGACATGTCTTTAGACATCTTTCTTTCTCTTTATCTTAAGATATCTTTAGACATCTATCTTTCTCTTTATCTTAAAGCGAACAGACGTGTTTTTTTTATTCAAACTGCGTTTATTAACTTTGTTTATTAACACTAAACAATCCGGTGTTTATTTTTATTTATTTATATTTTTAAAATTATACTTTTAAATATTAATCATCCGTATCGCTTCGCGTATGCAGTGGTATATTTGGAGGTAAAATAATAATTTTATTAATTTTCATCCAAACATAGCTCTTCTCTGCTTCTTCTTCTTTTACGGTGTTGCTTCTATTATTGTTCAGTAGAGATTCTTATCTCTTTTCTTTGCTGTTCACTAACCCACACTAATCGCTCTCTTTGATCTCCCCTCTTTCGTTTCCCTGGCACAGTGGTTCAAGGAACGTAAATAATATAAACAAAAATATTAATAAATAATTTATCATGGAATTTAAACTTGTCTGTACTTGAGGTCTTGTAATCAGACAATCTTCTCATCCCAGCCTACATTCCACTGCTGGCTCTGTGAAAACGTTTTGCACGCTAAGTGTGCCGGGTTCACGGCCTCAGTATTGGATGCCATTTCTCGTAGGTCTGGCCTCCACTTCTGCTGTGATAGCTGTCGTGCTGTTAAGGACGAAATGAGATCGTTCATGAGACAGACTAAAAGTGGATTTAAAGAGTTGATTAGCGGTTTTCGTAAAATCAATGACCAATTCTGTGCGCTCGGTACACAGTTTAGTAGTCTTCAACTATTAAATGAGTCTCCAAAGCGTAAGAAATCCGCTATTAGTGATGTGCTTGGGGCGACAAAATTCCAGCCGACAATTATTCAGCCGCTTGTATCTCTGGCCCCCCCAAGGGCTGAAACTGGGAAAAATTCGGCTTTCAAATTTCTCAGTATTAATGAGCAATTGTCCGATTTGTCCTCTGTGGCATCACTCCAAGTGATACCAACATACCCAATAACTCAAACCCCTGTAAGAGTCACCGAACAGGGTATTCAACCGTCCGAAACCCCGGTACGAACTGATGCTGTAGTATTAGTTACGGCATCAAAACACATATATGTATCTCGGCTTGCCCCTGACACTTCTGAGATAGATATCTCGGCTTATATCAAAGCCAAAAGATAAACCGATATTAAGGTGGCAGATATTACAAAATTTAAATACTCATACACCAGGCACACGTCATCTTTCAAAATACGTGTCCCGTGCAGATATTCAGGCGATCTGTTCCGCTAGCTTTTGGCCAGAGAACATTTTCGTCCAAGAACATCAGCCAAGTACGGTGAAGAAAAAAATTACCAAGCCTGTGGGAGTGAAACTCCCACATGTTAGAGCCACTGAGCAACATTCCACCTCATCTTCCTCACCCTCAAAAAACTAATTTCTTCACTAACGCTTACCTATCAGAATACTAGAGGGCTACGTTGTAAACTTCCCAAAATGTATTCTGATAGATCTTCCTTTGCATCTCACATTAAAGTATTTACAGAAACTTGGTTAAAGCCGGAGATTTTAAGCTCTGAAGTTTTTCCAAATAAGTACACCACTTATAGACGTGATAGAACACTGCGAAGGGGAGGAGGAGTCCTAATTTCTGTAGACTCCAAATTCGCATCTGAAGAGATAAAATCACCAGAGTTTGGTGACATAGAATTTCTTTGCGTTAAAATCACTTTGTCCGGTCAATCTTTATACTTTACCTGTTCTTACATACCACCTTCGTCGGAACCGCCCACATACTGGCAACATTTGTCCGCTATTCGTCTCGTTTCGGATCGATTGTCTGACGGGGACCAGCTGGTAGCTCTGGGGGACTTCAATATACCAGATCTTATGTGGTCCAATATTGAGAATTCACCGTCCTTAATACTTAACTCGCACCACGACTTCCCTGCGGATATGTTCGACATGTCACTCGGGCATATTAACCACCTTAGAAATTCCTTAGGTCGCCTGCAAGACTTGTGTTCGTTTCTGATCCTGATGGAAATGCTCTATCTAGAACTTTGCCCCTTTCTAACCCTGAGGATCCGTATCATCCCAGAACCGATTACTCAGAACCCGAAGCAGTTTTATAACTTTGTAAACACTAAGCGCAAATCTGTATCTTTTCCGCCTCTGCTTACGTTTGAGAACTCTTATAGGAACACTGATCTGGCAATGGCCGATCTTTATGCAAAGTTTTTTCAAACATCGTATTCAGCCTTACACTTATAATATCAAACCAGCCAACCTTTTTTTTTGCCCATCTTTTGATCAAAGTGGTGTGTTATCGGACCTTCTTAGGGTTAAGCCAGTGTATTCGCCAGGCCCCGATGGAGTACCAGGCTGTGTGCTGAGGAACTGCGTCGTGGCCCTGTGCGAACCGCTCCTTAAACTTTTTAATTTATCGCTGGAGACCTCGATTTTTCCCCTGATGTGGAAGGAATCTTTCATTATCCCTCTGCATAAAAAAGGGAAAAAATCGGATGCTTCAAATTATAGAGGCATTTCTACAATTGTGATAGCAATTCCAAAGCTTTTCGAAAAACTTATCACTCCACATTTGCAACACCTATGTAGTTCAATATCCCCGTGCCAACATGGCTTTATGAAGCGCCGCTCCACCACCACCAACTTATTGGAGCTAACATCTTTGGTCACGGATGGGTTCCGGAATGGCTTACAAACAAACGTCATTTACACTGACTTCAGTAAAGCATTTGACTCTGTTAGCCATTCGCTTCTTATAAGTAAACTCAGTCTTTTGGGATTCCCAACTGATCTCCTTATCTGGATTTCGAGCTACTTATCAGGAAGAACCCAACGTGTCTTCTTTAAAGATGTTACCTCGCGGTCAGTCCGCGTCACATCTGGGGTGCCTCAAGGAAGCCATCTTGGACCCTTACTTTTTACTTTGTTTATTAATGACTTGCCCCTTGCCTTAACTGACTCACTAGTACTTATGTACGCTGACGATGTTAAGCTTTGTCTTCAATATAGATCTACTAGCGCCCAATCTAGACTTCAATCCGATTTGGATAAATTTCAAAATTGGTGCTTAACAAATGACCTAAAGCTTAATGGATCGGAAATGTAAACTCATGTCATTTTATCGATCTAGCCCTCACCAGGCTACGTACTTTCTCTATGGGATCGCCTTAGAACGGCTAACTCAAGTTAACGTTCTGGGAGTCCTATTAGATTTGAAACTTAAATTTACCGACCATATATCCACCATGGTTAATAATGCTATGGGTGTGCTTTGTTTTATTAAAAGATGGTCAAAAGAATTCAACGACCCATACATTACAAAAACGTCCGTCGGATTCTTGAGTATAGATCGTGTAAAGCCTTCATCGCATCCCTAAATTGGGATGCAAGCCTTCACTTTCCCTCCGATCATAGTAGATTTTTATTAGTCAGCTTACCACCATTAACAAACCGTAGAACGATGCTAGTTGTCATTAATCTTATTAATGGTAATGTAGACAGCCAGCATTTATTAACACGCTTAAGTTTCAACGTTCCTAGTAGAAGGACTAGAAACTTTCTCCTCTACTCCTTAGCCATTGTAGCTCGACATATGCCCAACACGATCCGTTCAGGGTATTATGTTCGGACTACAATGGTCTCTACCACGTTTTGTCCCTTTGCTCTACTAACAACCTTAAATCCATTATACTAAACGCCTTATCTTTGCAACACTCTTCCTCGTGATTTCATAAGTTATCGACGTGCTACCGCAATGGTTAAAATGGTCACCTACTTCTGAGTCATTGCATTTCATGATTCCGCTGGTTGTCGTTGACAACGCTGCTTGCCAATGTCGCCGATACAACCAATGTTAATACCATAAAACCTTTGAATTCTGTGAATGAGACATCCAATATTGGTACGATACCAAAGATATTTCTCTTCTCCTTGTTCTCTCCTTCGTCTTGTATCGCGCCCTCGTAACCATTCTCCTTGGAGATCCCACGTAGTATCAAATGTTTCTTTTGGTTGATCAGTGCGCCTACAGGACTCTCGGTATTTTCTTGGCCTTGCTTCTTGGTCCTTTTTAGAGATACCTGTGACCCATGGCGGGTGATGTGTCTCCCCACTACATTCTTTAGATTGGTGGTGACTTCAACTCCTTGAATTTCCCTGTTTACTGGCCCTTTCACTGTATGCTTGTCAGTCGTTAGATGAAAAACTTGGGCTTTTGGTTCAGGGTCCGTCTGCGGCTCTTCTTGTTGATCAGCCATGGGCGGGGAATTCTGTAATCTTCCAGATTTGACGGTCTGCGTCGATTTCACCGATTTCCTAGCTTCCGATGCCCAAGCGGAGTGATTAAGGACGACTGATTTGAGTCGCACTGGCCCCACCACAATCCATCCAAATTTCGTCTTCTGAAGTAATGGCTGCCCCTGCCTTAGGTTTATTAGTCGTGGCTCAAGCAGTTGTGGGATGTATCATTGCCTTGTGGCTCCGTGAACGTGGGATCTGCAAAGCGAATTGGCGAGCTGGCTTGAAGTGGAACGGTAGACGTTTTTTTTCGCATTGTTACTTGACGAGTTGCCTGACACAAAAGATATTCTAAAATATGCTTCAGAGATTGTCGAGTGGTTGGATCGGTGACGGCTAGTTCTAGAGATGACAGCGTGTACGGTCCAATCTGTCTTCAATGATATGTATCAAGATACATATACAAAATAATTAACAAGATACTGGGATCCAGTTGTCTGTATACACCTTGAGAGCGTTGAGAGTGGGGATAGTTCAGACCACGGCCGATCAACAGCCGTTCATTTTGGTATCGATTCGTTAGCCGTTGATAGGCATCCTTCTAACTGGTCTGTCCGCCAATTGCTGTTGAGATTAGGTTTTTTGCTTCACCTGTAACAAGATTCTCTAAATGCCGGAATTTTACTTCATCGCTATGGTCGAATTGTGGATAAACTCCGTGAAACGCCACTCGCCTCCAAACATCTGCGTGCCTACGCTCCGCAGGATCTATGGCTAACCAGAGGTTTGGCGTAGCGACTCCTTTGACTCTAGCTGATACGCTGTGCGTACGCACTATTAGCAACCCAATGTGACCGTTTCGACTTACATACAAAAGCTATTATTCCCTTGCAGAAGGTATTATAATTTTGCAACGAAGTGTCCACACCCTTCTTTCCTTTCCAGACAGTATATAAGTCGGAACGGCCGGGTACGTTCGACTATAAAAAGCCCAGCAGTACGTGTGGTCTTGGTGCCTGACGCCGGTTGGGCTCACGGTTCCCTCCGTTTTGACTCCCGTGATATACTTCTGTATGCGCCGCGGATCGCCGATATCCTTCGCTCATTGGGAATGCCTGGATCAGGAGTCTCTTGGCTTGACCGGGATGTCCCTATTGGGTATTCTTGTTGGGCTTGACTTCCCGAGCTGGTTACCCCAGCTTTACAGGATCAGACCTGGTTGAGACGGTCACGAATCGATAAGGCGTACACCAGTCCGATCAGTCAGTACAGCTATTACACCAGGATGCCTGTCATATCCGTGAATAAACCAACCCTACTATATTTACCCTTGGGCTTCAGTTGGGTTCCTTGTTCGGTGGTCCTTAAGCGACGGATCACACATCCTTGCGTCATTTGAGACTATTGGACTTACCCACGGGGACCTTCAGCCATTATTCCTAATTCTTCCAAGGAATCTTTCTCGCTTGAATGTTAGACTTACTCACAGGGGGTATTACACGCAACTCTTCCAGCTTCCCTAGATGCCCTTATATAGCGCCTGAGGAGCCCGATAATCCTTACATATTTTTGTTATACAAGTCACCGGACTTTGTTCAGATACCCCCGCACTCACCACCCACCCCCTTTTGGGCATTCCCAATGCATTTCTGCGTTTCTACATTTTTTAAACACAGCTGCGCTGTCGTGGGCCGTTTTGTTTTCCGCTGTACCCACTCTCTCCTAAGATATTTGAGCGGGGCCGTTACGTTCCACGGTGATTTCTTTTTCTCCTTCTTCCGTGAGCGCAGCCGTGCCTGCTGGCGAGTTGCCAAAATGCAAAATGCAGCAGACTATGATGCCTGCATCCTCACGCACGGCAGCTTGAAGCATTGCCCCACATATAGCAGCTCGTAAAATAAAGGTGACCAAATCTTAGGCACTTACGGCATTAATCCAGTCGCCTGCAGTCTTCAACGATCTCCAGGCGACAAGCCCAAAAACCTTGGGCAGAAGTTTATTATGTTCGAATGGCCATCACAGATCATGCAAGCGGAAGAGTTTTAATCACAAATTCAGGTTTACCTTGCGGATCGAAGAATCGCGCTATTGATGATCTGACCGAACTGATAGGTCAGAACGTCGAGACTGCTTCGACGTGGACTGAAGAACAGAAAACGAAAGCAGTAGTTGATCAGTGGAAGGATCCCAAGCCAATCCTAACGAATTGGTGAAGTTTCTGCCATAATCAAAATTTAAATAAGACTCCCGATCTTAACACGGTGGCAATATTGGAGCACCACTTCCGCAGCTGAAATTCGCTCTTGGACAGAAACGCTGAAATCAGCCCAAAAATGCCAACAACCTCCTCCTTGGTGTTGCCACCAGAAATAACATCATCGACGAAAAAATCTCGAAGCAAGATTTCGGATCACACTGGAAAGTCTTTAGTCTCGTCCTAAACCAACTATTGCATCGCTCGCGCAGATAGATAGGACGCCGGCTTTGTTGCATGTGTAAGAGTGTCCCATTTTTATGTTTGCCGCTCCTCCAGAGGGGAATCTCGCCACAAAATGCACTGCAAGTAGCTGTAGGACAAAGCCATCCTGGTATATCTTACAAAAGTTGCCAGTCAGCGCAACCGAATGCGTACGAAACCTCAGCAGGATGTGAAAAGCTTAGGTTCGATGATAGGCGCAGTTATTAAGATGTCATTCAAAGAATAACCTAAGGTTGTTAATCTGTAAAGAATGTTTTGAGCAAAGGGTACAGAACCGATTGCTGGTTTGTTGTCGCAACTTGCACTTGAACAAATTGGACGTGGAGAAAGAATAGAGTTCAGAATGGGTTTGTCTAACTTTACTAGTATAAAAGTTCAATATTTATAGCTTATTTGATTCATGGATATAGCTTAGGTGGTAAATTAATGGAAATATAGCAAAAACATAAAAATGATAAATTATCAAATTCAAAATGTAATATTCTGCTCTAATTTGTCGGTTGCATTGACTTGCACTGTCAGCAGTTCTTGCTGCCGTTCAGTTTCTTGTTGCTGAAAGGTTTGGTTTTTAATGTTCATCGTTCTTTATGTAGGCTATGCGTTTTCGGGAGCTTTGCGTTTGTGTTCTGAATATTATATATATACTAATATAACACAAGCACAGTTCGATTTATAAATATTGATAGAATTTATTTAATGGTCCTGGGGTTCCTACAAATGATATATGTAAATATGTCCTGAGTAGGGTTGACGACCGAATAGAGGATGATGCGGGAGTGCGGCTCGACGCCAGATGCAGCGGTGCGACGGAGAGATCCCGCGAGAGAGCAAGGCAAGCGCTAGTGCATGACGGAAAAAAAAGGTGGGCGATCGAATGCAAGAGACCGAAAGACGCGAATAGATATATAATGGAAAATGACGTCACATATTCAATAAATTATTGCCGGCCAAACTTCTTTCAGGCAGCTGCTTTACCCGACAGAGTGCTATTTCAAAATGTAAGCAAAGGGTATCCTCCAGGATTTGAAGAGGATCCAAGAAGTCTTCCAGCCAGTGTCCAAGGTGGGTGATGGCGTGCTCCACGTGAGTCATGGCCAGTTGGTCGCCATGTACGAGGACTTTAAGGCTATGCACGGGAAGATTACAGATTTGGATATTTCAGAGATTAGCAGCGACTTGGGTGGACAGTGTCTGAGTGTCTTGTAACGTTGATGCAAGACAAAATGGAGCCCGAGACGTGGTTACGCTCAGCTCGAATAGCTACCAATTCCACACTTGCCAACGGAGTTTCCAGCATTCAGGCTGACGCAGCGTTCGGTCGGAGCTTCCAAACCCTGCCTCCTTTTCCTCTCCCTACTTTCAGCGGAGGATATTCGGAATGATCTGAGTTTCACTCGGCTGTCTGAACTATCGTGGGCTGCAATCCTCACATAAGTAAGATGGAAAAGCTGCAGAGGTTCTGATCTTGTCTTCGGGACGCAGCCTTAGATGCAATTTGTTCCTTGGAAATCTCAGAGGAGAATTATGGTGCCGCATTGCGTTTTTGGACAAAACGATTTAATAACCGTCGGTTTATATTTCAGGCTCATGTAAAAAGGATTCATAGCCTCAGTCTATTGGGTAGCTCAGTGGCATCGCTTCGAGGGCTTTCCGAGAAATTCAATACCCACATGGAAGCCTTGAAAAATTTGAGGACGACAATTCAGATCGTCAGAAGCATCCTTGTTCAAGTGCTCCTTCAAGGGTTGAACCCAGCTGCCCTATTCGGGCAGCGAATTTATTTATGACGCGAATCTATTCGCAATATAAAGGAAAATGACGTCACAAATTCAATAAATTATTGCCGGCCAAACTTCTTAACGGCGGCTGCTTGACCCGACATGTATATATTTGTGTAAGACAGAAGTCTTAATAATAAATGACTTAACATTCTCCCGGCCGTTGAGCAGGTGTTCAACCATCGTCCAGCTCTATAGTAAACTGTCTTGGGGTTGGTTCCAGAGTTGGTATTTTAGGTTTTGGTGTCCAAATGGTCAGCCTGTGTCGCAAGATGAGGTTGCTTATCAGTATCAGTATGATGACTGAAATGACCAATGCTGCGTACGAAATGGTTGTCTGGTGGTCCAATTGGTACGGTGCATCCTTTCTTTTTATATCGGCTAACTGATGTTGTAAGATTTCTTATTCTGTGTCGTCCTTACTTGGTGATTGAGTCGAAGTCCTTATATTATTTCTTCTATGGATCTTATGGGCTTGGAGATATTTCCGAATCGACTCAGCGATGTATATACTTCAGTGGTCATGGTGCCGAACGTAGTCAAACTTATATTGACATTGCGTGCAGTGCAACCAATGGGAAAGTTATTAAATAACTGAAATTCGCATCTACTGGGTACATTGTATGCCGTTAAGTGATTGAAACAGATATGTTTGTCAATTTTTATAGGTGTGCATCTTCATTGACAGCTATGATCGTTGTCTGAAGATTGTACAATGTCCCACCTTTCGATGGGCACAATGCTAAAGACATCCAATAACTCTGACGATACCAGTGGTATTGTTATTCGAAAGATGGCGTGAGTATCAGTTGTACTGCCTTGCGCATACATTATTTTGTAGACCTAATGAACATCAATGGTGCAGACTGTGTTGTGAGGATCATAAATTCTTGCTCCAAATGTGCGTCTTGGTACTATCCTCGATGCCTATTTATGAGGGTCATCTGTTGTTCCAACGAACTCAAGCGGTTGTTGGTAGCCAAACTTCCTTTTCGCACCAAATTGATGGTGGAGTCAACCATGGATGTCTGGTTCTGAAGCAGCTGTAAGAGGAAATCCTCGTTGCCTTTAACCTTTGTAATAGTTTTGGCCATATCTTCTGCGTATGTGGAGTCAAGCACTCCGAATAATGAATTGGCTATGGTTCCAACAACATTAAACGGTGATCTACGTTGCCGAGAGTGATGCATAAGGTTGTTTCCTGACTCGAGCTCTGCAACTATATATCTAAAATGGTCTAGAATGGAATTACATGCTGCTATGTTTGTTAATTCCTGACACTTATGTGAGAGTTCCGCTACTCCAACTGAAAGTACCTTCATTTCATTCCAGTAGGGATTCAAGTCGTTATATACTATCATTCTCCATTCGGATACTACCATTCTCGTGGTTCCCAAACGTTCGTAGAATATTCCTGGCTTATTACTGAACTTCGTCACTTTGATCGGAGTCACTTTGGAGCACTTTGATCCATCGCTAGTGGAAGTAGCAACATAAGTGCTATAATTACAGGCATTAATGGAAGGATTTTTTTTTTCGTTGTACCGGAGGCTCATTAGACTGGTCCGCCCTGAGGGTGTCGTCTAATGGGCGCTTGTTGCTGACTTCTTCTGGGAACAATGGAGCTAACCGAGTCACTGGTCTTTTGTATATTCCAGAAGCCGTTTTGATGTCCACTACCCGAACGGGGTTGTCCGGTCCTGGATACGTTTTGAGATCTCTCCCATAGGGCAGCTCATTACAGGCACATTGTCTTCCTTTATAAGGGCTAGCAATCCCTCTAGCAAAAGGCATGCATCAGTCGTAATACCAGTTCCCATCTTTTTACTAATGGTTTACCGTGCGCAATATTGGTATCGGGAGGAGCAGTTAATGGTTCTCCAATCAGGAAGGGCTCTGGCTTTAAAGCTGATTCATCAGTGGGGTCTGATGACATGGGAGTAATAGGCCGTGAATTGACGATCTCCTCGACTTTAATGACCACAGTGTCGAAGGTTAACGATGCCGTGGCTGTAACTGAAACAAGCAGTTGTTTTGCGGATTTTACCGCAGCCTTCCATAGGCCACCGAATGATGGTGCTCGTGGGGGAATGAATTTGAAGTCTACTTCTCTTTTGTTGCAATGCTGAACTATGTCGTCCTTCGCATTGGTTGAGAAAATAGCGGTTTCGAGCTCTTTCAATTTAATGTTGGCTTCAACATAATTTGATTCTCGCCATTGTTTTGTCATTGATGATCCAATATTGTTGCCGAGCGATAGCACGCAATGCATGTTGGTCTCATGTAGCTCCCTTAGAATCATTTTTACAATTGTTTCATTGTAGGGGAGCACGACTGGATGTAATGCGTCCTCGGATAGGTTTGAGGGGTCGAGTCTGCCTCCTACTCGAATGAACCCATCAGGTCCAAAGATGGGAGCCAATGACACAAAATAACTCTTTTTTTCCACTGTTTTATAACGTATGAGCTGTTTGCACTCCGCATAAAATTCGATTTGCTGAACTGTGCGTAGGATAATTGTGCGTGCCTGGTTTAGCTCGCCCAAACATAATGCCTTCGTTGGCGCTCTATTTGCCTTATAACAGAACCGCAGCATGTACGCATCAATCCGATGCAATTTTTATAAGATGTTTCTGGGCCTACAGTTGTATACCTCTCCTCCGAATACTTCCGAATACAAGATGTCAGCTGCATTATTGGAGAATGTTAAGTAATGCCATTGATACTGTTCTGATACTTCTTGAAACTTAGCTTTTCGATATGCCAAAAACGTGTGGTATGTGGAAGCCGTTGCATTGATCCACCCTAACACAACAGATAAATCAGTGCAAAAGAATTCAGCAACCTGGTCTAAAGACAAGAGTAAATCTTGGTATTCCTTGCAGTAGATTATTTGAGCACAGCTTTCCTAATATGAAACCGTGTGCTAGTAAAATTTTATTCAGTTAACTTTGGATTCGATCTGCTTCTGCCACTGAGACAGCTGTCTCCTGTCAAGCAATTGTCTATGTAGAAGTCATTTTCGAACGTCGCAGACCCCAACGGGTAGTTGTCCCGTGATCGGACTGCTAAATTAAGTAATTAAAAAAAAAAAAAAATTAAGCAAAATTTTGTGGCCAAAACTTGAGCTGTTTTGGTTCCTTACCTGGCTGTTTTAAGTCTATAGTACTTAAAATATTCGGATGGATCGTTTTCTCCAGACTATAAGCTGATGAAACTGATTATCTGGATTAATCCATACTTGACAGATACACTGTTACAGAGCTCGCTCTATACGCTCTCGTCCTATATGTAGCATGTCGTTCAAAGATTTTCCACTTGATGTTTTGCAGAGCATCAAACACCACTCGTAGTTTCGTGATGCTGTTCCATTGCAATGGGCAGTTAAGGTAGGCGTAGTTAATCTTACTTAAAATATTGCTAAATCATTTATAGTGGTGTATTCTTAAAACATGCCAAGATTCAGCTCGATATACACAATTTCTTTTTATGCTGCTTAATTAGCAATCTGTCCTACTGTGTGCTTTCAGGTTTCAAAATATATTGATGTTGTATGAAATACTGACTTTTTGGCACTTGTGTTGTTGGAACAAACTTCATATGTCCTAAACTTTTATGACGTCGAAATTCCCTTCCGAACATCATTCGTCGTTCTAGTGCTAAGAACCTTTTGATTGAAATATCTTTCGAATCCCCCAGGGCTGAAGGGTGTTCATCGAAAGGCAGCTTCACAATAAACCTCCCCTTCTTCTGAGCTTTACAGAGTTCTATAAAGTGCTTCCCACAATGAACCTCTGACGGAGATCGATGTTTCGTTTGGTTGTCCAAATGGTCTAGCCTCTAAAATTTTTCAATCAATGCGTCAATTTCTTCTCCGACGGCCTAAAACCGCACGCTATATCTGATTGAGTATTGGATTTACTGAGTGACCTGCTATAATCCATCCAAGTTTAGTGTTTTGTAGCATGGCACCATATCTTCCGAATTTGGAAGGAGTAGCGAGTAATAGTAAAATTTTTTGAAACATTTCCATCGTTTGCATTCCTTTGATTTGTGTTCGGTCTTGAAACAATTGACACACATTTTTTATTTTTGTACCCAATTTAATCTCTCGGATACTATTTTGCGCGGATGTTCTCACATTTATATAATGTGTGATTTGGATCCTACCCAAAGTACCACGATTGTCTTACCATGATTGTCTTTCTGACATACTGGACGCGCGCGTCATTTTTTTGACAACTTTTTTATATGATACTGAGCTTCTTCCTGAGCTCAAGAATTCTTTGATCCAAGAGTTCCAGAATCGTTTTTGGGACGCCGGGGCGGCAACTCTACTGAGTTGCCAACTTTTTGCTCAAATAGAGCCCTATTAGTCATGTCAAGCTTATCCGATTTTATGAGGCAGGAGTCTCTAGCGTTGTTATGTATATGAACTTCCTTTTCTACTTATTCTTGAGCCTCAAAAGTGATGGAATATTTTTCGCAACTGATCCGGACTCAGCAAACTCAGCATACTTGATGTAGCTTTCGGTCCTGCCCCTTCCTTTGATTTTAGCATAATTTTCAACGAGCGTTTTACAAGCATCTTCGAGGATAGATAGTTTCATTTGAAAGTAAGATGCCTTTTGTTTTCGAGTCGGCCCATACTTTGATGGGCATCTAGGAGGCCTTGAGCGCTCGCCTCATCAACGGATATCTCTATAATAATATTCGGGGCAATATTCTAATTTTGGATGGTGATCTTGGACTTGCAGGATCCATCGTGATCCGGTCACCAAAATATTAATCTGTAATGATTAAGTTTGAGCAAAGGGTACTTAGGCCGATTGCTGGTTTGTTGTCCTAACATGCTCTTGAACAAATTGGACGTGGAGAGATAAAAGAGTTCAAAATAAGATTTTCTGAGACTGACTTTATTAATATAAAAGTTCAGTATTTATAGCTAATTTGATACATGGGTATTGCTTAGGTGGTAAATTAATGGAAAAATACTAAAACGTAAAAATTTTAAATTAATTCAAAACTGTAATATTCTGCAATATTTTGTCGATTGCATTAAATTGATAGAATTGATAGTTTTGGTAGCGTCTTTTCTTGGTGTTTCTGTGGTGTTTAAGTCATCGTTATTTATGTGCGCTATGACCTAATATTTTCTTTATTATGTATTTATGATGCATGTGTTTTTGTTGTAAGTTCTTTTGCCTTAATATTAAATGCTCATGACTTTAAATTTTTTAAAGTAATGTACAATACTCTATGCGGTTGCTTTAGTATAATCGCACTTAGCTTCTCCAATTGGAGTTTCAAAATGGATAAAGCTGTTGTCTTTAACATAAATAAAATGTTATCTTTGATCATTTGATCAGAAGCACCAGAATCAAGTAGAAACGAAATATAATTTCTTTTATTAGCTAAGCTCTTTCCGATCATAAATTCCAACCACTTTGTTTTTGAGAAGTTGCAATTTGAGCCTGTTTTGATTTTGCTGGCAGCTCGACTCGTCTGAAGGTTCTTTTTTAAGTGACCCATTTTTTGTCCATAATAACATTTTAATTTAGCTCTTGAATTGCTTTTCATGTTATTGAGCGTATATTTTGAGTTCAAGATTTTCTTTCCCTTTGCCGAAATTTGGGTATTTATTAACTACTGCTGGTAAAACTTATATACTGATGTCTTAGGTAGCATTTCTTAACTTTATTTATAATTATCAGTACAAATTTTCAAATTTTCAAAACGAGTTGCGAACCTGCAGACGTGTTTTTTTCTCTTCTTGTCTTTATATCGTCAACGAAAATTTTAAATAATAGCAGTGCAAATTCTAAACAACAACACGCAGTGAGCAAAAAGACGCTTAGTGCGATCTAAGAATAAAAAGATCTAAAACATTAAGCTATGAGTGAATTCGACACCCATACGGTGCTCCAACGCCAGCAAGACGACCTTTGGAACGCAACGCATACCACTCAATCGAGTCAACGCAAGACAACGCGGCCGCAAACCCATCAAAAACTATACAACCGCGATCAATAACCCCAAGCCCGATTAATGGACTTAATCCAACATCGCTAGGTAGGGCTCTTGTTCTCCAGCGCTACTGTTGGACAAAACCCCATACCTTACCCTCATGTCAACCTGCTTAGCCAAGGTCACCAGTACAGTGACGTCACTAGAACCGCTAGTTCAGACAAATTCGGAGGTAAACTAATAAAATTTTGTCGAAGTATTTAAACTACAACAATAAAAACTTCTACACGTACCAATTAAAAAGCAGTAAAGGCCAGCAAGTAGGACTTAAAGGTATTGATCCGGAAGTAACACCAACTGAAGTTAAAGGCGCACTGAAGGAGAAAGGTTTTAATAAAAAACATGTTATAAACATTTTGAACAGAGAAAGGAAGCTAAAACGTCTTTACAAGGTAGAACTTGAACCCGAAACCATATTCAAGCCTCTGAAAAAAATGAAGTGCACCCAATTTTTCCTCTCTAGTTCCTAATACTAGCGTAGTTTTTGGAGACCTTCATGACTCCCACAAATGCCCAAGAAAATAAAGAAGATCCCAGCAGCAAACAAAGTCGTACACACCAAAGAGTGACCACTGCTCACTCACATATAACGGTGCTCCAACGCCAGCAAGACGACCTTTGGAACGCAGCGCATACCACTCAATCGAGTCAACGCAAGACAACGCGGCCGCAAACCCTTCACAAACTATACAACCGCGATCAATAACCCCAAGCCCGATTAATGGACTTAATCCAACATCGCTAGGTAGGGCTCTTGTTCTCCAGCGCTACTGTTGGACAAAACCCCATACCTTACCCTCATGTCAACCTGCTTAGCCAAGGTCACCAGTACAGTGACGTCACTAGAACCGCTAGTTCAGACAAATTCGGAGGTAAACTAATAAAATTTTGTCGAAGTATTTAAACGACAACAATAAAAACTTGTACACGTACCAATTAAAAAGCAGTAAAGGCCAGCAAGTAGGACTTAAAGGTATTGATCCGGAAGTAACACCAACTGAAGTTAAAGGCGCACTGAAGGAGAAAGGTTTTAATGAAAAACATGTTATAAACATTTTGAACAGAGAAAGGAAGCTAAAACCTCTTTTCAAGGTAGAACTTGAACCCGAAACCATATTCAAGCCTCTGAAAAAAAATGAAGTGCACCCAATTTTTCCTCTCTAGTTCCTAATACTAGCGTAGTTTTTGGAGACCTTCATGACTCCCACAAATGCCCAAAAAAATAAAGAAGATCCCAGCAGCAAACAAAGTCGTACACACCAAAGAGTGACCACTGCTCACTCACATATAACTCCTATGAAATCTATGCGTGATGTCTTCCCCTTACAGCCGTGAAATCTTCAGCCAATAATGAGTTCACCGACAAACCCGTAAGCTTTTCAACTGCTCTAAAAATGGGTCTGAAAAAGTACCACCAAGCCACGATCATCAGATTCCCCTCATCAACCAGGTGAACAGTCTACGAACAAATTAGAAACAATGATATGTAATCTTCAACAAAGAATGATGGATTTCATGTCACATGCAAACAACTATACAAGATCTATGCGAAACCTTAACGTTTTGATTGAGCTGCTTGTTGCTCAAAAACAGAATAAGTAATGGCTCCACTCTGTATAGCACTATGGAACGCCAAAGGAGTCTCACACCGCAAACTCGAGTTAACTCAATTCCTTAATAATAACCATATCGATGTACTGCTACTTGCAGAAACTCATCTTACAAATACATACAATTTCCTAATTCGAGACTATTTCTTTTATAACACGAATCACCCAGACGGGAAGCACACGGAGGCACTGGGATTCTGATTAGAAATCGCATTAAACACTGCTTCCACAATAGTTTCGACACTCAATACATGCAAGCTACATTTATAGATGTACAAATGGAACTCCGTTCCTTAAAGCTTGCCGCCGTATACAGTCCTCCTCGATTTACAATATCCGAGTTCCAATTCATGTACTACTTCAACTCTCTAAGCGAACAATTTCTAATGCCAGATAAAACAGATATCTAATGCCAGACTTGATAGATTTTGCAGTCACAAAAAACATTCCACGCAACCTAATAAGCGCCAACTCCTTATCAAATCTATCGTCTGATCACTCGCCTGTACTCCTTCAACTAAACGTACATCCAGTTACGTTAGATTAACCATTCAGACTAACAACGAATAAAACCAAATGGCTTAAGTATAAAAAATATGTAAGTTCGCATATTGAGTTGAATCCACGTTTGAATGACGAAGCTGATATCAACTCATTCACAAACAATCTCGAATCCGTCTTCGAATTGTGCGCTCTTGGAATCCGAATTCCAAATCGAACCGATTGATGATATCATACCATGCAACGAAACACTAGAGGTAATCAAATCCATTCCCCAATTCTCTGGAAATATAGACAATTACGTAGCTTGGCGAAAAGCCGCGGAAACGGCAATGGGACTCTATGTCCACAAAGGCCGTTGGTACATTGTAGCCCCAGCCATAAAATTTTGGCCAAATTCGATTTTTGTTTTTAGCGACAAGAGGCCTATTCACATAATCGATCAAGAATTAAGGGTCCTTACACAAAACAGATTTTCGGTTATGGACTTTTATAATATTTTATAATCTGATTGCAATCAGATGAGGGCACCGTTCGCCAATCGTTTTAGCGCACCTCAGCGTCGTTATAATGATAACCAACTAACCCAAAATGATCGACGGGGTAAATCTGATGGCCATAATCAGGACAATCAATTGCGCCTGAACAGAACCAACGACAATTACAAAAGTTATAATGGACAAAATCCTAATTATCAGCACAATAATTAAAATTCTTTTCAAAATTAGGCAGTCAAACGCGCACAAATTGAGTCTTTTTGTCAACTTAGAAACAAACAAATGCGCATAAATAATATAAAAGAGGAACATTTTTTAGAACAACAAAAGTCTGCCAACCATATTAAACTTGATGTTCTGATAGATACAAGAAAAACACAGAAAAAAAAGATATCTAAGATAAAGACCAAAACGGAATAGAATTGCCTATTTATATAAAAGTATCCAAAGTTAATGGACACTCAACAATAAAAATATGCCACTACATAAAATTTATCAAAATTTTTCAAAACAAATTTTTTACGAAATAGATGGCTTTCGCGCTGTTCCCACTGCATACGTACAGCCCACCTACCGTCCAACCGACCGAGAGACGCTGTCGCATAACGTACGGCTCGAATCGCGGGGATAGATCCGAGAGAGTAAAAGAGAGGAATAGGAGTATGAAATCACGAGGAAAAGTGTTGCAAAGATAAGGTGTTTAGTATAATGGATTTAAGATTGTTAGTAGAGCAAAGGGACAAAACGTGGTAGAGACCATTGTAGTCCGAACATAAAACCCTGAACGGATCGTGTTGTGCATATGTCGAGCTACAATGGCTGAGGAGTAGAGGACGAAAGTTTGTAGTCCTTCTACTAGGAACGTTGAAATTTAAGCGTGTTAATAAATGTTGGCTGTCTACGTTACCATTAATAAGATTAAATAGAAACATGACACCCAGCATCGTTCTACGGTTTGTTAATGGTGGTAAGTTGATTAATAAAAGTCTACTATGATAGGAGGGAAGGTGTAAGCTTGCATCCCAATTTAGTCCCCTAAGTGCGAAAATAAGAAAGTTTTTTTTGTACGGATTCTATGTGATCTTGGTGCACTCCGTATTGTGGACTCCAGACATACTCAAGAATCGGACGGACCAATGATGTGTATAAAGCTTTTGTAAAGTATGGGTCGTTGAATTCTTTTGACCATCTTTTAAAAAAACCAAGCACACCCATAGCTTTATTAACCATGGTGGATATATGGTCGGTAAATTTAAGTTTCAAATCTAATAGGACTCCCAGAACGTTAACTTGAGTTAGCCGTTCTAAGGCGATCCCATAGAAAAAGTACGTAGCCTGGTGAGGGCTAGATCGATAAAATGACATGAGTTTACATTTCGATCCATTAAGCTTTAGGTCATTTGTTAAGCACCAATTTTGAAATTTATCCAAATCGGATTGAAGTCTAGATTGGGCGCTAGTAGATCTATATTGAAGACAAAGCTTAACATCGTCAGCGTACATAAGTACTAGTGAGTCAGTTAAGGCAAGGGGCAAGTCATTAATAATCAACGTAAAAAGTAAGGGTCCAAGATGGCTTTCGGACTGTACGCGAGGTAACATCTTTAAAGAAGACACGTTGGGTTCTTCCAGATAAGTAGCTTGAAATCCAGATAAGACCATAAGACTGAGTTTACTTATAAGATGTAGTGTGTAAATGACGTGTAAATGACGTTTGTTTGTAAGCCATTCCGGAACCCATCCGTGACCAAAGATGTTAGCTCCAGATGTTAGATGTTAGATGTTAGATGTGGTTAATTTGCCCGAGTGACATGTCGAACATACCCGCAGGGAAGTCGTGGTGCGAGTTAAGCATTAAGGACGGTGAATTCTCAACATTGGACCACATAAGATCTGGTATATTGAAGTCCCCCAGAGCTACCAGCTGGTCCCCGTCAGACAAACGGTCCAAAACGACACGAATAGCGGACAAATGTTGCCAGTATGTAGGCGGTTCCGACGAAGGTGGTATGTAAGAACAGGTAACGTATAAAGATTGACCGGACAGAATGATTTTAACGCAAAGAAATTCTATGTCACCAAACTCTTGTGATTTTACCTCTTCAGAAGCGAATTTGGAGTCTACAGAAATTAGGACTCCTCCTCCCCTTCGCAGTGTTCTATCACGTCTAAAAGTAGTGTACTTATTTGGAAAAACTTCGGAGCTTAAAATCTCCGGCTTTAACCAAGTTTCTGTAAAGACTATAATGTGAGATGCAATACAGTTATACAGAATACAGTTTGTTTACAGTTTGGAAGTTTACTACGTAGCCCTCTAGTATTCTGATAGGTAAGTGTTAGTGAAGAAATTAGTTTATTGAGGGTGAGGAAGATGAGGTGGAAGGTTGGTCAGTGGCTCTAACATGTGGGAGTTTCACTCCCACAGGCTTGGTAATTTTTTTCTTCACCGTACTTGGCTGATGTTCTTGGACGAAAATGTTCTCTGGCCAAAAGCTGGCGGAACAGATCGCCTTGAACATCTGCACTGGCACACGTATTTTGAAAGATGACGTCCGGCCTGGTGTATGAATACTTAAATTTTCTAATATCTGCCACCTTAATATCGGCTTTTGTTTTGGCTTTGATATAAGCCGAGATATCTAACTCAGAAGTGTCAGGGGCAAGCCGAGAAACAAATATGTGTTTCGATGGCGGGATCACCTGCAAGGGTTTTGGTGCCGCAGTAACTAATACTGCAGCATCAGTTCGTACCGGGGGTCCGGACAGTTGAATACCCTGTTCGGTGACTCTTAAGGGGGTTTGAGTTATTGGGTCTGGTGGTATCACTTGGAGTGATGCTACAGTGGACAAACCGGACAATTGCTCATTAATACTGCGAAATTCGGAAGCCGAATTTTTCCCAGTTTCGGCCCTTGGGGTGGCCAGAAATATAAGCGGCAAAATATTTGTCGGCTGAAGTTTATTCGCCACAAGTACATCACTAATAGCAGATATGTGATTAGTGTAGGTTAGTGTGGTTGAACCTCAAGAATAGAGATAAGAACCTCTATTGAGCGACAAAAGAAGCAACACCATAAAACATGGAGTAGCAGAGCAGAGCTGGAAGAATGGAAGAATTTTAATAAAAATCGTATTTTACCTCCAAATATTCCACTGCATACGCGAAGCGATACGGATGTAAAATTTTAATTTTACTAATATAAATAAATAAACAAAAAAAAAACCCCCGGGTTTTTTGAGTTAATAACCAAAAAATGTCATAAACGCAGGGTGACCAAAAAAGCAATCGCTTTAAGATAAAGAGGGGAATTTTGCAAATGTCTCCCGTCAAAGCAACTGGGGGAGACCGAAACCAAAGCAAGGTATGGAATAGCTTAGGCTGAATCATGGGGCCTAAAATCAGGACATCATTGAGGGAATAACCAGAGGATGTAGCAGCCGGACCATCGAACACAACTCTCAGCTTAGTAGTGGAGCTGTCTTCCTTCCATACGAAGTTATGAAGTACTGGCACTAACCTCGCAGTTCCTGCGGTACCAGAGACATGTGACCCGATCCAAGTATTCCTTGATGAACGACGCATATCGGTATTAAATCGGTATTGATTAAATCAGTATTGATTTGAGCATTTGGTTACCCCGACGAGATCACGCCCCGGTTTGCTTTTGTGATCAATAAAGTGCAACCGAAAACGTTTTTCTGTTGTTTCCATTGCATTGCACATGCACTTTACACCTTGCACAAAACTTTTTATAGTGGACTCTGGAGACTTAGCTAGTGCCTCGGTTCCAACAAGTAGGGGTGACCTACCAGGAGATGGTGCAGCAAAGGTGTTCTTCTGCCCCTTTAATGCCGTTTAAATTCAATGCATTTCTTAACTTCCGTACTCTCTAAACACAGCCGCGCTAGCCTGCCTGGTCTCGTGCTCTGTTAGCTAAAAATTCGATACCAAAACTGGCCAATCGGGGGGAGGGAAACGGTGACGAAAGCATTGCACAAATGCATCCGATGCTTCCGTACCAAGCCTCGATTAGTGGAGCACGTTATGGCTGATCTCCCGGAGCAAGGAGTTAGCGGCTGCCAGGTCTTTGAACTTACTGGTTTGCTTGATAACTCAGTCCTACGGCAAAAAACTTGTCAAAGTATAGAACATACATATGTGAGAGAATGCTTTCTTAGTGGTCTAATATGTTAATTTAATGTGTGGATATGTATTATACATAATAACAATTTGATCTTAACTGCGTTGTATCTTATCGGATGCATAAACCGACTTATGATAACTTTGCTTTCGTTTGGCATGGGGGATATCTTCGATTAGATATCTGTCGTTTGCCAACACCTTGTTGACAATAAGAGATCCCTTATAGCCCGGCTCCGATTTTCATGAACCAGGAGCTGAAATGGAGAATTAGTTGTGCTATATACCATGGTATTAATGCTCAACTGGATAGATCGAAGCTTTTTGTTCCATCGCTTTTCGTCTGAAAAGTCCGAAAAGTTACAAAAACCTAAAATTTTGGCTGGCTTTAAAATGAAATCGAATGCACACACATGAAACCGTGTGTGTGAATATGTAAACACGCATACATATAAAGATGAATTAAACAGCGGATCAACCATCTTGATGAAGAATCTCTCAGAGACTGAACAACCGAATGAAATGAGTAGACTATATGCTGTATGTTACAATTTGGATTAATTAATGGGTCTGCTTGAATCTCTCGTTGCTGGTAAAGGTGATTCTCTCCTCCACTCCGTTATTAACTTACTGGTTAAACCGGTCATATGCTAAAAAAGCATGCAGAGATTCTATGGAGGAGTTTAGTGGATTCAGCCACGACATAGATTAAAATATAATAAGTATAGTTTATAGTATAGTAATAACTATATTCGTATTTTTGTTTATATTTTATCTCTATTGTTGGTCGCAAGCCGGCTCTTCTCGACCGCTCAGCTTCATCGTGATTTATGTTTAGCATTAAACCAGTGAGCTTTCGGTCAGCCTATGTTCTACGGCGTCCTCATATTTCCTAATGATTTCCGTCCTTTTCATCTAAGTGCATACGCATCATAAATTGGAGCTTTGTCTCGCTCCGTTTCATATGCGCACATAATTCAAAATAAACTATATTATAACGATATGAAACTAAATAATTGTTTTCATTTGGATAAAAGTCATTGAAAAATCTCAATGACCAAACATTGGTGATCCCGACGTGTTATATTTTTTATAAAATTAACAACTTCACAAACATAAAAATATAACTAGTGCGAACATATTTGATTCAGTTTCGCGCAGTGTCTAAACATATGTATGTAAATTTTGACCATAAACTGCATAAGTTCGTCACTTACAGTTCATCAGATTCTGGAAAAAAGTATTTGTATTTATAAATATTTTAATAAAATAAATATAGACATACAATATAATTGATATCTGGTGCGGTCTAGTGTTATCCGATCCGCTAATCACAACATACATACTATACGTTCCACTTGCAAGTACATTCGCCTCGCACAAGCATTCATTTGTATATACATTCCACAACTCAGTGGACGGTTCTTTCTTAGCGCTTAGTGGGATAAGTCGTATACGCCGCGCACAATTATAATTAAATATTATAAAATAAATTATAACTATAATTTGGTGTCAAATCATTTAGTGCTTTTTTTTATTTAATTGAGCGAGGTTTAATATAGTGGCGATGAACTCCAGCGGCGCCGGCACAGGAGAACCCACTCCCGCTCGGAGTGTCATTTTAAAATGCAAGGCAAAGGCTATCCTCCAGTATTTGAAGAGGATTCAAGTAGCCCTCCAGCCAGTATCCAAGGCGGATGATGCCATGCTCCACGTCATGCTCACATCATGCGTCATGGCCAGTTGAGCATCATGTACGAGGACTTCAAGACCATCCACGGGGAGCTTGAAGAGTTGGATATTTCAGAAATCAGCAGTGACTTGCGATGGACTGTGTCGGAGCTTGTAGCGTCGATGCATGCCGAAATCGAGCACGAGACGTCGCTGCGCTCTGCTCGAATAGCTTCCCATTCCACGTTGGCCAGCGGAGATTCCAGCATTCAGGAGGACGCAGCGCTCGGTCGGAGCTTCCAAGCCGTGCCTTCTCTTCCTTTCCCTACTTCAGCGGAGGATATTCGGAGTGGTCTGAGTTTCACTCGGCTTTCTCAACTATCGTGGAGTGCAATCCTCACATAAGTAAGGTGAAGATGCTGCAGAGGCTGCGATTTTGTCTTCGGGACTCAGCATTAGATGCAGTTCGGTCCTTGGAAATTTCCGAGGAGAATTATTATGCCGCGTTGCGTCTCTTAGAAAACCGATTTAATAACCGTCGGTTAATATTTCAGGCTCATGTGAACCGATAAATTCAATGCCCACATGCGAGCCTTGAAAAAGTTGGGTACGAATAACATGCTCATATCGACTCAGGAGGTGATCCTGATCAAGAATGTATATATATATATATATAGAGGGTCGGAGATGTTTCTTTTATTGCGTTGCACTTTTGTACTTTTGACCAAAATTGTAGTACCCTCATCAAGGCTATATTAACAATTCAATAAGGCTTGTAGAATAGTAATTTATAAAAGCATATAACTTCTCTAAACAAGAACGATTTGGGTAAGTTCTATTTTGTTGCTATAAATTAGGCACTAGAATAGGCTGGCATTAGAATGTTTTTAAAGGTCTAAAGAGGCGTGAAAAGTTTGTGACCTTCGTGGTTACCATATAAGTCCATCCCCAAAATCTGATAACTCTATCTCATATAATCTCTGAGGTCCACGAGTTCATCAGGCTAATAGACAGACATGGCAATATAGAATCGGCTGTTGATTCTAATAAGGTATATATATCAACAAAATTTCTTTAAGTATAATATATATTATTATATAATATAATATAATATAATATAATATAATATAATATAATATAATATAATATAATATTATATAATATAATAATATAATATAATAATATATCAATAAATTTTGTAAACCGAAGCTTAAGCCTTTTGTCTTGAAATTCGTAGCCCTGTGGCCTCATCCGATTTTTGTAAAAACATAAACATTTATATATTTTAATTCGGCTGACCGAATTCCACCATTATGTTGGCTTTCGATTTGGCTTTGATGTAAGCCGAGATATCAATCTCAAGAATCAGGGGCAAGCCGGGAAACAAAAGTGTTTTTCAATGGTGGGATCACCTGCAAGTAACTAACTGCCTCAGTAACTAATACTGTAGCATTAGTTCGTACAGGGGGTCCTGACGGATGATTACCCTGTTCGGTGACTCTTAAGGGGGAGCAATACCACTCTTCGGTGGTATTCATTGAAGCGATGCCACAGAGGACATATCGGACAATTGCTCGATTTATGATGATATATTCGGAAGGATGATTTTTTCCAGGTCCGGGCCTTGGGGTGGCCAGAGACTTAAGCGGCTGCGTAATTGTCGGTAGAGTAGGCTGAAGATTATTCGCCACAAGCATGGCACATTAAATTTGAAAAAAAAAAAATCTTGAAAAATAACGAAGATTTGGCACTTCCGATCATTCAGTTATATAGCAGCTATAGGATATATTTGGCCGAACCTTATGAAATTTGGAAGATCGAATTAATTTGCCATAATTATCCATAGAAAGTCCCATCTTTCTAATTTAAAAAACAACAAAGATGGCATTTCCGATCAATCAGTTATATGGCAGGTATATAATATAGTCGACCAATCCCGGCCCTGCCGACTTATATACTGCTTGACAAGAAAGAAGGAAGTGTGTAAAGTTTCAAGTCGATAGCTCTGATTAGTTTGCGTAGAAACAGACAAACAGATGGACATTCTCATAGACAGGAGGCGACTTAGGAGGTGATCCTTTTTAAGAATCAAGAGATGATTCCTTCGCTGCGTTGCACACTATTCACCAAAATTATAATATTCTCGAAAGGAATTTATATTAAAAAAAATACTTTTATGAAAAAGTTCAAATCAGATCCGAATCTGAAATGGGAAATCAAAGCAAATTGAGTTTGGGATTCCAAAATCATAAACACGCCGTCGTTGAATTATCCGACATTCATCCGACATAATAAGAATATCATCTGGAGACCAAAAAATACTAAAAGATGAAATTATAAGACTAAGTAGAAGTCCTTATTATTCTTCTGTGCTTGTAGTAAAAAGGTATTCTGTGCAGACGAAACGGGAAAACGCAGACCAATATTAGATTATAAAAAACCTTATGAAAATACTATACCAAATAGGTATCCGATGCGGGACCCGGCGTTGATTTTGTCAAATCTTAGATTTAGAATCTGGATTTCATCAAATACTAATGAATGAGACAGACATTCAGAATATCTAATTTGCTTTATACAATGCGAAATACGAATTCCTAAGAATGCCCTTTGGTTTAACAAACGTTCCTACAATATTCCATCGAGCAATGGATGATGTTTTTAAGAGTGCGCAAACAGGAATATTTATATTGATTAAGAAAGGAAAGGTAACTTTGGGCGGAGACAAAGTTGATATAGTTAAGTGGCAGATTATATTACTAGATATTATCGGATTCTATATTGTCGTATATATATAGTGGCAGCTCACTCAAATTTTTTGAAGTACTTCTAGTAGCCACCTATTTCAAAGCCTAAAATTAAATTCATCACAATCCCACTGTTACGCTATTAAAAATTTTGAATAGCGGCCGAATAAATAGACGAGATGCACTTTAGATTTTCAATATATTATTAGGTTTTCAATTTAACCCTAAAAAACGCAGTCGCTTTGTGGAGACGTTGCTGTTGCCTATCATTTCGCTAGCAAGATGAGTAAGTGTGCCTTTACAAAAAGCTCTCAAAAGCGCTTGCCCTACAAATACCAGGAAAGTGCATGCAAACGTTGGAGAAACAAACAAAATGGAAACTGCTGATCAGTCCGCTACTGCTCCTCCTTTTCAGATTCTTTATAGATTATTTTAAACAGCTTCGACTTTGGCTGCTTGGCGCAACATCCTCCCCCTTTTAAAGGCTGGACAACAGATTCCTTGAGAGGCTGCAGACACAACCTTGATACTGCACGATTAGTCGTTTCAACCGCTGGGTTTACTCCGTCACGTTCAGGCGGCTTCATGGGGATAGATTCTCATCTTTACCAGGACTATGCACCTAACAGAAACTACGGCGCCAGGGGTGCGCCATTTGGAACGCTGTTGCAACATTGTTGGATACTCATCCTTACAACAAGCCCAGAAAACTTGCTGCATGAAGAAGATTCTCTTGCCACCCATCCAGACGGTTGAAGTTGAATGCAGTCAGGTTCGAGGAACGTAGAGGGCGGGCCGTCATTTAGAAAACAAACCGGAGGTAGCAGATCTAGGTTTTCAGCATATGAAATCGACACAAGGGGTCTGAAATAATTTATTGAGGCTATGTAGCATAAAAAAATAGTCCTCAATTAGTCGAAATCAAGAATTGCGGGGCCATCTGCACGATATTGGTAGGGATTCGCCGTCTATACTACTGCTGGGGCGATCTGCGCGTCAACTTCAACGATGCGGCGAGGGAGGCACGATTCATCCTGGATCAGGAGATTATGCGGCGTTCCAGTTTGTTGCCGGCAAGTTCGATGCTGATCAATGCATCTTCTGTCTTTATTACGGCTACACGGTTAACTCCGTCACGCCCAGGAATCAGCTCCAGTATCCTGGCAATGAACGTTAAGGGTGGGCCGCCATTTAAAAAATGAACCGAAGTTAGAACATCTAGGTCAGCAGGATTTCTGAAATCGACACAGGAGGCCTGGAATTAATGATTGAGGCAATGCGGCATAACAAAGTCCTCAATTCCTCGAAACCAAGAATTGCGGAACCAACCGATATAGGTGGTTTTTCGCAGTCTATGGAATTCTCCAACTCTCTCGGATGACGATCAGCCATGACATGCTAAAGTAGACGAGGCTTCGCGCGAAAACAGCGTATGCATTTTTTTACAATCCTTGAAACAATGGGAGAGTATTTGAACGGATTTTGGCAATTAGCCTCCGTGGGCCAGAGTGCAGGTTCTTTTCATGAAGGACAGAATGGCCTCTTGGAAGAATGATCCGATAACGTACACCAAAATCGAACGCAGTATTCCATAGTCGCCCGTGAACACGAAGTCATCTAAAAAAGGAGCAAGACAGGCAAGCGATTTTAGCAAGCTTATCTCTTCCTTAAACTCAGAATGCTGAAGGACCCACAACAGAAGATGGTTCCTGGGATTGGGACGAGCACCTCTGGACTTCCCCAACTCGACATCTGTCATCAATCTCTGCTCTTGACTCTGGATCACGCTGGACAGGGTGTTCTGTAGGATATATCTTGGCTCGTATTCATAAAGATGCTGAAATGGGGAACAATTAGTTGTGCTATTACCGAGTAAGAATACACGATCCTCCCCATATGCCTTTAATCCTCATAGAGCACTCATGGTGAACTGCATTTAAATCTTCCGCAACCGCCTGACGAATAATACTAGCTTGGCTACCACAATCAATAAATGCCTTATGGCTCTTTGAATTGATGTGGATAACTTTTCTTGATTTGTTGCACCACTGGCGAAGAATCGAACCACATCTTGGCAGGTCCCTTGACTTTCGAGTAAATTGCCAGTAATAAAATCGTCTCGTCCCAACGATACGCACCAAGCACTTTGTTAACACGATGGATGAACTGGTTCACTGATATAGCGTCTCCTGGATCAAACTCTGGCAAGGTGTCTGCGATTTTCTTTATCGACGCTTGTCTCATGTTGTTTGAAGATTGTAGGTTAGGAATATCTCCTGCAATATTCCGCCTGATTTCCTCGGTGCTTTGCTGCCTATTATCTCCATCATCTGCATTTGGCCTCTGCATGCTTACCAACTGCGCTATCATATTGTTCAGCTCGGTATTTCACTTTGTAATTGTCAAATAGCTGTCACTTGTGACGTCACTGCTTCTTCTCGTTGACTCTCATTTCCACTTTCTTGTCGTCTTTGTTGTCATCTCCACGTCTACCGATTCCTCGAATTCAATTAGTCGCTATACTAATTCTGCTCTGGACCCCGCCCATATACACACAGTCCCTTCGTGTTTATACTGTCTGGGGTTTTCCTTGAATCCGTCCGCCAGGCACAAGAATCGAGAAATCTCTGGAGCTGCATCCCTTTACCAACTTTCCTCGCCGACGATTCTATTCCACTGCACTGCACCAACCCATTAGTATCCCACTTCTGAACTGTATAAGGATGGTTTACTTAGTGGTCTCATAGGTTTATTTAATGTGTGGGTATGCTAGATATAGTGTATTTTACATAATAACGATTTTGTCTTAACATGGCGTCATTTCTGCTGTATCTTTTGATTAAGACTAACTACTCGTGGCTTCTGTTAACACTCTCGCTTTACTATTCTATAAATCGCATAAAAGCTTCTGTTATCCTACAGTTGATTGTTGCTTAGATGATTATACATAGTACACATAATAGATGTAATTTATGAAATTTTAGCGTATGTATATTGAATTAGTTTGGCCGTATGAATAAACACGAATGCATTGACCAGCATGAAATGTGTACGTTGAAATGTATGTGTATGAAGTAAAATTGTAATATGACATCTAATAGCTACCATATCTTTGGAATACTAATTCAAAGATGAAATCTCAAATATATAAATTACTAAATAATAAATATCTAAATTTTTAAAATACTAGGGAAACTGTGGGTTTGGATATTTTGTTTAATCTATGTTTTTTTACACTATGGTTCAGGAGAGTCTAAAGGTTATGGAGCAAGTGTAATTACACAATGTGACAAAAAAAAAAAAGATAAAAAAAATTAAAAGCAACATATTAGGAATTGCTTATCAGGTCAAGAATAACGCAAAACCGTGTTTAAAATGATTCTAACCCCTAAAAATCTGAAGTTATAGTTAAAATCTGTTTTTTGGGGAATTGTTTGCGGTTGAATATTCCTGCACGGGTTTTGATGAACCGAATTTCATGCGTTTTTCAATAGTTAAGGGATGTAGCTTTAGAAAAAAAATATTACTTCCAATTTTTAACCCAACAGAACAATGTTTCAAGTGGAAAGCTTAAAATCTTAGAGACTAGTTTTGGTAGAAACAGACAGACAGACAGATGGAAAGACAGACATGCCTTTATCGACTCAGGAGGTGATCCTGATCAGGAACATATATTCTTTATAGAGTCGGAGGTAAATCCGTCACTGTGTGGCACACTTTTGACCAAAACTCTACCACCCTCGCAAGGGTATAAAAATAATATACTTAAAACTAAAATAAATAAACTTGTCCCTGCCGATTTTGAACATGTGCCCAATTCTTTAAACACTTGGCTTTTCCTGAATAATTTTTGAGTGTCTAAAAGGTTCATGGTTCAAAAGTCAGAGTAAGAGAAAAAAAACCATTAATTTAGAAAATACAGATAGTAGACTATATTTTTTATCTTTATTAATTTAGACCAGGCCGATGTCAAAGAGGCTCATCTCTTTAGGACTTTGACCCTATTTTTTCGGTACAACTTACAAATGCAGAGTCACTGTTGCACTGTGTGTATTGGTGAAGTACAAAACATTCGATTTTGTCGGCCGATAATCATAGAATCTATAATTCTTTTTTTTCAGATGGCAGCGGAGTGGTATAGCTTTGTTAATATATTTGACGACATGCTCTCTATAGCTTTCCTTACTAGTGCAAGAAATTCTTTATCAATGGTGATTTCATCATTACATAGAGATTCAGATATGGCAGCTGCCCCAATAATAGTAATGGAATCTGATATCAAAGATAGGAAAGTTATTCTCTCCCCTGATATGGATACAATAGCAAATTTACTTAGTGGAAACATTGACCGCATTCACAATATTCTTGAGCAATTTCCTCGTATAGGAAATAAAATGAAAATACCGAGAGAACATCAGTCTGATTCCTTTTCTAAAGTATTTCGTGAAGATTTAGAATGTGCAGAATTAATTCGTAATGTTGAAGCTGAAATAAAACACGAACGTGACGAAATCGATGGATATATATCTTTTTGGAACAGTCATAGAGCTTTATGGGAAACGACTGAATCAGAATTTACTAATCGTGTAAAAGCAACGTCAATGACGGCTGATATTTTTGAAACCAGTATTGAATATTACAGTGCTATGGCTGACGATATTTCATTCGTTGATGCCATAACTCATGTTTACTTTATTCTAATGAATCAAAATTATATTAAAAGTTCTATATTAGATTGGATTGAAAAATGGCAAGCTCTTAATATTAAAATACTTTTAAGTCATTCGTTTTCCCTTATTAGATGTAAGTATTACATTTAATGTATTAATTTATATAATACATTATTTTTTATTTCCAGCAATATATAGGTATATGCGAAAAAATGAAAGGAAAATAATGATGATACCAAGAACCCTTAAGGAATCGTTGAGTGCAAAAGAATTTTTCGAACATTTAATCGAAGAAGTACCAATCAAACAATCAACTTTTCCTCCAATGCTTGATTTGTTTGGTGTTTTGGATAAATATCAAGTTGACATTCCAGATGAAATTCGACAAAAAGTTTTAGGGTTGGAAAGTGCTTGGCAGCACTATCTTAAAAAATTAGGAGAAGCTGATGAAATGTTAGATAATAACAGAGAAGAATTTAAAAAAATTTTAATTCAACAAGCAGAAAAATTTAAAATGATTCTTAAAGAATTCCTTGACGACTTTTATATGAAATTACCAACGGCGGCAAGCATGTAAATATATTAACAATTACTATATATTTACCTCCTAAATAATTTGTTATGCTTATAATATAATATATTTAATTTTATGCTCGCATTCATCAGAACGCTTTCTCTCTTCATAGCCAAAGGTTTTGTTTTTTTCCTTGCATCTTAAAAATTAATTTTGTGCAAACTCGGGTTTGAATTGCGAAGTATGGCAAAGTATGTAAGAATGGGCAAGGGGCAAAGTATGTATCTGGACAAAGTTCGGTGACCTTATTAATAACAATACGAATCGGTGGCCCAAGCGGTGCAAAGGGTTGCATAAAGAGATCCCGCCAATGGAAATGCGAATTGGAGAAAGAAGCTTTGTCTCGCTCCGTTTTATACGCGCACATAATATAAAATAAACAAGAAAGGAAAACTAACTTCGGACGGAGCCGAAGTTGATATACCCTTGCAGTTGAGTGGCAGTACGCTAGGTATCGTATATAGTATATATCGACATGCATCTTATATTATAAGATATATATCGGATCGTATAAAGTCGGCCGATTCTGAAATTTGGCTGATCGGATTAGTTTGCCCAAAGTAGAATCCATAGAAAATCCCATTCTTCTAACTTCAAAAACAATGAAGTTATGGCAATCCCGATCAATCAGTTATATGGTAGCTATTGGATATAGTCGGCCGATCCCGGCCGTTCCGACTTATATACTGCAAAGGAAAAATGGGTGTGTGCAAAGTTTGAAGATGATAGCTTTAAAACTGAGAGTTTGCGTAGAAACAGACAGACGGATGGACGGACAGACGGACCGACGGACATGCTTATATCGACTCAGGAGGTGATCCTGATCAAGAATATATATACTTTATAGGGTCGGAGATATCTCCTTCACTACGTTGCACACTTTTGACCAAAATTATAATACCCTCTGCTAGGGCATAACAATATTATGACGTTTCGAAACTACATAATTTCGTGTTGGTATTTGGAGAAAAAGTCATTAAGAATAGAAAAATCTCAATGACCAATTAACAGTATTTATATACAAGTACTATACAAGTATAAATATAGTATTTATATTTATTTATTTAAATATATTTTTTTTAAAATGGTAAATCTATAAATGGATAATGGTAGGGAATACCTCTGAAATGAAATGCGTCAATTTTGAGTTGAAAAAGGTATCCGGTTTTGCTTAGCGGATGATTAGAACAATCACTGAAAAAGCTCGCTCTATGATTAACTGTACTAAACTTATTAAAAGTTTTGGGGGTGAAGCTGTTTTATCAGTAGCTTATTTAGTTAATAGGTCCCCAAGTAAAGCTTTGGAAAAATATAAGAAAAATATCATTTGAGATGTGGCATAAAAAGAAGCCAATATTAAATTATTTGAAAATATTTGGATCGAGTATATACGCACTAAATAAAGTGAAATAAATCTATCAAGACCTATACTCTTTGGGTATGATCCCAATTGCTATAAATTGGGCAATCAGGAATCGAGAAAATTTATAAAAAAAATCCTAAAATCTATGACTTAAAATGAAAATGACTCTATGGTAAAACATAATGATGTTGGCAGAATTCATGATTCTCCAATGAAAGAGAATGAAGCGTTCGATTTTCATCAATAAATGTTCGATATCAAGTTAGACGTAGTGAGAGAAATAAAAATAGACCAAAATGTTCATATAGATTTTTAAAAAAATGTCTTATGATTACTCAATTATGTTTAAGTGATATTCCCAATACATATTAACTTAAAATGAAAATGACTCTATGGTAAAACATAGTGATGTTGGCAGAATTCATGATTCTCCAATGAAAGAGAATGAAGCGTTCGATTTTCATCAATAAATGTTCGATATCAAGCTAGACGCAGTGAGAGAAATAAAAATAGACCAAAATGTTCATATAGATTTTTAAAAAAATGTCTTATGATTACTCAATTATGTTTAAGTGATATTCCCAATACATATTAACTTAAAATGAAAATGACTCTATGGTAAAACATAGTGATGTTGGCAGAATTCATGATTCTCCAATGAAAAAGAGAATGAAGCGTTCGATTTTCATCAATATATGTTCGATATCAAGTTAGACGCAGTGAGAGAAATATAAATAGACCAAAATGTTCATATAGATTTTTAAAAAAATGTCTTATGATTACTCAATTATGTTTAAGTGATATTCCCAATACATATTAACTTAATATGAAAATGACTCTATGGTAAAACATAGTGATGTTGGCAGAATTCATGATTCTCCAATGAAAGAGAATGAAGCGTTCGATTTTCATCAATAAATCTTCGATATCAAGTTAGACGCAGTGAGAGAAATAAAAATAGACCAAAATGTTCATATAGATTAAAAAAAAAATGTCTTATGATTACTCAATTATGTTTAAGTGATATTCCCAATACATATGAGGAAATTAAATTTCGTAATGACAGAACGTTCTGGCAGGAAGCCACTCAACATAAACAAAATTCTCATTTTGTAAATAATACATGGTGCCTAGTGCAAAGGCCAATGAATAAAAGCATAGTAGGTTTTTAGTTTAAAGCAATACGCATTTGCAATTTAACCCTAATCCATAGGGGTTCAATTCAACCCTAAGCCCGAGGGGTTCAATTTAACCCTAAAAACGCTGCCGCTTAAATCGATGCCAAAAATACAAGTGTTGGGACTTGTGCCAGCATATATTATGTTTATTATTCTTGTAACTAGCCGCAGTGTTCCACTAATTACCCGTTATCAGCAGTTAAATCTTCTTTAATTCTACCAGCTTCGCATTCTTTTTGTTGCTCTTTGCAGCGCGTGCATTGAGGCGAGTCTGGAGAACTCACTCAAATGCAAAATGAGTAATAGTGCCGCATCTCTATAAAAAGCTCTCAAAACAGAATGCGCTACAAATACCCGCATAGCACCTGCGAACGTGGGAGAAACAACTGCTTCTCCGTTTCAAAGTTTTTATAGCTTTTATCAAACACCTTCGCCTTTGGCTGCTTGGCTCAACACCGATATTTTTAAGAGGAGTTACTGAATTTTCATTAGCATCTCCTACACCATATATGTAATGAATATGCTGTGAAAAATAAAATCTCGATGTAGTGGCAGCTCAATCACAATTTCTAAAAATGTTCTAGTGCCAACTCATTTCAGTGCCTAATTAGTAGCTACAAAACAAAATTCAATCAAATCCGGAAATCAAAAATGTAGACTGTATAAGGGGGCGGCAGCGGGGGCAGAAGAACAAGCACGGCTGCGTACACGGATACACGGGCCGTCGCGGCCTCGCTCAAATATCTTAGGAGAGAGTGGGGACTGCTGGGAACCTAGCAGCCCACGACAGCGCAGCTGTGTCTTAAAAATGCAGAAATGCATAGCAACAATATGATTCGGAGGCCCAATCGGGCTAAAAGGAGGGGCGACAGAGAGATCCCGCCAATGGAAAGGCGACGGAAATTGAAGAACGGATTAACGGCGAGAACAGAGGAACGACGCTATATAAGACGCGCTATATAAGAAGGTCTCTGGAGGGTATCGAGGCCGAGTCTTCTAGGAAAGCTGGAAGAGTTGAGTGAAAGACCCCCGGTGGGTTAGTCTAACATTCAAGGTAGGAAGTTTCCTTGGAGGAATTAGAAGTAAAGGCTGAAGGGGGGTCCTTCACGGGGGTGGGTAAGTCCGACAGTCTCAAATGCGGGATTTTAGAGCGAGTGCGCAAGGATCTGTGATCCGTGGCTCAAGGACCCCCTGTGCGGCTGTCCGGCGGCTGGACGCGAGACATCGAATGAGGTTAAGTCATGGAGCAAGTGGGAAAAGGATCAAGTATCCACAGCGGAAGTGAAGCACAAGAATAAACGAGTCGGGTTGGTTTATTCCCGGATACGACAGGTATCCTGGTGTCTGACGATCCGCGGTGCCTGCAGAAGCATAGGTTCCGCAACTGGTGCACATGAGTTCAAACGGAGGAACCGTGAGCCGAACCGGTGCTAGGCACCAAGACCACACGTCCTGTTTGGCTTTTTATAGTCGACCGATCCCGGCCGATCGGACTTATATACTGCCTGCAAAGGAAAGAAGGGTGTGCTCACTGCGTTGCACACTTTTGACCAAAATTATAATACATTCTGCGAGGGTATAATAACTTTCGTATGTAAGTCGAAACGGTCACATTGGGTTGATAATAGTGCGTCGTATATGTTTATAATTGTGAAATGTTAAGTTCGTTATAGTTATTATTAAATTATTCCTATTTTAATATCTTATTAATATTATTAATATTAATATTAATAATTTAATATTATTTGGTCTATCACCAAAATCTGATCTGCACAGGGTCTGGCCGGAGCTGGTGCATTGCCTAACACTAACATTGGGATAGCCGCTACCCATTGGGATAGCCGCTATGAGTTTTATTTATGTTAACCTTAAGCTTCAGTTTAGTTTTGACATTTAAAAAGATACTGCTCATATAAACTTAGCTAAAAGCGATTGCTCCGATTGTATTGACTACGTATTTTTTTACAACTTGACTGAATTTTTATTTAAATGAATCCATTAATAAATTTATAATAAAAAAGTCTTCAGTTACACCTTCTGAAACACCAGTTTAATCAGCGAAAGTCTGCTGATTGAATTTTGTTTTCTTATCCTCCAGAAAATTGGATTTCCGTTAAATCTTATAATAAAAGCCAGTTTTAATTTTTTTCAACACTATCTGAAATCCGAATCTACCTTGCAAAAACATCAATTTTTAAATTATCAGAATAAATCAGTCTTAAGTCTTTTGTTTTATATATATATTTCAATATAACTTACAGCATATTTAAAATGATTTTCGCTATAGCAGTTTTGGAATGCTGAGATAATTCTCATTATAAGTTATCTTGGACGTTTCCCACTGCAAACGTACAGCCCACCGTCCAACCGACCGAGGGACGCTGCCGCATAACGTACGTTTCAAATCGCGGCGATAGATCCGAGAAAGTTTTAATAAAAGAATAGGAATAAGATATTATGAGGAAAAGTGTTACACAGATGAATAAAGATAAAGATTTTAAGGGCAAAGTGAAAAGATGTGGTAGAGGCCATGATAGTCCGAACATAATACCCTAAACGGATCGTGTTGGACATATGTCGAACTATAATGGCTAAGGAGTAGAGGACGAAAATTTCTAGTCCTTCTACTAGGAACGTTAAACTTTAAGCGTGTTAGTAAATGCTGGCTGTCTATATTACCATTAATAATATGAAAACATGACACCCAGCATCGTTCTACGGTTTGTTATAATGATGGTAAGTTGATTAATAAAAGTCTACTATGATAAGACGGGAGGTGAAGATTTGCATCTCTACTTAGTCCCCTCAGGGTGGAAGTCACAAAGTTTTTTTGTACAGATTCAATGTTATCTCGGTGTACTCCGTATTGGGGACTCCAGACCACGATCCATACTCAAGATTCGGACGGACCAATAATGTATACAACGTTTTTGTTATGTACGGGTCATTAAATTCTTTTGACCATCTTTTCATAAAACCAAGCATACACATAGCTTTTCTAACCATGGTGGATATATGGTTACGAATATGGTTCCGAATGTTGAGGACTGGATCCTAAGGTTTACGGGCCGATGAACTGGAACATAAGGGCTTGCGAAGTATAGCCTCACTATAGCTAAGTATGAGGCAGCTGATTTGGTGGTCCGTAGATCGTAATGTAATGAATGTAAATGATGAAATGCCAGACACAAAGAATGACCTAGAAGTCGCTAAAGGAAATGACATATATAGACTGTCGCTGTACATAAAATGTGTATAATGCTTATTTTGATACAAACTTGGCCTACAAACTTGGTTACCAAAAAAAGTCTATCACCAAATCTGATAGCTTTATCTCATATAGTCTCTGAGATCCTCGAGCTAACGCACATGGCTTTACTATATAATATACATACTATATACATACATACTACCTCTACTTTATTTTAAAGCGAACTGACGTTCGCATTTACTTTGTTTTTGTGCGCACTTCGTTTTTATTAATCTTTTATAGGTAAAATTACAATAGTTGGTCAATTTTTATACGTTACCGGTTTTTACATACGATCTTCGTCTGAACCGCCTACTTACTGGCACATACTGACTCGTTTCGTTCCTGAGTCAGTATGCGAATCGAAAGGTTGGACATTGTACACTCTTCAGACAACGATCATAGCTGTCAATGCCCAGAGATCGTTTTATCGGTTTTAATGAGGACGAATTCAGAAGAAGCACACCTTTAAAATTTGACCAACATATTTGTTTCAATCACTTAACGGCATACAATGTTGACAGTAGATTCGAATTCCAGTTATTTTATAACAAGACTGGAACAGAATGTCACAGCAATCTTGTGCACTCCAGCATGGTATGGATAAAAACTCGCCAGTCTAACCAATGGATCTTTGCAACCAAGTTACCAATGGAACTATCAACATAAGGGCGACTGGTATGCTGAATTCGCCCATGGGTTGCACTGCACGCATGTCAATATAAGTTTGACTACATTCGGCCCCATGACCACTGAAGTACAAACACCGTTCAGTCGATTCGGAAAGACTCCGCTTTAAGGACTTCCACCCAATCACCAAGTATGGCCGACACAAAATTATAAATCTTACAACATCAGTGTTAAGTCATGTGCGTTTATTATTAAAGCACAAGAACACAAATATACTCCCAACAAAAACACAAGCACTATAAGTATATAATAAAGAAAATATTAGGTCATACCCTACATAAAGAACGATGAACATTAAAAACCAAACCTTTCAGAAATAACAAACTGATCGGCAGCAATAACTGCTGATAGTGCAAGTCAATGCAACCGACAAATTAGTGCAGAATATTACATTTTGAAATTGTTAATTTATCATTTATATGTTTTTGCTATATTTTCATTAATTTACCACCTAAGCAATATCGATGTATCAAATTAGCTATAAATATTGAACTTTTATACTAATAAAGTCAGTCTCAGAAAAACCCATTCTGAACTCAATTCTTTCTCCACATCCAATTTGTTCAAGTGCAAGTTGCGACAACAAACAGGCAATCGGTTCATGTACCCTTTGCTTAAAACAGTCTTTATAGATTAACACCTTTTTATGATGCATCGAACTATGATAATAGGCGAGAGTGAGAGCCCACTTTAGAAAATAGGCAGATAGAATAGATTTATATAAGATAAGGCCAGTTAAAGCGGCGAGAAGAGTCGGCTTGCCACCTAGGGGACTAGTGGGAAGGTTCTCGTTGATCGCCAAAGCAGGGCCAGACGCACGCCGTTTGGATCACTGCCATCCATCGAGCCCAGAAAGGGCTCTTAATCTTATGAAAGAGACAATAAAAGCCCTGAGTTTATGACAGCGCCAATGTGTCACAGCAGAGTTCAAAGCTTCAAAAATCCAAGAACTGACGATTCAACAGCGTGGGTAATATTATGCTTTGCGGTTTTGACAACCGCTTCCCAGAGTTTAGCAAAATCGTTCACCGGAGATCGAGGAATATAATTCCACTCGATGGACCCAATTGAGCAAAATCTAACAGCGCTGTTTGATGCTCATCGTTTACAAAGAGTTTGGCAGCACTTTAGACCATTTTTGGCTCCAACAAAAATAGTTTCGTTGACAGACCGAATGTGCTGCGGCCTTCGGCGGATGTATATAAACCATTTTAAAGCTAGCAAAAGAGCAGAAGTGGAGAAATAATTTAGAAGCTCTGGGTAGACGGCTTTGGTAGCAAATGAAAACACTTACGTAATATTTTACCGTCTTTTGCATTATTGCAAGCTATAGGCTTATAATAAAATAGGAAAAAAAAAATTATTGGTTTGTTGGATATATATAATACGATATATGTTGAGCTGTCCTCTTTCAAAACACAGTGACACAGAGAAAGAAAAAACTGGGACTGGTGAGTCCTGATCTAATCGGGACTGGAGACATATTTTGAGTCTCGCCCGTAGCGTTTTGAGTGTCTGCCCCGTAATTAAAATCGAAGACTGCCACGAGCCCATTGTGAAGTGGACGAAGGAGGAGTTTGATTGCTTTCCTACGAAAGTAAGCCATGCTTTTTGGATTTCGTCACTACTCTGTTTCGATAACCCAGAATATGACAAGAACGATGAAATGGCGGCATATTCCTACGTTTTTGAACCACACAGACATCGTTTTTCTTGATTCTCTTCCCAAGGAATTGTTAGATGATAACCTATGTCTCATGAACCTGCGTTTCATTTTGGACCTCAAGATCTGTGTATAAGATCAGTGCAAGATCAGTGTTCCATCTGAAAGGCCCACTCTGGAGCTACAGGTAAAATTTGCTCATCCAATCTCGGTACGTCGATTTGAGCAGGTATTCATTTCCAGTAGTGCAGCTCGTAATTGCTTATATGCACAAATTCCGATGCGTATTCCCCGTAAAAACAGTCGGAAAAGGAACCTGCAAATGGGAGCCCGGCTTTCTGGAAAGAAGGATTAACGGCCGGAATCAAAACAAGAAGGATTGAGTAAATGAGCAAAAAATACATTCTCTCAAGCTTCTTAAGTTATTGGGTCTGACCTTTACGTCGACGACTTGTTAACGGGTGCAAGTAGTCCTTGACTTAGTCCTGGTCTTAGTCCCTAAAATTGTTCCAGCCCAACACCGTTACATATGAGTTAAGTTACTGAATCCGAGAGCACCGCTAAGCTACGTATTTAAATATTTGACGTATTTATAAATATTTGACGTATTTAAATTTGAAATTGATTCTTCAGTCATGGTCAAAGGGCGACTAAGCGGAACATTCTTTCGATGACATCAAAGCTATTCGACCCCCTTGGCTTATTAAACCCAATCCTTATTAATGGAAAGATCCTGTCCCAGGAGCTTTGGCCTAATAAGCTAGATTGAGATGAGTCGATTCCTCTGCATTTGGAATCCGCTTGGAATAAAATTCAGCTTGCCTGAAGAGATTTGTGATCATCTTTGAGAGCCTATGGAGCCTGCACTCGAATCTGCATACGCTCCGCCGTCTTGAGGTATGTGCGCTCTGCCACAAAATCAAGCCTCTTATTAAATCCCGATCGAACGCAGTATATATTGGTCAGATTCAGAAGTTTGTCTTCATTGGATACGTTCCCATCCATCGTCGTTGTCAACGCTCATATCAAGTAAAGTTAATATGAGACGGCACATATCGTGTTAAAAGGTGGAGTCGTAAAGGAGATAGTGGAATCTTTCTGGTTTACAGGTCAATCGCTTTTAACAGAGCCGGAAGATAATCCGTTAACAGAACTTTTGCAGACGTTAGGAAAAAAAAAAATGCGGCCGGATTAACCGCAATGGTCTCCACCCCATATTTATTGGAAGTGATAGAACGATTTTCCTCTCACTTAAAAATGCTGCGATTGTTCGTTTACATGTTCCGCTTCTTGAGAAAATTTAAAAAATTAGTAGCCAGTTTTGACCGTCCCCTATTTCCCATTCCCATTATTTCCGGAAGTACGACTAAGTTGATTTATTTTTGAAAATCAGTGGTATCAGTGATGTTATAGTTGTCCCTCCCAGGGACTCCGAGCTATCTTGGGCATCCATGCTATACTGGTGTGTACGTTGCTGGCCTTAGAGTAAATTGCTGGCGTCACTGCGCATGCAGCTTCGGCGATTGCGCCTTGATCAGTGGAGCGCTTGAGTCTTTAGTGTGCATAGCCCCAAGTCAGTTTGTAATGGCTGGGCAGTTTATCTAATAACTCTCTCAACAGCAAGGGGATTTTTAGGTGGTCATCAAGCTGACAACGGTCCATAGTGGCACAGATATTTCGTACTGCTAAGACATAATATATGAGAGTATGAAGTCGTCCTTTATTGATAGAGATTTTTCTCGCCTTTTCAATTTATCTGTCTAGTATCTAATCGGGAGGTCCGATAAACGTATTGAGCGTGTTTATGACGTCAGGGATGCCAGAGGAGTTCCAGTGCCTTTCCATTGAAGCATTTTTGGAGTCGTAGCATATTTTCAGCATTTAAAACCCAGCGACAGGTGTGCTATTGTGGATAGTGGGCAGTCTGATAAGTACTTAGCCTTACCGTCTGATAACGTCACTTTCGCAAGAGAAGTATACTAACGTGTAGTACATTCTCCAAGACGGCTCGCAGTTTTGTTTGACTACGTGTGGAATCGCATGTGTCCGCGGCTTTTAGAAAAATGGAGAAAGCAAAATATCGGTCGATGATTCTATTCTTGTTTTTGGAAGGAAATCGGGCAGCGAAATCAAAGAGCGCTTGGATGATGTATAGCGTGACCCTTTACCTTCGATGGCGACCGTCAAAAATTGGTTCAACGAGTTTCAACGTGGTCGCACGTTGGTTTTTGGTGAACCACGCCCAAGTGCCAGGAAAAGAGCACGCACGGCTTTCTGCTGTCGGTGCTACAATTGCTCAGTGGCCAGTGTTCGAGACTGTCTGTATTAGTGAGAAAATAATATTATTTAAGCTAATGTTAAAAGGTCAAAGTCATCGAAAGTACATGCATCGCTTGGTATTGGGTTTCTTCTGAGTTCGCTGGCTTTGCTCGTGCCTATCATTCGGCCATTCTTACCGCTGATATGTAAGAAATACTTAAATTTAACCAAAAACTTTGACCCAATCTTCACCTGCGTGGTTATCAAAAAATTCGATTGCCAAAATCTTATAGATTTATCACATAAAGTCTCTGGAATCCACGAGTTCATCCACGGCTGATAGACGCACATGGCTATATCGAATCGGCTGTTGCTAAATATATATACAATATTTAGGAAATTTATTATATATGGAAAAATTTTGTTTTATTTTTATATATTAGGCACTGATACAGGTTGGCACCAAAACTTATTCAAAAAATTTCAGTGAACTGATATGTACATTATACTTCCACTTCTTAATATTAAAGAGAACGGACGTTCGCTTTTACGTTTTATTTGTGCGCACTGCGTTTTTATTAAATCTTTTATTTATTAACTTCAAACAATCTAGTGTTTATTTGTATTTATTATTATTTAAAAACCCATTTTTGTACATTTCAAATATCCTTATCACTTCGTGAGTGCAAATAATAGATGAAATAATCATTTTGTTTATTTTCTTCAAAACATAGCTCTGCTCTGCTTCTTAATCTTTTACGGTGTTGCTTTTATTGTCGGTCCGAAGAGATGTATATCTCTATTTTTCCGGATTACTAACCACAATAATCGCTCTCTGTATTCTCTTACATACACTCCCAATTCGTATCAGAAAACGTTCAATAACAATAATAAACGTAAATAAAATAAAAAAGTTTGGTAACATAGAATTTCTTTATATTAAAATTATTTTCCCGGTCAATCTTTATACGTTACCTGTTCTACATACTGGCACATACTGTCTCGTTTCATTTCTGATCGTTCCCAGCGTTACAGGCTGATTGAAGTTACCCAGAGCTATTCAAGATACTTAGTAGCTCGGTCCAATTTCACCGTGCATAACGCAGAATATTATAGGAGTTATATTCGCCGCTGCAAATTCAATTTACTCAGGATCCAAGCAGTTTTATAACGTTAGACCAAGTGAGACACTGGGACACCGAGATCAAATATAATCGCGCGTCGATCGCCTCCTTCCTGGCCCATCTGATCCGCTGGGTAGCTTTGCACCGCAGGGATCTCCGACACTCTGCCCATCTCAACATTAGTCTTTGGCCGTCTCTCTGACCAGCTACCATTCCAGGTTCGCATCCTTTGCCATCTCTCGGGCCAACTTCTCCCTGACCCACAGGTGCAGTGGCAGTGCTCCGGTTGCTCTACGGTGGCGGTAAAACCGGGATCCATCGTCCTCCAGGTCCTTTCGCTGTCATCACCCTAATGACCCTCCGTATGTCCCATCCGGGCATGCCGACGAGCTTCTCGTCGCTGTCGTCGGATGCGACTACCGGGGTCGTACTGCGGGAAGAGTCCAATACGATGTTGTTTATCGAAAGAAGGCCATCCGGTGTCCAATGCCGCCTTTAATAGGCCTGCCTTGCGCCCTCCTGGAAATGTGCCGTTCTTGCGATTCGCTTGCGATTCGCTCGCATCGTCAACGGAGAGGGTTGTACTCGGACTACGTTGTTTGTAGCTTGTAGGTTAAGAATACCGTCAACTTCGCCATCACATTCTTCGGCTCGGTCATTTAATTTTGCAGTTGTGAACTTGCAGCCATTTGTGATGTCCTCGATTCTTCTCGTCGACTCACATTGCTTCTGGCATCTCCAGGTCCTCCGATTCCTCAAATCCTCTGGGATTCCCCAATTCATTCTTTTTGATTGTAAAATCACACTTAAAATCTATTATATTTGTATTTTCCGACTTCACCAGTCACCATGTTCCATTTAAAAAATATGAGTCAAGTTCTTCCATTACATCTTCTTGATTTGTTTTCAATTATGTCGTCAGAAATTACATCACCAAATACTTCTGGTATGGCAATCTTTAAATTAGCTTCCATAACACTAGGCAATATAAGGAACATTTGTATTTTCTTTAGTAACAATAAGTAACAAAACATCTCTTGCTGTTAAAAATTGGTAAATCTTGGTTTCAACTTTTCACTTTTCATCGAATTAATTTTTTCTTATTTTTATATGGGCATGTACCGTTGAACCAAATACTTTTAAATATTTTAAACATGGCTTTTTACCATGCCTTCTGAGTCTCTCAGTTTTAAAACTATCGTCTTCAAACTTTCCACACACCCTTCTATCCTTTGCAGGCAGTACATAATCGGCGACAATATCCTATACGTGCCATATATTGATTGATCGGAAATGCCATTAATTCGGGATTTTTGAAGTAAGAATGGGATTTTTAATGTATTCTATATTGGGCAAATTTCATAAGGATCGGCCGACTATATCCTATAGCTGCCATATAACTGATTAATTGGAAATGGCATAACTTTGATGTTTTTTGAGTTAGAAGGATGGTATTTTCTAAGGATTCTACATTGGGCCGACTATATACGATCCAATATATATCTAATAATATAGATAATATGGAGTTCTGCCACTCAACTGCAAGGGTATATCAACTCTGCCCGAAGTTAGCTTACCTTTCTTGTTTTTATATTATCTTTACTGACAAATACACCTCCTGGGAAACCACCGGCAGAATAACTTTACGGCAGAATAAAACATGAATTGATTTTATTGGGGTCGAGTCACAAAAAATCTTTAAATGTTCCTTAAAACTGCCAAAATATATTCTTTCGATTTTACAATAGCTACTTTAATTGTCGAACTTTAGACAAAAGTCATACGACTTACAATTGATTATGTGATCTGATGCACTCAAATCTAATGAATTCTTCTTATTTATAAAAAATATAAATAATAAATAAAATTAAAAATTAGTTCTTGTTTCGAGTTTTTTTTTTCATTTACTCGTATTTTTAAAATTAGTCACTATACTTACTTGTATAATGTTAAGATATTTTCTGCCATTGAGTTTCTCAAGATATTCTCAAGGAAGAAGGAAATGACAAAAGAGATCGGTTACTTTATCCTTCTCTTTTAACTTGGGTCCAGATCAATTTATTCGGTAAATAATTTGTCAAAGAAAGTAAAGTGATAAAGGATGTTGTCGGGTCAGGCAACAGCCACGACATAGATTAAAATATAATAAGTATAGTTTGTCGTATTTTTGTTTATAGTTTAATCTCTATTGTTGGCCGCAAGCCGGCTCTTCTCGACCGCTCAGCTTCATCGTGATTTATGTTTAGCATTAAACCAGTGAGCTTTCGGTCAGCCTATGTTCTACGGCGTCCTCATATTTGCTTTTCATCTAAGTGCATACGCATCATAAATTGGAGCTTAGTCTCGCTCCGTTTCATATGCGCACATAATTCAAAATAAACTATATTATAACGTTATGAAACTAAATAATTGTTTTCATTTGGATAAAAGTCATTGAAAAATCTCAATGACCAAATATTGGTGATCCCGACGTGTTATATTTTTTATAAAATTAACAACTTCACGAACATAAAAAATATAACTAGTGCGAACATATTTGATTCAGTTTCGCGCAGTGTCTAAACATATGTATGTAAATTTTGACCATAAACTGCATAAGTTCGTCGCTTACAGTTCATCAGATTCTGGAAAAAAGTATTTGTATTTATAAATATTTTAATAAAATAAATATAGACATACAATATAATTGATATCTGGTGCGGTCTAGTGTTATCCGATCCGCTAATCACAACATACATACATACGTTCCAATTGCAAGTACATTCGCCTCGCACAAGCATTCATGTGTATATACTTTCCACAACTCAGTGGACGGTTCTTTCTTAGCGCTCAGTGGGATAAATCGTATACGCCGCTCACAATTATAATTAAATATTATAAAATAAATTATAACTATAATTTGGTGTCAAATCATTTAGTGCTTTTTTTATTTAATTGAGCGAGGTTTAATATAGTGGCGATGAACTCCAGCGGCGCCGGCACAGGAGAACCCACTCCCGCTCGGAGTGTCATTTTAAAATGCAAGGCAAAGGCTATCCTCCAGTATTTGAAGAGGATTCAAGTAGCCCTCCAGCCAGTATCCAAGGCGGATGATGCCATGCTCCACGTCATGCTCACATCATGCGTCATGGCCAGTTGAGCATCATGTACGAGGACTTCAAGACCATCCACGGGGAGCTTGAAGAGTTGGATATTTCAGAAATCAGCAGTGACTTGCGATGGACTGTGTCGGAGCTTGTAGCGTCGATGCATGCCGAAATCGAGCACGAGACGTCGCTGCGCTCTGCTCGAATAGCTTCCCATTCCACGTTGGCCAGCGGAGATTCCAGCATTCAGGAGGACGCAGCGCTCGGTCGGAGCTTCCAAGCCGTGCCTTCTCTTCCTTTCCCTACTTCAGCGGAGGATATTCGGAGTGGTCTGAGTTTCACTCGGCTTTCTCAACTATCGTGGAGTGCAATCCTCACATAAGTAAGGGTGAAGATGCTGCAGAGGCTGCGATTTTGTCTTCGGGACTCAGCATTAGATGCAGTTCGGTCCTTGGAAATTTCCGAGGAGAATTATGATGCCGCGTTGCGTCTCTTAGAAAACCGATTTAATAACCGTCGGTTAATATTTCAGGCTCATGTGAACCGATAAATTCAATGCCCACACGCGAGCCTTGAAAAAGTTGGGTACGAATAACATGCTCATATCGACTCAGGAGGTGATCCTGATCAAGAATATATATATATATATAGAGGGTCGGAGATGTTTTTTTTATTGCGTTGCACTTTTGACCAAAATTGTAGTACCCTCATCAAGGCTATATTAACAATTCAATAAGGCTTGTAGAATAGTAATTTATAAAAGCATATAACTTCTCTAAACAAGAACGATTTGGGTAAGTTCTATTTTGTAGCTATAAATTAGGCACTGGAATAGGCTGCCATTAGAATGTTTTTAAAGGTCTAAAGAGGCGTGAAAAGTTTGTGACCTTCGTGGTTACCATAAGTCCATCCCCAAAATCTGATAACTCTATCTCATATAGTCTCTGAGGTCCACGAGTTCATCAGGCTAATAGACAGACATGGCAATATAGAATCGGCTGTTGATTCTAATAAGGTATATATATCAACAAAATTTCTTTAAGTATAATATATATTATAATATAATATAATATAATATAATATAATATAATATAATAATATAATATAATAATATATCAATAAATTTTGTAAACCGAAGCTTAAGCCTTTTGTCTTGAAATTCGTAGCTCCGTGGCCTCATCCGATTTTTGTAAAAACATAAACATTTATATATTTTAATTCGGCTGACCGAATTCCACCATTATGTTGGCTTTCGATTTGGCTTTGATGTAAGCCGAGATATCAATTTCAAGAATCAGGGGCAAGCCGGGAAACAAAAGTGTTTTTCAATGGTGGGATCACCTGCAAGTAACTAACTGCCTCAGTAACTAATACTGTAGCATTAGTTCGAACAGGGGGTCCTGTTGGATGATTACCCTGTTCGGTGACTCTTATGGGGAGCAATACCACTCTTCGGTGGTATTCATTGAAGCGATGCCACAGAGGACATATCGGACAATGTTTATGATTTATGTTAAGCATTTAACCAGCATTTAGCTTTCGGTCAGCCTATATTCTACAGCGTCCCCATTATTGCCCATGTTCGTACGCAGTGTGTTATGCGGCCACTAACGTCGAAATTGAACTCACGGGAGCAAAGATAGGTCCCGGCGTCGTAGTCAAACCTATAGAACGTCTGACTAAAAACTACCTGGTTGATCCAGGCAGTGGTTGAGACGCGGGGATGGCCGGCTATCGTTGACGCACCTCAGCTGTGGTGGGGAAGGAAGCTTCCTCCGTTGATTCTTGGTCTGAGGTAACACACGAAGGTACAAGGGGGTTCCTGCCGGCCGTCCATTTCACGGGAGCGGTATTCGGAGGATTACGTCTCAGCGGTTCTGCTGGCGGTCCGTTTCACGGGAGCAACACTCAGCGACGCGTACGTATGGAGCTTGCTGGCTGGCGGTCCGTTCCACGGTTACTTGTGTTTTGAAATTCGTATTTAACGACATTATGTCCAATACTGCTCGGGCTGTCACTCCCTCCATGTTCATGTCGGCGGGTGCTGATCGTACTCGTGATGAGCTGGCTTGAAGTGGACCGGTAGACGCATTTTTTCGCATTGGTACTTGACGGGTTGCCTGACGCTCAAGGTGTTCTAACATCTGCTTCAGAGATTGTCGCGTGGTTGGCTCGAAGATGGCTAGTTCTAGAGATGACAGCGGTCTAATGGGTCTAATCTTTCTTCAATGATATGTGTCAGGATCGGATCCCAGTTGTCTGTTGACACCTTGAGAGCGTTGAGAGTGGCGACCGTTCGGAGCGCGGTATCATGTAAGCTGCGCAGTTGATGCTCTGATCCATCTGTTCTATGGTGTACGAAAAGCTCTTGAATCGCGGACTTGATCAACAACCGCTCATTGTGGTATCGATTCGTTAGCCATTGCCAGGCATCCTTGTAATTGGACTGTCCGTCAATTGCTGTTGAGATTAGGTTTTTAGCTTCACCTGTAACATGATTCTCCAAATGCCGGAATTTCACTGCATCGCTCTTGATTATGGATGAACTCCATGAAAATTTCGGAAAATCGTAGCCAATGCCGGTAATCTCCGTCAAAACTTGGAATTTCGACGGAGCCACGAACGTTGAAGCAGAAGACCGCTTGTGTGTGGCTTTTTTGTGGTTCCTCGCTTAAAAAATCAAAATATTCCGCTCGCACGAACTGGAATCGATCGCTAGTATGTCCATTTGTAGTACTTTTTAGATCCAAGTCAAGAAGGTCATGATGGCCGTCCACAATCTGTTTCCATAACTCTTTCATATGGTGTCTGGTGTAAGACGATACCTTCTTTCCTTCAGTTCCATTACATAGGAAGTCCATGAGATCGTCGAGTCCTTCTTGTCTTCTGTAAGAACTTGTTCGCTAGTCCTAGACTGTGTCTTGGGCTCGAGGTTTCTCCAGTTTTTGGGGACGCTGTGATGGGCCTGATCCTGATGGTATTCCGTCCGAAAATATAGCTTCATATTTATTTACCAGATTCTTCAGGGACTTGGCTTTAGAAAAGAATTCATCATCAGAGCTTAGTGCTAACTGGTGGAGCTTGGCATCATTCCCTTCAAATTGGGCCCACCAATGCGTGAGCTTTCTTAACCGTTCCTAAATGTAACTGTTAAGTCATGTGCATTTATTATTTAGACACAAGAACACAAATATATACACAACAAAAACACATGCACTATAAATATATTATAAAGAAAATCTTAGGTCATAGCCAACATAAAGAACGATGAACATTAAAAACCAAACCTTTCAGAAACAACAAACTGAACGGCAGCAAGAACTGCTGACAGTGCAAGTCAATGCATCCGACAAATTAGTGCATAATATTACATTTTCTAATTGTTATTTTATCATTTTTATGTTTATGCTATATTTCCATTAATTTACCACCTAAGCAATATCCATGTATCAAATTAGCTATAAATATTGAACTTTTATATTAATAAAGTCAATTTCAGACAAACCCATTCTGAACTCAATTCTTTCTTCACGTCCAATTTGTTCAATTGCAAGTTGCGACAACAAACCAGCAATCGGTTCATGTACCCTTTGCTTAAAACAGTCTTTACAGATTAACAGTTTGGTGACCCCGCCATGAGCCTGCAAGCCCAGGATCACTAATCGAACAAAAGTCAAAAGGAACGAATAGAGATTTCTATCGTTCCACAATAGAAAATTCAGGAAGACTCCTGCTAAGAGAGCATTAGGATCTTCACAGCAGTGCGACGCTGTCCCTCTAATGGATAGATTAAGGGCACCACACCTGTATCACTCGTCAAAATAGGGTTCAGTTTTTTCGACCAGTTTCTTCGACCTGTCTTCGATACTTTCGGTCGGAGCGCATCTAGCTACTAGCCCTCTAGCAGCAAATAAAATACTCCCAACGGTCAGAAACGAAAAACGAAAAGATGGAAAGGGAGAATATTGCCCCTAAAATTATTATAGAGCCAGCCGTTGATAAGGCGAGCACTCAAGGCTTCTTAGATGTCCAGCAAGAAACTGGGCAAGAGATCGCAAGATGCATCCGGAATTATATAAAGGATGGGCCGAATCGAAAACAAAAGGCATCATACTTTCAAACGAAACAAGCCATTATGGAAGAACCTTGGGAAAGATTCGATGAAAATGATGCAAAAATCCAAGGAAAGGCCAGGACCGAAAGCTACATCAAGTATGCTGAGGACCTCCGGATAAGTTGCGAGAAATAAGCAGCCACTTTCGAAAGCAACCGAGACAAGCTGATGCAAGGCACGAGTCTAAAGGAAGATGCTCAAGAACAAGAAGAAAATCAAGCTAATCAAATCAATGAGCAGACAGTTGGCATCTCAGTAGAGATCCAGCCCCTACAAACGATGCTGAAATTCTTAGAGCAAAAAATCAGAGTCTTAGGCTTCGGAAAGACAACGGCATCATTGAAAAAAGAGTCAAAAAATCTGGCGTGCGCGGTTAACAAGAACATTACAACCTTCTTGCAACAGCAAAGGTAGCGGTCCAGGCAGAGAACGGTCAAGTAGCCAAATTTCGAGCATTGCTAGACTCAGGATCACAGATAAATTTGATCACTGAGCGATTGGCATCAATGTTGCTTAACGCGCCACAATACAAAACTCCGGATCGAATGAATTGGAGGACAACCAAGAATGAGCAGAGCAAGAGTAAGTATCCTCGTTAGCTCTCTTCCCGGGGATTTCAGCCAGCGCATAGAAGCCTTTGTCCTTCCCCACATCGTAGCTGACCAGCCAGCTCAACTACTTACTCATGCATTAAAAAATACCCAATGAGTGTCAGTGAGCAGATCCCCAGTTTGATAAACCTGGCAGGATAGATCACTAATCGGCGCTGAGCACTATTACTCGTGACTCCTTCCAAATCAGCAGAAGATCGCAAGAGCTTGTGCCATTCTACAAAACACGAATCTAGGATGGATTGTAGTTGGTGGAATGAATGAAGGCTATAGCGGATTGCGCTATGGATGCAATCCGCCATAGCCTTTGGAGTCAGCGTGGGTGAAGAACCTGACGCATTAATTGAAACGTTTTGGAAACTAGACAATTTCAATTTTTGGCCACGAAATGCCTAAATCATTTAGCAAACAAATCTTTGAAATTTGCTTGGGATTAAGAATTGCCCTAAGAACTTCAGTTAGACTGGAAAAACTATCGCTCTGACCTGCAAAGTCTGAATGAATTGCAAATTCCAAGACACATATTTGACGGAAAGGTACCAGTCACGCAAGAGTTTCACACCTTCGTGGACGCCTCAGAAAGAGCATATGGTGCAGCAATATACGTACGAGCAACCTATTAAAATAAGCAAACCTCAGTAAGGCTGCTATGTTCCAAATCCAGCGAAGCAATCCCTGTCCAGACTAGAGTTGTGCGCTGCAGTTCTCGGCGCAGAGCTGACGCACAGAGTCAGACAAGATTTACGCTTGTCTGTGGACAAGGTTTCTGGGTTCTTTTGGACTGATTCATCCGTCGTGTTAGGGTGGATCAATGCAACGGCTTCCACTTACCACACGTTTGTGGCAAATCGGATAGCCCAGATTCAAGAAGTGACGGAACAGTCTCAATGGCGTCACGTATCATCCGCCAACAATGCAACCGACATATTGTCCAGAGGAATAGCAGCTACCAAACTTTCAAGCAACAGTATGTGGTTTTATGGACCCCTCTTACATGGACCCAGGGAGAATTGGACAAAGATGCCAGCCATTATTTAGACGAATTAAGAAAAAAAAACAAATTCGTCAGCATGGCGGCTTGAAAGGACACATTCGGAGGAGAGGTATACAACTGTAGGCACACTAACTCCTTTTAAAAATTACAACGGATTGTTAGAAATAAATAGAGCGCCAACGAAGGCACTATGTCTACGCACATTTCAGCAAATCGAATTTCATGTGGAGTGCAAACAGCTTAAACGTTATAAAACAGTGGACAAAAAGAATTTCCTTGTGTCATTGGCTCCCATCTTTGGACCTGATGGGTTAATTCGAGTAAGAGGCAGACTCGAACACTCAAACCTATCCGAGGACGCAAAACATCCAGTCGTGCTCCCCTACAATGACATAATTTTAAAAATGTTCCTGAGGGAGCAACATGAGACTAACATGCATTGCGGTGCTCAAGTCTTGCGTTTTATCGTTTGGCAACAATATTGGATCATCAATGACAAAACAATAGCAAGAAGCATTATACACAATTGCGTGCGGTGTACCAGAATGAAGGCCAAATGAATAAAAACAAATTATGGGAAATCTACCAGCCGAGAGAGTCACGCAGGCTCACCCATTCTTTAACTCTGCAGTAGATAGCTGCGGCCCCATATAGATTTATCACAAGATCCGAGGCAATCGTCCTGACAAGTCATATATCGCAGTGGTCTGTTGTGTCTCCACGAAGGCTGTGCATTTGGAGTTGGTAAGCGATCTCACAACAGACGCCTTTTTGGCCGCTCTCCGCCGGTTTCTCGGACGTCGAGGAAAGTGCCAGACAATCTATTGCAATAATGCAACAAATTTTGTTGGACCCATCAATAAATTGAAAGAGCTCGAAACCGCTATTTTCTCAACCAATGCGAAGGACGCCATAGTTCAGCATTGTAACAAAAGAGATGTAGACTTCAAATTCATTCCCCCACGAGCACCGTCATTCGGTGGCCTATGGGAGGCTGCGGTAAAATCTGCTAAACGGCTGCTTGTTTCAGTTATAGCCACGGCATCGTTAATCTTCGAAGAATTCAACACTGTGGTCATTGAAGTCGAGGCGATCCTCATCAGACCCCACTGACGAATCAGCTTTAACGCCAGGACACTTCCTGATTTGAGAACCATTAACTGCTCCTCCCGATACCAAAATTGTGCACGGCATACCATTAGTAAAAAGATGGGAACTGGTATCACGACTGAAGCATGCCCTTTGGAAATAATAGTCAAGCGAGTATCTACAAGAACTCCAGAATCGACACAAATGGGAAAAGGCGTCTCCTTCTCGAGGGATTGCTAATCCTTATAAATGTGGAAGACAATGTGCCTGTAATGAGCTGCCCTATGGGATGAGATCTCAAAACGTATCCAGGACCGGATAGCCCCGTTCGGGTAGTGGACATCAAAACGGCTTCTGGAATATACAAAAGACCAGTGACTCGGTTAGCTCCAATGTTCCCAGAAGAAGTCAGCAACAAGCGCCCATTAGGTGACAACCTCAAGGCGGACCAGTCTAATGAGCCTCCGGTACAACCCAAAAAAGGAATCCTCTCATCAATGCCTGTAATTCTAGCACTTATGTTGCTACTTCCACTAGCGATGGCAACTCCAATCAAAGTGACGAAGTTCAGTAACAAGCCAGGAATATTCTACGAACGTTTGGGAACCACGACAATGGTAGTTTCCGAATGGACAATGATAGTATATTACGACTTGAATACCTACTGGAATGATATGAATATACTTTCAGTTGGATTAACGGAACTCTCACATAAGTGCCAGGAATTGACAAACGTAGCAGCATGCAATTCCATTCTAGCCCATTTTAGACATCTAGTTGCAGAGCTCGAGTCAGGATAAAATCTTATGCAGCACTCTCGGCAACGTAGATCACCGTTTAATATTGTTGGAACCATAGCCAATTCATTATTCGGCGTGCTTGACTCTATATACGCAGATGATATGGCCAAAACTATTTTCCAAAATAAATCCAAAATTGAGGATTTCCTCTTACAGCTGCTTCAGAACCAGACATCCATGGTTGACTCCACCATCAATTTGGTGCGAAAAGGAAGTTTGGCTACCAACAACCCCTTGAGATCTTTGGAACAACAGATGATTATGATCCTCACTACACAAATGAATCTACTTGTAAATGGTTTACAGCGAATGCAGAGTGTGATAACTGATGTATTAACTGATGTTCGCCATAGAACAATCAGCCCAATTTTAATATCACCTACACATTTACGAGATCAACTCGACCAAATTCGGAATCATTTACCACCTAACCATATCTTTTCAGTCGCCACCACTGATGTTCTTTAGGTCTACAAAATAATGTATGCGCAAGGCAGTACAACACTCACACCACTTTTCGAATAACAATACCACTGGTATCGTCAGAGTTATTGGATGTATTTAGCATTGTGCCCATCCCAGTATGGGAATCGAAAGGTTGGACATTGTACAATCTTCAGACAACGATCATAGCTGTGAATGCCCAGAGATCGTTTTATCGGTTTTAATGAGGACGAATTCAGAAGAAGCACACCTTTAAAATTTGACCAACATATTTGTTTCAATCACTTAACGGCATACAATGTAGACAGTAGATGCGAATTCCAGTTAGTTAATAACAAGACTGGAACAGAATGTCACAGCCATCTTGTGCACTCCAGCATGGTATGGATAAAAACTCGCCAATGGACTTTCATCAATTATCAATATAAGGGCGACTGGTATGCTGAACTTGCCCATTGGTTGCACAGAACGCAATGTCAATATAAGTTTGACTACGTTCGGCACCATGACCACTGAAGTACAAACATCGCTCAGTCGATTCGGAAATATCTCCAAGCCCATAAATTCCATAGAAGGAATATCGGACGCCGATTTAGGGACTTCCACCAAGTATGGACGATCACCAAGTATGGACGACACAGAAATAGAGATCTTACAACATCAGTTAGCCGATATAAAAAGGAAGGATGCACCGTACCAATTGGACCACCAGACAACCATGTCGTACACAGCATTGGTCATTTCAGTCATCGTACTGTACTACTATAGTACTATAGAGCTGGACCATGGTTGAACACCTGTTCAACGGCAGAGAGAATGTTAGGTCATGTGTATTTAACATAAAGTCACAAGAACACAAATATACACATAACAAAAAACACAAGCACTATAAGTATATAATAAGGAAAATATTAGGTCATAGCCTACATAAAGAACGATGAACAATAAAATCCAAACCGTTCAGAAACAACAAACTGAACGGCAGCAAGAACTGCTGACAGTGCAAGTAAATGCAACCGATAAATTTGTGCGTAATATTACATTTTGTAATTGTTAATTTATCATTTTTTATGTTTTTGCTATATTTCTATTAATTTACCACCTAAGCAATATCCATGTATCAAATTAGCTATACATATTGAACTTTTATATTAATAAAGTCAGTCTCAGACAAACCCATTCTGAACACAATTCTTTCTCCACGTCCAATTTGTTCAATTGCAAGTTGCGACAACAAACCAGCAATCGGTTCATGTACCCTTTAAGGTACATAAAAAGCAGTGGCCTCCAGGGATCCCGTTGGAGTCGGGGCACGCGGCGTTGGAGTGAGAGGTGCGGCGAATATACCGCCATGTTTGAGTGGTATGCTGCCACGCCAGTGAGCAGCGCAAGGGCAGAGTTTGAGTGAAAACTTGCCCAGGCAGATGAGTGACAATCTGAAAACGGCTTGAAGTGACGTCATCGTTGCAGTTGCGGGCACAATTGAGTGCAACTTTGCCGCCACAATTAAGAGGAAATTTGGCGACGACGCTCGGCGGCCATCGTGCAAACGGGTAACCTGTCACACGGACACACACACCAACAACTACAGTTGGCTATTCTCCGCAATTTTGAGTGACCGCCACTGCAAAGCCTGGACTAGGTCATGTTCATCCGCCACGGGAGCCGAATTTGGAAGTATCTGCACTATCGCCCCTGCCATATGGAGATTGCCTGATCTTCCTGATTTCGCGGGTTAGCCAGAGGAATGACCAATATTCCTGTGCGGGCCACGGAGACAACGGCAGCCTATCAGTCTATCTATCTTTCCAATTGCCTATCCCAAAAAGCCTATCACACAATTGGAAAACATCCAGAGGCTAGTGAAAGCCCTGAAGAACGAGGCCCGCGAGACAGTGAAGTCGCTGCTCATCCCTCCCAGCAACGTAGAAGCTGTTATGGAGCAGCTTCGATTTCGGTATGCACGTCCGGAGCTACTCATCCGTAGCCAACTGGATAGCGTGTGGTCATATTCAGGAGGCCAACATCGCAAGGATCGTGCCGTTCGGGACGAAGGTGAGCAACCTGGCAGCATTTCTGCAGTCAACCACGATCTGTAACCAGCACCTAGGTAACCCAACCCTAATGAAGGAGCTTATCGCCAAGTAGCCGCTGAGCAAGAGGTTGGACTGGGCAAAGCACGCGGCCACGATACATCAGTATCCGACAGTGATTCACCTGAGCGAATGGCTTCATGAATTCGAACGTCTGGTGTGCACTATCACTGATGCTGGAGCCAAGGAGCAACCGAAGCGAAGAATCCTGCACGCGATTAGTGTTCGCGAGGAGGAGCCGTACCGCCATAGATGTTGCCCTATATGCGAAGGACAACACCAGATCAGGGACAGCAAGGAATTCAAGAGCGTTTCTAGAACGACGCGGATCGAGTCCGCGAGGAAGTTGAGGCTATGGTTCTCGTGTCTGGAGCCCGGACACATGTCCCGGTTCTGCAGGAAGAGCCGCGGATGCAACGTCTACGGATGTCAAATGAGGCATCACTATCTTCTCCACGAGTCACCTGGACATCCCCGACGTAGTCAGGACCGACGGCTGTACAGAGTACGAGTAACGACAGGAATTGCCGCATCGAAACCTGAGCTGCGTTGATTCGATTCGTCACCGACGACGAACTCATCCGCAGCCTGCACCTGAAAGGCGAGAGTCGCCAATTGAACGTGCAGTAGTATGGTGAGCTAACCGCTCCAGACTTCGTGCCTCCTAGCCGTGCCCCAGGATAATCTTCTGGAGAAGATAGTCAGTTATAATTTCCAGATAGAGAGTTTCGGAGTAAAGCCGGGACAGCCAGTCGCAGCAGGCGGAATGGAACAGGCGCCGACAGTCACAGATGGCGACGACGCACGGGCCCTGAGTATCCTGGAGAAGACGACTAAGCGAGTAAGCCGACGATATGAGACTAGGCTGCTATGAAAAGACTATGGTGAGACTGCCGGAGACCTACAATAACGCGCCCTACAATATAAGAGAGACTCGTCAACATCGAGGGAAAAATGAAGCGCGATGTGGTCGCGACGCGGGCCTATAAGGGAATAATGGAGGATGATTACGTCAAGAAGGGGTATGTGGAACGACGTTCCAGCAAGGCAAGCACTTTGGGGTAGAAAACCCAAACAAACCTGGAAAAATCCGGCTGGTCTTCAACGCGGCTGCCAAGGTAAACGGCGTGTCCCCTAATTCAGCGCTAATGAAGGGCTACAGCGTTACAAGTCCCTCCCAGCAATACTCTTCCATTTTCGGAATGGTGCAGTTGGGGTTTGTGCAGACATCAAGGAGAAGTTTCATCAGGTACTGATGTAGCCACAGGACAGAAGTGCCCAGAGAATCCTGTGGAGAACGGAGATGATCAGCGGGAGCCGGACGTATACGAGATGCAAGTGATGATGTTCGGAGCAGCTTGCTCACCTTTTTCGGCGGACTATGTGAAGAACGTGAATGCCTCGCAGTACAGCAGCACGTATCCGTGAGCAGCCCTGGCTATTATGGAATATCAATCGGACCGTTACGTTATTAAATATTTTTAATAGCGCCCGAATAAATACAAAAAGGTCTCAAATGCGTATGCGCTACAAATACCAGAGAAGCGCCTGCGTACGTAGTAGAAACAAGCAAAATAGAAACTTCTGATATACCCCATTTTTCCGATATGTCCTTTGTGGTATAACTTCATTGCAAATCGCCTTTAAAATCAAAAATGCATTACAATTCTTTAATTGATCTAAAGCCTCCACTTAAATCTCATAAAATTTGTTTCTTTCGTATGGCTGCCTTGAACATTGCCTTACCTAAATTTTTCTACACTTTGAATATATTTTTAAACTCTTGCGTGTCATGGAATAATTCTAATAATTCTCTAAAATAATAATTCTAGGCATCAACTTAAATTTAAAAGGTATCAAGCACTCTTAAATAAACATAAATTAACTGGCTTTACAATTAGTTATTCAAGAAACTTGGTAGCTCGGTCTTTCATCGTGCATAACGCAGTATATAATAGTTCGGTCTTTCATCTTGCGTAACGCGGAATGTTATAGTGTTATGTCCGCCCCTGCCGGATTCAGTATACTCAGGATCCGAAACAGTTTTATAACTTTGTAAAAACTAAGCGCAAATATGCATTTTTCCTCCTCTGGTTACATTTGAAAACTCAATGAAAAGAATGTCAATTTATGTGTGCGCGAGTTTGTGAGGCGACATCTTGGAAGTTTCGCAGCGCATTTCGAAGAAAAATGATCGGATGACGACAATAAAAGCAAAACTCTCAAAGAGTCCGACGCGGGGTATACACACAAAAGGAAATCAGAGAAATCAGAAAAAGCAATCAGAAAACCTAATTTGGGTCAACGAAGAGCTTGATCATCAAACGTATCAGTATTCCTAAGCGACGACGGACAGAGTTTTTAGAATTTGGATCAATAAATTCATTTTTCTTGTTCTGAAGAACAGTTTGTAAATACTTTATACTTCTTTAAAATTCATAATCGTAATCTTAAGAATATTTATGAACGACTTAAATGCATTACTGTGGATGATGAGGAAATTTAGGAATGACTGTGCTAGCTAAACCTAAGAGCTAAGCTGCAATTGCAATCTTGCAGTTTCAGCACAGATAGGTTGTTTGAGAATTTGGACTTGCAAAATATAACGTATAATAATAAAGTAAAAAAAAAATAACGTAAATAAAGAAGATTCGGAGAGTGTAAACTCGTCACAATTTTTATCATGCGTTCAATTTTACCCCAATATATGCAACCGATCCAATCAATGCCGAATATATAAGTGCATAACTAAAAGCTTCCGCATAAGCTCTGCAAAAGAGCAACATAGCACATTCGAAGCTGGGAGAAACAAAGAAGATGGAACTGCATTGAGAGAAGTAAATAGCTATAATTATAATAATTTATGCCAGCACAAGTCCCAAAAGTTTACTTTAAGGGATGTCCAGGAGAGTGTCTCTTCGTTTTCAGGGTGGGAACCAGAAGACGTCGGTCATTGGGCGTCTGACTTTAAAGACGTTCTATTTTCTGTTGCCTAGGATGAGGTGCAAAATTTCATATACACGAAATAGTTCCTAGTCGGGGCTGCTAAGCTTTACATTTAGAGTCAGACGGGCGTTAGAATTCAACTTATTTATCTTAAGGATTTAACTTAAAGAGTTGTTACAGAAAGAGTTCGGCAAAAGGTTAGGCGCTGCCAAAATGCAGAAAATTCTAAAGCAAAGACAAAATGAGAAAATAAGCAAGGCATTGTCAGAAGGAGATCAGAAGGAATAATCAACAGGTGTAGTATTTATTGCCAAGAGTGACTCGAGATGTGATTTATGCTTAATAAGAGGGGACTTTTTAAAAACCTTTGACGGTTTAAGCGCAAAGCCAGAAATGAGACATCTCAAGGCCGAGTAACGCGTGGTTCCCGAGAGAGTAAAAGAGAGGAATAGGAGTATGAAATCACTAGGAAGAATGTTGCAAAGATAAGGCGTTTAGTACAAAGGATTTAAGATTGATAGTAGAGCAAAGAGACAAAACGTGGTAGAGACCATTGTAGTCCGAGAGACCATTGTGTAATCCATTGGGCATATGTCGAGCTACAATGGCTAAGAAGAAGAGGACGAATGTTTCTAGTCCTTCTACTAGGAAAGTTGAAATTTAAGCGTGTTAATAAATGCTGGCTGTCTGCAACGTTTGGGAACCACGACAATGGTAGTTTCCGAATGGACAATGATAGTATATTACGACTTGAGTACCTACTGGAATGATATGAATATACTTTCAGTTGGATTAACGGAGCTCTCACATAAGTGCCAGGAATTGACAAACGTAGCAGCATGCAATTTCATTCTAGCCCATTTTAGACATCTAGTTGCAGAGCTCGAGTCAGGATAAAATCTTATGCATCACTCGCGGCAACGTAGATCACCGTTTAATATTGTTGGCACCATAGCCAATTCATTATTCAGCGTGCTTGACTCTACATACGCAGATGATATGGCCAAAACTATTTTCCAAAATAAATCCAAATTTGAGGATTTCCTCTTACAGCTGCTTCAGAACCAGACATCCATGGTTGACTCCACCATCAATTTGGTGCGAAAAGGAAGTTTGGCTACCAACAACCCCTTGAGATCTTTGGAACAACAGATGACCCTCATAAATAAGCAACGAGGACAGTACCAAGGCGCACATTTGGAGCAAGCATTTATGATCCTCACTACACAAATGAATCTACTTGTAAATGGTTTACAGCGAATGCAGAGTGTGATAACTGATGTATTAACTGATGTTCGCCATAGAAAAATCAGCCCAATTTTAATATCACCTACACATTTACGAGATCAACTCGACCAAATTCCGGAATCATTTACCACCTAACCAAATCTTTTCAGACGCCACCACTGATGTTCTTTAGGTCTACAAAATAATGTATGCGCAAGGCAGTACAACACTCACACCACTTTTCGAATAACAATACCACTGGTATCGTCAGAGTTATTGGATGTATTTAGCATTGTGCCCATCCCAGTATGGGAATCGAAAGGTTGGACATTGTACAATCTTCAGACAACGATCATAGCTGTGAATGCCCAGAGATCGTTTTATCGGTTTTAATGAGGACGAATTCAGAAGAAGCACACCTTTAAAATTTGACCAACATATTTGTTTCAATCACTTAACGGCATACAATGTAGACAGTAGATGCGAATTCCAGTTAGTTAATAACAAGACTGGAACAGAATGTCACAGCCATCTTGTGCACTCCAGCATGGTATGGATAAAAACTCGCCAATGGACTTTCATCAATTATCAATATAAGGGCGACTGGTATGCTGAACTTGCCCATTGGTTGCACAGAACGCAATGTCAATATAAGTTTGACTACGTTCGGCACCATGACCACTGAAGTACAAACATCGCTCAGTCGATTCGGAAATATCTCCAAGCCCATAAATTCCATAGAAGGAATATCGGACGCCGATTTAGGGACTTCCACCAAGTATGGACGATCACCAAGTATGGACGACACAGAAATAGAGATCTTACAACATCAGTTAGCCGATATAAAAAGGAAGGATGCACCGTACCAATTGGACCACCAGACAACCATGTCGTACACAGCATTGGTCATTTCAGTCATCGTACTGTACTACTATAGTACTATAGAGCTGGACCATGGTTGAACACCTGTTCAACGGCAGAGAGAATGTTAGGTCATGTGTATTTAACATAAAGTCACAAGAACACAAATATACACACAACAAAAAACACAAGCACTATAAGTATATAATAAGGAAAATATTAGGACATAGCCTACATAAAGAACGATGAACAATAAAATCCAAACCGTTCAGAAACAACAAACTGAACGGCAGCAAGAACTGCTGACAGTGCAAGTAAATGCAACCGACAAATTAGTGCGTATTATTACATTTTGTAATTGGTCATTTATCATTTTTTATGTTTTTGCTATATTTCTATTAATTTACCACCTAAGCAATATCCATGTATCAAATTAGCTATACATATTGAACTTTTATATTAATAAAGTCAGTCTCAGACAAACCCATTCTGAACTCAATTCTTTCTCCACGTCCAATTTGTTCAATTGCAAGTTGCGACAACAAACCAGCAATCGGTTCATGTACCCTTTAAGGTACATAAAAAGCAGTGGCCTCCAGGGATCCCGTTGGAATCGGGGCACGCGGCGTTGGAGTGAGAGGTGCGGCGAATACACCGCCATGTTTGAGTGGTATGCTGCCACGCCAGTGAGCAGCGCAAGGGCAGAGTTTGAGTGAAAACTTGCCCAGGCAGATGAGTGACAATCTGAAAACTGCTTGAAGTGACGTCATCGTTGCAGTTGCGGGCACAATTGAGTGCAACTTTGCCGCCACAATTAAGAAGAAATTTGGCGCCGACGCTCGGCGGCCATTGTGCAAACGGGTAACCTGTCACACGGACACACACACCAACAACTACAGTGGGCTATTATCCGCAATTTTGTGTGACCGCCACTGCAAAGCCTGGACTAGGTCATGTTCATCCGCCACGGGAGCCGACATACAATTTGGAAGTATCTGCACTATCGCCCCTGCCATATGGAGATTGCCTGATCTTCCTGATTTCGCGGGTTAGCCAGAGGAATGACCAATATTCCTGTGCGGGCCACGGAGACAACGGCAGCCTATCAGTCTATCTATCTTTCCAATTGCCTATCCCAAAAAGCCTATCATACAATTGGAAAACATCCAGAGGCTAGTGAAAGCCCTGAAGAGCGAGACAGTGAAGTCGCTGCTCATCCCTCCCAGCAACGTAGAAGCTGTTATGGAGCAGCTTCGATTTCGGTATGCACGTCCGGAGCTACTCATCCGTAGCCAACTGGATAGCGTGCGGGCATATTCAGGAGGACAACATCGCAAGGATCGTGCCGTTCGGCACGATGGTGAGCAACCTGGCAGCATTTCTGCAGTCAACCACGATCTGTAACCAGCACCTAGGTAACCCAACCCTAATGAAGGAGCTTATTGCCAAGTAGCCGCTGAGCAAGAGGTTGGTCTGGGCAAAGCACGCGGCCACGATACATCAGTATCCGACAGTGATTCACCTGAGCGAATGGCTTCATGAATTCGAACGTCTGGTGTGCACTATCACTGATGCTGGAGCCAAGGAGCAATCGAAGCGAAGAATCCTGCACGCGATTAGTGTTCGCGAGGAGGAGCCGTACCGCCATAGATGTTACCCTATATGCGAAGGACAACACCAGATCAGGGACAGCAAGGAATTCAAGAGCGTTTCTAGAACGACGCGGATCGAGTCCGCTAGGAAGTTGAGGCTATGGTTCTCGTGTCTGGAGCCCGGACACATGTCCCGGTTCTGCAGGAAGAGCCGCGGATGCAACGTCTACGGATGTCAAATGAGGCATCACTATCTTCGACGGCTGTACAGAGTACGAGTAACGACAGGAATTGCCGCATCGAAACCTCAGCTGCGTTGATTCGATTCGTCACCGACGACGAACTCATCCGCAGCCTGCACCTGAAAGGCGAGAGTCGCCAATTGAACGTGTAGTAGTATGGTGAGCTAACCGCTCCTGACTTCGTTCCTCCTAGCCGTGCCCCAGGATAATCTCCTGGAGATAGTCAGTTATAATTTCCAGATAGAGAGTTTCGGAGTAAAGCCGGGACAGCCAGTCGCAGCAGGCGGTATGGAACAGGCGCCGACAGTCACAGATGGCGACGACGCACGGGCCCTGAGTATCCTGGAGAAGACGACTAAGCGAGTAAGCCGACGATATGAGACTTGGCTGCTATGAAGAGACTATGGTGAGACTGCCGGAGACCTACAATTACGCGCCCTACAATATAAGAGAGACTCGTCAACATCGAAGGAAAAATGAAGCGCGATGTGGTCGCGACGCGGGCCTATAAGGGAATAATGGAGGATGATTACGTCAACAAGGGGTATGAACGACGTTCCAGCAAGGCAAGCACTTTGGGGTAGAAAGGCCAAACAAACCTGGAAAAATCCGGCTGGTCTTCAACGCGGCTGGTAAACGGCGTGTCCCCTAATTCAGCGCTAATGAAGGGCTACAGCGTTACAAGTCCCTCCCAGCAATACTCTTCCATTTTCGGAATGGTGCAGTTGGGGTTTGTGCAGACATCAAGGAGAAGTTTCATCAGGTACTAATGTAGCCACAGGACAGAAGTGCCCAGAGAATCCTGTGGAGAACGGAGATGATCAGCGGGAGCCGGACGTATACGAGATGCAAGTGATGATGTTCGGAGCAGCTGGCTCACCTTTTTCGGCGGACTATGTGAAGAACGTGAATGCCTCGCAGTACAGCAGCACGTATCCGTGAGCAGCCCTGGCTATTATGGAATATCAATCGGACCGTTACGTTATTAAATATTTTTAATAGCGGCCGAATAAATACAAAAAGGTCTCAAATGCGTATCCGCTACAAATACCAGAGAAGCGCATGCGGACGTAGTAGAAACAAGCAAAATAGAAACTTCTAATATACCCGATTTTTCCGATATGTCATTTGTGGTATAACTTCATTGCAAATCGCCTTTAAAATCAAAAATGCATTACAATTCTTTAATTGATCTAAAGCCTCCACTTAAATCTCATAAAATTTGTTTCTTTCGTATGGCTGCCTTGAACATTGCCTTACCAAAATTATTCTACACTTTGAATATATTTTAAAACTCTTGCGTGTCATGGAAATAATTCTCCGCATCAACTTAAATTTAAAAGACATCTTAAATAAACATAAATTAACTGGCTTTACAATTAGTTATTCAAGAAACTTGGTAGCTCGGTCTTTCATCGTGCATAACGCAGTATATGATAGTTCGGTCTTTCATCTTGCGTAACGCGGAATGTTATAGTGTTATGTCCGCCCCTGCCGGATTCAGTATACTCAGGATCCGAAACAGTTTTACTTGTAAAAACTTGTAAAAACTTTGTAAAAACTAAGCGCAAATATGCATTTTTCCTCCTCTGGTTACATTTGAAAACTCAATGAAAAGAATGTCAATTTATGTGTGCGCGAGCTTGTGAGGCGACATCTTGGAAGTTTCGCAGCGCATTTCGAAGAAAAATGATCGGATGACGACAATAAAAGCAAAACTCTCAAAGAGTCCGACGCGGGAAATACACACAAAAGGAAATCAGAGAAATCAGAAAAAGCAATCAGTAAACCTAATTTGGGTCAACGAAGAGCTTGATCATCAAACGTATCAGTATTCCTAAGCGACGACGGACAGAGTTTTTAGAATTTGGATCAATAAATTCATTTTTCTTGTTCTGAAGAACAGTTTGTAAATACTTTATACTTCTTTAAAATTCATAATCGTAATCTTAAGAATATTTATGAACGACTTAAATGCATTACTGTGGATGATGAGGAAATTTAGGAATGACTGTGCTAGCTAAACCTAAGAGCTAAGCTGCAATTGCAATCTTGCAGTTTCAGCACAGATAGGTTGTTTGAGAATTTGGACTTGCAAAATATAACGTATAATAATAACGTAAAAAAAAAATAACGTAAATAAAGAAGATTCGGAGAGTGTAAACTCGTCACAATTTTTATCATGCGTTCAATTTTACCCCAATATATGCAACCGATCCAATCAATGCCGAATATATAAGTGCATAACTAAAAGCTTCCGCATAAGCTCTGCAAAAGAGCAACAAAGCACATTCGAAGCTGGGAGAAACAAAGAAGATGGAACTGCATTGAGAGAAGTAAATAGCTATAATTATAATAATTTATGCCAGCACAAGTCCCAAAAGTTTACTTTAAGGGATGTCCAGGAGAGTGTCTCTTCGTTTTCAGGGTGGGAACTAGAAGACGTCGGTCATTGGGCGTCTGACTTTAAAGACGTTCTATTTTCTGTTGCCTAGGATGAGGTGCAAAATTTCATATACACGAAACAGTTCCTAGTCGGGGCTGCTAAGCTTTACATTTAGAGTCAGACGGGCGTTAGAATTCAACTTATTTAACTTAAGGATTCAACTTAAAGAGTTGTTACAGAAAGAGTTCGGCAAAAGGTTAGGCGCTGCCAAAATGCAGAAAATTCTAAAGCAAAGACAAAATGAGAAAATAAGCAAGGCATTGTCAGAAGGAGATCAGAAGGACTAATCTACAAGAAATTAACATCGGCAGGTGTAGTATTTATTGCCAAGAGTGACTCGAGATGTGATTTATGCTTAATAAGAGGGGACTTTTTAAAAAACTTTGACGGTTTAAGCGCAAAGCCAGAAATGAGACATCTCAAGGCCGAGTAACGCGTGGTTCCCGAGAGAGTAAAAGAGAGGAATAGGAGTATGAAATCACTAGGAAGAATGTTGCAAAGATAAGGCGTTTAGTACAAAGGATTTAAGATTGATAGTAGAGCAAAGAGACAAAACGTGGTAGAGACCATTGTAGTCCGAGAGACCATTGTGTAATCCATTGGGCATATGTCGAGCTACAATGGCTAAGAAGAAGAGGACGAATGTTTCTAGTCCTTCTACTAGGAAAGTTCAAATTTAAGCGTGTTAATAAATGCTGGCTGTCTATAACGTTTGGGAACCACGACAATGGTAGTTTCCGAATGGACAATGATAGTATATTACGACTTGAATACCTACTGGAATGATATGAATATACTTTCAGTTGGATTAACGGAACTCTCACATAAGTGCCAGGAATTGACAAACGTAGCAGCATGCAATTCCATTCTAGCCCATTTTAGACATCTAGTTGCAGAGCTCGAGTCAGGATAAAATCTTATGCAGCACTTTCGGCAACGTAGATCACCGTTTAATTTTGTTGGAACCATAGCCAATTCATTATTCGGCGTGCTTGACTCTACATACGCAGATGATATGGCCAAAACTATTTTCCAAAATAAATCCAAAATTGAGGATTTCCTCTTACAGCTGCTTCAGAACCAGACATCCATGGTTGACTCCACCATCAATTTGGTGCGAAAAGGAAGTTTGGCTACCAACAACCGCTTGAGATCTTTGGAACAACAGATGACGGAATCATTTACCACCTAACCAAATCTTTTCAGCCGCCACCACTGATGTTCTTTAGGTCTACAAAATAATGTATGCGCAAGGCAGTACAACACTCACACCACTTTTCGAATAACAATACCACTGGTATCGTCAGAGTTATTGGATGTATTTAGCATTGTGCCCATCCCAGTATGGGAATCGAAAGGTTGGACATTGTACAATCTTCAGACAACGATCATAGCTGTCAATGCCCAGAGATCGTTTGATCGGTTTTAATGAGGACGAATTCAGAAGAAGCACACCTTTAAAATTTGACCAACATATTTGTTTCAATCACTTAACGGCATACAATGTAGACAATAGATACGAATTCCAGTTAGTTAATAACAAGACTGGAACAGAATGTCACAGCCATCTTGTGCACTCCAGCATGGTATGGATAAAAATTCGCCAATGTAACCAATGGATCTTTCCAACCAAGGAACCAATGGAACTGCAGGCGGTATGCAATGGACTTTCATCAATTATCAATATAAGGGCGACTGGTATGCTGAACTTGCCCATTGGTTGCACAGAACGCAATGTCAATATAAGTTTGACTACGTTCGGCACCATGACCACTGAAGTACAAACATCGCTCAGTCGATTCGGAAATATCTCCAAGCCCATAAATTCCATAGAAGGAATATCGGACGCCGATTTAGGGACTTCCACAACGATCATAGCTGTCAATGCCCAGAGATCGTTTTATCGGTTTTAATGAGGACGAATTCAGAAGAAGCACACCTTTAAAATTTGACCAACATATTTGTTTCAATCACTTAACGGCATACAATGTAGACAGTAGATGCGAATTCCAGTTAGTTAATAACAAGACTGGGACAGAATGTCACAGCCATCTTGTGCACTCCAGCATGGCATGGATAAAAACTCGCCAATGTAACCAATGGATCTTTCCAACCAAGGAACGAATGGAACTGCAGGCGGTATGCAATGGACTTTCATCAATTATTAATATAAGGGCGACTGGTATGCTGAACTTGCCCATTGGTTGCACAGAACGCAATGTCAATATAAGTTTGACTACGTTCGGCACCATGACCACTGAAGTACAAACATCGCTCAGTCGATTCGGAATATCTCCAAGCCCATAAATTCCATAGAAGGAATATCGGACGCCGATTTAGGGACTTCCACAACGATCATAGCTGTCAATGCCCAGAGATCGTTTTATCGGTTTTAATGAGGACGAATTCAGAAGAAGCACACCTTTAAAATTTGACCAACATATTTGTTTCAATCACTTAACGGCATACAATGTAGACAGTAGATGCGAATCCAGTTAGTTAATAATAAGACTGGAACAGAATGTCACAGCCATCTTGTGCACTCCAGCATGGTATGGATAAAAACTCGCCAATGTAACCAATGGATCTTTCCAACCAAGGAACCAATGGAACTGCAGGCGGTATGCAATGGACTTTCATCAATTATCAATATAAGGGCGACTGGTATGCTGAACTTGCCCATTGGTTGCACAGAACGCAATGTCAATATAAGTTTGACTACGTTCGGCACCATGACCACTGAAGTACAAACATCGCTCAGTCGATTCGGAAATATCTCCAAGCCCATAAATTCCATAGAAGGAATATCGGACGCCGATTTAGGGACTTCCACCAAGTATGGACGATCACCAAGTATGGACGACACAGAAATATACAATATACAGAAAGATCTTACAACATCAGTTAGCCGATATAAAAAGAAAGGATGCACCGTACCAATTGGACCACCAGATAACCATGTCGTATACAGCATTGGTCATTTCAGTCATCGTACTGTACTACTATAGTACTATACAGCTGGTCCATGGTTTAACACCTGTTCAACGGAATGTTCAACATTCAACATTCAAGAGAATGTTAGGTCATGTGCATTTAACATTAAGTCACAAGAACACAAATATACACACAACAAAAAACACAAGCACTATAAGTATATAATAAGGAAAATATTAGGTCATAGCCTACATAAAGAACGATGAACAATAAAATCCAAACCGTTCAGAAACAACAAACTGAACGGCAGCAAGAACTGCTGACAGTGCAAGTAAATGCAACCGACAAATTAGTGCGTAATATTACATTTTGTAATTGTTAATTTATCATTTTTTATGTTTTTGCTATATTTCTATTAATTTACCACCTAAGCAATATCCATGTATCAAATTAGCTATACATATTGAACTTGTATATTAATAAAGTCAGTCTCAGACAAACCCATTCTGAACTCAATTCTTTCTCCACGTCCAATTTGTTCAAGTGCAAGTTGCGACAACAAACCAGCAATCGGTTCATGTACCCTTTAAGGTACATAAAAAGCAGTGGCCTCCAGGGATCCCGTTGGAATCGGGGCACGCGGCGTTGTAGTGAGAGGTGCGGCGAATACACCGCCACGTTTGAGTGGTATGCTGCCAGGCAGATGAGTGACAATCTGAAAACTGCTTGAAGTGACGTCATCGTTGCAGTTGCCGGCACAATTGAGTGCAACTTTGCCGCCACAATTAAGAGGAAATTTGGCGACGACGCTCGGCGGCCATTGTGCAAACGGGTAACCTGTCACACGGACACACACACCAACAACTACAGTGGACTATTCTCCGCAATTTTGTGTGACCGCCACTGCAAAGCCTGGACTAGGTCATGTTCATCCGCCACGGGAGCCGACACACAATTTGGAAGTATCTGCACCATCGCCCCTGTCATATGGAGATTGCCTGATCTTCCTGATTTCGCGGGTTAGCCAGAGGAATGACCAATATTCCTGTGCGGGCCACGGAGACAACGGTAGCCTATCAGTCTATCTATCTTTCCAATTGCCTATCCCAAAAAGCCTATCACACAATTGGAAAACAACCAGAGGCTAGTGAAAGCCCTGAAGGGCGAGGCCCGCGAGACAGTGAAGTCGCTGGTCATCCCTCCCAGCAACGTAGAAGCTGTTATGGTACAGCTTCGATTTCGGTATGGACGTCCGGAGCTACTCATCCGTAGCCAACTGGATAGCGTGCGGTCATATTCAGGAGGCCAACATCGCAAGGATCGTGCCGTTCGGGACGAAGGAGAGCAACCTGGCAGCATTTCTGCAGTCAACCACGATCTGTAACCAGCACCTAGGTAACCCCACCCTAATGAAGGAGCTGATCGCCAAGTAGCCGCTGAGCAAGAGGTTGGACTGGGCAAAGCACGCGGCCACGATACATCAGTATCCGACAGTGATTCACCTGAGCGAATGGCTTCATGAATTCGAACGTCTGGTGTGCACTATCACTGATGCTGGAGCCAAGGAGCAATCGAAGCGAAGAATCCTGCACGCGATTAGTATTCGCGAGGAGGAGCCGTACCGCCATAGATGTTGCCCTATATGCGAAGGACAACACCAGATCAGGGACAGCAAAGAATTCAAGAGCGTTTCTAGAACGACGCGGATCGAGTCCGCGAGGAAGTCGAGGCTATGGTTCTCGTGTCTGGAGCCCGGACACATGTCCCGGTTCTGCAGGAAGAGCCGCGGATGAAACGTCTACGGATGACAAATGAAGCATGCAGATGGAGGCCGCAGGAGGGATCAGTGAAGTAGTCGGGACCGACGGCTGTACAGAGTACGAGTAACGACAGGAATTGCCGCATCGAAACCTCAGCTGCGTTGATTCGATTCGTCACCGACGACGAACTCATCCGCAGCCTGCACCTGAAAGGCGAGAGTCGCCAATTGAACTTGTAGTAGTATGGTGAGCTAACCGCTCCAGACTTCGTGCCTCCTAGCCGTGCCCCAGGATAATCTTCTGGAGAAGATAGTCAGTTATAATTTCCAGATAGAGAGTTTCGGAGTAAAGCCGGGACAGCCAGTCGCGGCAGGCGGAATGGAACAGGCGCCGACAGTCACAGATGGCGACGACGCACGGGCCCTGAGTATCCTGGAGAAGACGACTAAGCGAGTAAGCCGACGATATGAGACTAGGCTGCTATGAAGAGACTATGGTGAGACTGCCGGAGACCTACAATAACGCGCCCTACAATATAAGAGAGACTCGTCAACATCGAGGGAAAAATGAAGCGCGATGTGGTCGCGACGCGGGCCTATAAGGGAATTATGGAGGATGATTACGTCAAGAAGGGGTATGTGGAACGACGTTCCAGCAAGGCAAGCACTTTGGGGTAGAAAACCCAAACAAACCTGGAAAAATCCGGCTGGTCTTCAACGCGGCTGCCAAGGTAAACGGCGTGTCCCCTAATTCAGCGCTAATGAAGGGCTACAGCGTTACAAGTCCCTCCCAGCAATACTCTTCCATTTTCGGAAAGGTGCAGTTGAGGTTTGTGCAGACATCAAGGAGAAGTTTCATCAGGTACTGATGTAGCCACAGGACAGAAGTGCCCAGAGAATCCTGTGGAGAAACAGAGATGATCAGCGGGAGCCGGACGTATACGAGATGCAAGTGATGATGTTCGGAGCAGCTTGCTCACCTTTTTCGGCGGACTATGTGAAGAACGTGAATGCCTCGCAGTACAGCAGCACGTATCCGTGAGCAGCCCTGGCTATTATGGAATATCAATCGGACCGTTACGTTATTAAATATTTTTAATAGCGGCCGAATAAATACAAAAAGGTCTCAAATGCGTATGCGCTACAAATACCAGAGAAGCGCATGCGTACGTAGTAGAAACAAGCAAAATAGAAACTTCTGATATACCCGAGTTTTCCGATATGTCCTTTGTGGTATAACTTCATTGCAAATCGCCTTTAAAATCAAAAATGCATTACAATTCTTTAATTGATCTAAAGCCTCCACTTAAATCTCATAAAATTTGTTTCTTTCGTATGGCTGCCTTGAACATTGCCTTACCTAAATTATTCTACACTTTATATATTTTTAAACTCTTGCGTGTCATGGAATAATTCTAATAATTCTCTAAAATAATAATTCTAGGCATCAACTTAAATTTAAAAGACATCAAGCACTCTTAAATAAACATAAATTAACTGGCTTTACAATTAGTTATTCAAGAAACTTGGTAGCTCGGTCTTTCATCGTGCATAACGCAGTATATGATAGTTCGGTCTTTCATCTTGCGTAACGCGGAATATTATAGTGTTATGTCCGCCCCTGCCGGATTCAGTATACTCAGGATCCGAAACAGTTTTATAACTTTGTAAAAACTAAGCGCAAATATGCATTATTCCTCCTCTGGTTACATTTGAAAACTCAATGAAAAGAATGTCAATTTATGTGTGCGCGAGCTTGTGAGGCGACATCTTGGAAGTTTCGCAGCGCATTTCGAAGAAAAATGATCGGATGACGACAATAAAAGCCAAACTCTCAAAGAGTCCGACGCGGGGAATACACACAAAAGGAAATCAGAAAAAGCAATCAGAAAACCTAATTTGGGTCAACGAAGAGCTTGATCATCAAACGTATCAGTAATCCTAAGCGACGACGGACAGAGTTTTTAGAATTTGGATCAATAAATTCATTTTTCTTGTTCTGAAGAACAGTTTGTAAATACTTTATACTTCTTTAAAATTCATAATCGTAATTTAAGAATATTTGTGAACGACTTAAATGCATTACTGTGGATGATGAGGAAATTTAGGAATGACTGTGCTAGCTAAACCTAAGAGCTAAGCTGCAATTGCAATCTTGCAGTTTCAGCACAGATAGGTTGTTTGAGAATTTGGACTTGCAAAATATAACGTATAATAATAACGTAAAAAAAAATAACGAAAATAAAGAAGATTCGGAGAGTGTAAACTCGTCACAATTTTTATCATGCGTTCAATTTTACCCCCAATATATGCAACCGATCCAATCAATGCCGAATATATAAGTGCATAACTAAAAGCTTCCGCATAAGCTCTGCAAAAGAGCAACAAAGCACATTCGAAGCTGGGAGAAACAAAGAAGATGGAACTGCATTGAGAGAAGTAAATAGCTATAATTATAATAATTTATGCCAGCACAAGTCCCAAAAGTTTACTTTAAGGGATGTCCAGGAGAGTGTCTCTTCGTTTTCAGGGTGGGAACCAGAAGACGTCGGTCATTGGGCGTCTGACTTTAAAGACGTTCTATTTTCTGTTGCCTAGGATGAGGTGCAAAATTTCATATACACGAAACAGTTCCTAGTCGGGGCTGCTAAGCTTTACATTTAGAGTCAGACGGGCGTTAGAATTCAACTTATTTAACTTAAGGATTCAACTTAAAGAGTTGTTACAGAAAGAGTTCGGCAAAAGGTTAGGCGCTGCCAAAATGCAGAAAATTCTAAAGCAAAGACAAAATGAGAAAATAAGCAAGGCATTGTCAGAAGGACTCGAGATGTGATTTATGCTTAATAAGAGGGGACTTTTTAAAAAACTTTGACGGTTTAAGCGCAAAGCCAGAAATGAGACATCTCAAGGCCGAGTAACGCGTGGTTCCCGAGAGAGTAAAAGAGAGGAATAGGAGTATGAAATCACTAGGAAGAATGTTGCAAAGATAAGGCGTTTAGTACAAAGGATTTAAGATTGATAGTAGAGCAAAGAGACAAAACGTGGTAGAGACCATTGTAGTCCGAGAGACCATTGTGTAATCCATTGGGCATATGTCGAGCTACAATGGCTAAGAAGAAGAGGACGAATGTTTCTAGTCCTTCTACTAGGAAAGTTGAAATTTAAGCGTGTTAATAAATGCTGGCTGTCTACATTACCATTAATAAGATTAAATAGAAACCTGACACCCGGCATGGTGGTAAGTTGATTAATAAATGTCTACTATAATAGGAGGGAAGGTGATGGCTTGCATCCCAATGTAGTCTACCCTAAGTGTTAAAATGAGAAAGTTTTTTTGTACAGATTCTATGTGATCTTGGTGCACTCCGAATTGTGGACTCCAGACACATGATCCATACTCAAGAATCGGACGGACCAATGATGGGTATAAAGATTTTGTAATGTATGGGTAAAGCACACCCATAGCTTTATTAACCATGGTGGATATATGGTCGGTAAATTTTCAGTTTCAAATCTAATAGGACTCACAGATCGTTAACATGATTTAAAAGTTCTAAGGCGATCCCATAGAGAAAGTACGTAGCCTGGTGAGGGCTAGATCGATAAAATGACATTAGTTTACATTTCGATCCATTAAGCTTTAGGTCATTTGCTAAGCACCAATTTTGAAATTTATCCAAATCGGATTGAAGTCTAGATTGGGCGCTAGTAGATCTATATTGAAGACAAAGCTTAACATCGTCAGCGTACATAAGTACTAGTGAGTCAGTTAAGGCAAGGGGCAAGTCATTAATAAACAAAGTAAAAAGTAAGGGCCCAAGATGGCTTCCTTGAGGCACCCCAGATGTGACGCGGACTGTACGCGAGGTAACATCTTTAAAGAAGACACGTTGGGTTCTTCCAGATAAGTAGCTCGAAATCCAGATAAGGAGATCAGTTGGGAATCCTAAAAGACTGAGTTTACTTATAAGAAGCGAATGGTTAACAGAATCAAATGCTTTACTGAAGTCAGTGTAAATGACGTCTGTTTGTAAGCCATTCCGGAACCCATCCGTGACAAAAGATGTTAACTCCAATAAGTTGGTGATAGTGGAGCGGCGCTTCATAAAGCCATGTTGGCACGGGGATATTATTGAACTACATAGGTGTTGCAAATGTGGAGTGATAAGTTTTTCGAAAAGCTTTGGTATTGCTGACAATTTAGAAATGCCTCTATAATTTGAAGAATAATATTTTTCCCTTTTTTTTATGCAGAGGGATAATGTAAGATTCCTTCCACATAAGGAAAAAATCGAGGTCTCCAGCGATAAATTAAAAAGTTTAAGGAGCGGTTTGCACAGGGCCACGACGCAGTTCCTCAGCACATAGTAAGCAGAATAGTAAGCAGAAGCGGAAAAGATACAGATTTGCGCTTAGGGTTTACAAAGTTATAAAACTGCTTCTGGTTCTGAGTAAAGTGAATCCGGTAGCAGCGAATATAACTCCGATAACATTCAACGTTATGCACGGTGAAATTAGACCGAGCTACTAAGTACTTTGAATAAGTAACTGTACTGCCAGATAATTTAGGTTTATTTAAAAGTCTTTCCATAACGTTCTTTAAATTTATTAGATGCCTTGTATACCAAGGTGGATTAATTGAAACAGACGGATATTTCCATGGCAACCAAGCGTCGAAAAATAATTAAAAAGTGTGATAAAATTTATTTAAGGCAATTCAAGTATTAACCAATCAAATTCCAAAACAAACTTATTTAGTTTCGTAAAGTCAGCCTTACGGAGGAAACGAACTTTTTGAGATTCTGGGGGAGCTCTGGGGGACTTCAATATACCAAATCTCATGTGGTCCAATGTTGAGAATTCACCGTACTTACTGCTTAACTCGCACCACGACTTCCCTGCTTGACTTGTGTTTCGTTTCTGATCCTGACGGAATTACTCTTTTCAGGAATCGAAACAATAGCTTAATTGACCTTAAGTCTACACTTAAATCTAATAAAGTTCGTTTCTTCCGTAAGGCTGACTTTACGAAACTAAATAAGTTTGTTTTGGAATTTGATTGGTCCGATTTATGTGAAGATATAAATACTGCCATAATTTCGGCCAATGGATTAAAGCGAATTATTTGCTATTCTGTTACGGTTCCGATCGTACCAATATGTATTAAAGTCAGACGAATAGAAAATGTATCGACAGATCATGATACATCCAGACGACCCTGGAAAATTTCAGGTATAATATCCTTGGTTTTCCATGATAATAGGTGAATGTAGATTTTCAATAAAATCGGTTGTAGATTTAATTTTTATTTGTCTTTTATATATATATATATTTTTTTTTATTATATTTTATTATTATTATTTTTTTTTATTTTTTATTTTTTTTTTATATTTTATTGGAGTCTCGTAGCTGCGCTGTCAGTGAAGCCGGCATGGAAGAGACTTTATTACTTATGTGTGTATGTACATATATTTCTATGCTCGTATTTTTGGCTGGTAGCAGCGCAAGTGTGTATTAGGCATGGATCACTTGTATGCGTAAGTGGATAAGTGGGACTTTTAAATATACATCCAATGGCTCTTTGGCTGGGGCATTATGTTTTTGTAACAATACTGTAGCACAATATTGTATTGCTACAGTAGATTCTTGCTATATTGACCTATGCGTACTACATCTCCCTCCTTTATGAAAGTAACGTAATAAAATTAAGTTATTTTGAATGAACTAAATTTAGTATATTTAGTGAAGAATGTAATTATTTTCTTAATATGTTTGGATTAAATGTTGGTAACATAAGAAAAAATTTATATTTTACGATTTAACATCTAGAATTTAGAAAATTTTAGAAAACTTTATAAATATAATATTGTGTTTGTGTTATTATCTTATATATAAAATTCTCATGTCACTGTGTTAGTAGCTTTTCTCCTCTGAAACGGCTCCAGGGATGTTAGGTGGTTGACCCCTAATTTTTTTTATTTTACTTTTTCGACAAATTTTTTGTTTTTTTTTTTTTTGAGTCCCCTAAGGACTCAGTTGTCTCACTCACTTTATATTTTTTAGCCATTTTGTATTGTGTACCGTAGCAGTGACGGTTATACGTATTACTGTCGCAATGTCAAGAAAATACAAAGGGGCCAATTTGTGTCGTCGAACGGTCAAGATCAGGCGAACAAATAGATGTAGATAATGTAAATGTGCGTGTGAGCATGGCGCAGTTGTGTCAATCAGAATCGCAAGAGGCACGAGATGAACGTAATGAACAAAGACAACTGCAACGAAGAGAAGCACGCAGATTCATAGTTAATCGACATTGAAGAATTGACCAACAATTCCAACAACTTCATCGAGCATTTACATCAGGCATGTACTTCATTGGGACATACTTTAGAATAAAAGATTCGAAAATAGCTTTCGCTTCTGTTTTTGCACTTTTGTCTTGTATAGGAATTGTAACGAGGTATTTTGTTAAGTCGCAGATTAGAGTAACTGCGTATTCGTTAACTTCGTCTGATTTAGGTAATGGAACGATCGTATCCACTAACACTGTATCAAACGCTTTTAATGGTGTTTCCGTTATTGTCAATGGGATTTTTGTATGGTTCGTCGTCTTTGATTTTTGGCATTTAAGACATTTGTTTACGTGGTTTGCAACGTCACGTGTCATATTTTTCCAATAGTAATGTCTTTTTACTTTTGCTAGCGTTTTTGTTATGCCTGTGTGTCCGCCTTGTAATGGATCGTCATGTAGTGTAAACAGAATAGCTTCTCTTTCTTTTTTATTTTTTACTATGAACTCCGGCTGGAGTAGCGCTACTCTTAAATTTAATAATATTTCATTGCCCTTGTTTTTAAATTTATCTATTGAAACGAATTCAAAGATTTTTTCACTCGGTGCCATTTTAAGTTGTCTAATCTGGTTTATACCGGCTATTTTTTCAAGCCTTTGGAAAAATTGATCTAAATCGAATATTCCATTGGTATAAAGATTATCAACGTTTATTCTTGCATATATCTGTTATCCTTTCTTTAAAAAACACTTAGATATTGTTAGATGCAAGGTCACTACTTTTTTAACATCTTCGTTATGAATGACGTCAAATATTTTGGGCTTAGAAGCTGTCGGTTGCTTTTAAAAATCCGAATTGTATGTTGAATCTGCGCAGTTTTTGTTCTGTTTAATTTGGGACCTAGTAATGACTTTTAGTATTTTTCTATTTATTTCTTTTAGAATAATGCTTATTCTTGATTAATTTTTATTAATTGTTTTCCATTAAGGTATACTGCAGTAAATTGGTATTCTTCTTAATCTAATTTCATTCTAGTTAACTTGGAAGTCGAGTTTTTCATTGAAAATAGTTTAGTAATTTATAGTGAAGTTTTTACCATATATGTATGGTCTAAAATAGTAAACTGCCCAATGTATAGCTGTCAATTCCTGTTCAGTTGTGGACTTATTACTTTCGCCTTTTGTGAATGTTCTTGAGACGTATGCTACCGGGAGGTAGCCTCCATCATATGATTGGGTTAGCACTGCACCGCATGCTTGCTCACTAACATCTGTTGTTATACAAATTTCTTTATTACAATCTGGGTATTTTAATAATGTGAGTTGGACTAGTGCATTCTTAAGATATTCAAAAGCTTCTTGACACTCAGTAGTCCAGTTGAATTTTACATTTTTCTTGCACAAATGGGTAAGGTGTCTTGAATAATTTGAGAAATTCGGTATGAATCGTCTGTAATAATTGCAAAAGACTACGAATCTTCTTGATTCACCTGTATCGGCCGGAACAGGATAGTTTGTTATTACGTTAAATTTTTTATCATCAGGCAAAATTCCTTTATTTGTGCCTTTGTGTCCCAAAAATGTGACTTCATGCATAAAGAAAGAGCATTTTTCTGATTGTAACTTTAGGTTGTGTTTTCTGCATAGATTTTTGATTTTCGGAACAACCTATAACTACTAAGTCGTCCATGTAAATGAAAGCTTGGGATGGTTCTAATCCCGAGAATGCTAGTGTCATCATTCTTTGGAATGAATTTGGGGCTATTTTTACTCCATAAGGTAGTCTTTTGAACCTGTATGACACAGTGATTGTTGAGAAGGATGTAATATCTCTCGATTCTTTTTCTAGGGTGATTTGGTGGAATCCAGACATTAAATCTATACATGAAAAAAATTTACCGAGGGTTCCACGATATCATCCTCTATTAGGCTTTCTACTTGTTTGTTTATTTCATCTTTTTGGCTATGAGGTGTTCTATAGTTTTTAATGTAAACTTGTGTATATTCTTTAAATCTCAGCTTCTGTTTATAGAAATTGTTTGTTGAAATTGGTTCTGTTTCTAACCCGAATATATCTGTAAATTCGGTACATAGTTTGGTGAGGGTACTTTTATACGTTTTAGGAAAGTTTTTTGTTATTTTTGAGAGGACATCTTGTTTTCTAGATGTATTTTCTTTGTTTTGAATGATTTTATAATTTTCTAATGGTACTCGATTTTTGAAATGTTTATAATTTTATTTTTATCGGTTGTGTTTAATATTTGGACAAATGTGTTGTTTGAATCAGTACACTGGTACTGACCTTCATCTATACACTGATTTTTAATAAGGAATTCATTGTGAGATGTTATATAAATTTGTCTCACAACTTCAGATCGTGCTGGGATAATTAAATTATTAATAATTGAATGTTTAATTGGGATGTTTATTTCTTGATTAAAATCTTATGGTCGTGCTATTAACCAATCCTGATCTATTTGATAGTCTAGTTAACAATTAAATTTTTTTATGAAATCCATTCCCAATATGCCATCACATGGTATTGGGAAATCGTTGTTTACTAAATGGAAATGGAATGGTAATATATATTTTCCTGTGTGTATTTCTACAAAGGTTAAACCTTGAGATTTGATAGTACCTTCTCCTATACCGGACATTGTTATAGTTTTTGTTGAATCTACTTCATTATATTGATCTGAATTTATTTTTAAAATGCTAATGACTGAGCCTGTATCTATTAAAAGGGTTAAGGGTGTTTTCGTAAAGTATTTTTTAATGGTTACATAGATATTAAGGCTGAGGTTTATTTTATACAATTTTATGTTTTGTGGCTTTTTCTTAAGGGATGTTTTTAGTTTTCCGATTGGGATTCAATAATTCGAACTTGGGAATTAGTGTTTCCACCCGCGTAGCTATTGTTGTTGTTGCCGATATTTCCACCACGTATATTACCTCTAAAGTTTCCCCGACCTTTATAATTATTGGTGTGGTTACTATAGTTTTGGTTATGTCCATTATGTTGTTTATAACTGTTGTTTCGGTGGTAATTATTATTGTAATAACCTCTTCCGCGGAAATATCCTCGGAAGTTGTTATTGTGATAAGGTTGTCCTTTTCGGTTATATAGGATTGTACTAGGGTTGCCTGTCATGTCAGTACAAATGTAGTTAGTGATGGCTTCGTTCATTGTTGAAAAGTTGCCTGCATCTAGTACTGTTTTAGGTCGTTCATGATCACAATTTTTAGTCATTGTGTTTATGGCCTCTTTTGTGCTGAATTTATCAGCATGTTTGGCTGGCAATCCCTCATCGATATACGATGCTTCAAGGAGCTTTCGCAAATTTTCGATTTCGGTTGTGAACTTTTTAGCCTTTTTACCATTTTGAGTGGTTTTTGACATCTTTGCTTTGATTACATCGGATATTTCTCCGATTATAGTGTCTTTAAGTTTTGTAATTATCCCGTTAATAGTGGTCCCACTCAGTACTTTATATAGGGTTGATCCTACAACTATTTTATGGCATTTGAAATATTTTTTATGCATGCACGTTAGGCAATTGTTTCATCTGCCATTATGAAAGGTTTTTGTTCTATTACACTGTTTGAATCAAAATCCTCTTCTTGATCTGATAATTCAGATTGTAAGAGGACAGCGGGGATAGTTTAATTATTATAATCTTTTTCTTCTATTTCTAATATATCAGAATCTGAATCTTCCAACTCTACTTGATCAGTGATTAGTAGTTCTTGCGATTCTAATTCGTCCCCAGGATTTACTGTTAATGGTGTGTTTAAGATAGTTGGCACTGAAATTGCCAAATCACATCATTCTTTTATTAAGTTTTGTATTTTATTAAGCTTTATTTATTAAGTTTGATCGTAATCTTGTTAGGAACTTTGAAACATGTCACCATCGATTTTTATCTAATCGATCTCTCTGATTATATATTAGTATCCTTGCTTTATTGAAACGGGTTACTAATATTTCAGCATGTTTGTTTATTGTATTTTGTTGAATTGTACGATTTTGCGTTAAGGATTTATACGATTTTGTCAAAATCGGTTTTTAATTTATTTAATTCGTTATATAATTCATTCCATTGCATTTTTGTAAGTATGGAGAATTATTTTCTGAGAACTACCTGAACCGGTGTTTTGCCTAATGTTTCATTTAGAAGGTATTCTAATTGGCTGATGCTTATTGAAGTCGTTGAGACTATTTGTTGAACATGTTCTTTAAAATTAGTATTAATTTCGTTAATCTTTCTAGTAACTTCTATGGTGGTAATCTTTAGTTTTGATTGTAAATTTTATTGGAAACTTTATTGTTACCTCTAACAATAATTGAAATGGCAATGTGTAGTTTTTAGTGTTTGTGTTGTTTTTTTTTTTTTAGATTTTGTCCAAGTCGTTGTCTTGGCTTTGAAATCTTTTACGCAACCATTTGTTATGTAGCTTGTATAATTTTATAATGACGTTTGCTAACATTATCACGACTATTATTGCCAGTAATATGGTAACTGTTTCCATGTCTATCTTTTCTGATTCTATTTTATTTTAGTCCACCATGGTCGAGAACAGTGAGCGAAACTCAAGCCACTCCGCATAACCTCCACTAAAAGTGGGAAGTGGCAGTGGCGGCAACGCCTGAAAAGCATCAAACTGGAGCGCCGCATAATCTCCTGATCCAGGAATGAATGCCTCCCTCGCCGCATCGTTGAAGTTGACGCGCAGATCGCTCCTGAGTTCTGCAACATCCATCTCGGACAGCTCCTTGTGTGTGTTCTGGAAATCCGCAACGATTCCCTCCAATTCGGTGAGCCGCACATTTAACATCGCCTCCGGAAATGTCTCCACTGATTTCAAGGAGGACAACAATCCTTTTTTGTAGTTTTTAGAGTTTTTTTTTTTTTTTTTTTTAGATTTTGTCCAAGTCGGTGGCTTGGCTTTGAAATCTTTTACGCAAGCATTTGTTATGTAGCTTGTATAATTTTATAATGACGTTTGCTAATATTATCACGTCTATTATTGGTAGTAATATGGTAACTGTTTTCATGTCTATCTTTTGTGATTCTATTTTATTTATGACATTTGCCAGTTTTCGTTTCTATCAAGCCCATGTTTGGGGTTTGTTCTAAAATTCTATATTTTATGCCAAGTATATATGGCTTATCTTGATGTTGAAAGTCTAACTTATTAATGCTATAAAAAAATCTTCATAAAAAAAATAAACGGAAAAGGAAATCTTGTATACCCGTGCGCGACTGCGTAGGGTTTATTTATAGAAATGAAGGAAGAGAAAAAAATATGTTAATTTACATATATCTGATTTACAATATTTGGCTCTATATAAATCAACATCAGTTATATGGTTATAGTATAAAGCCTGACAGTGGTTAGTGTTTTTCAAGCAGCGCTTTCGCGCATCGGCTTGAGGTAGAGATTTAATTAAAATACTGGCAACTTGGGCATTGGCACAAAAATGCAGCCTGGTTGCGTTACTTCGCTCGTTTGCGAAGTTGGTCCTCTATTACTTCCAGATTCTTCCTGTGTTCTTCCGTCTCCTGAACGTTTGTTGCTACCTTTACGAAGTCCTTGATGAGTCGTCGCTGTTGGAGGAGATTGATCCTCTGTCCACTCCTATTCTTCCTTGGTTTTATTTCGTTGTCTTTTTTTTGGCGTGCCCTGTACTCAGCTATTGTGAGTGGGTGTGGTCCATCGAATGGACACACCTCTAATGCCTCTTGCAGGCTTGGTGCATACCTTTGCTCGAGAGGAGCAGCTTCGCCGAATCCCGCGTCGCTCATTAGTCGATTTTATTTCCGCGACGGCCTGCTCCTCGCATCTCGTATGATTTTTGTAGTTGTTCGTGTCTTTATTAATTACTTTTTTTTTTGTATTCTCTCGTTGGCATAAAAGACGGTCTGCCTTTCGTGCATCCGTTTTTTTTTATTATATTTTTTTTTTTTCGTTTTCTTTGATGTTTGCTTTTTCTTTATTATTGCAAACCAAAGAACGTTTCTTCACGAAAATGCATTTTTTTTTTCGCGTGGTTCCCGCTGCATACATACAGCCCACCTCCCGTCAAACCGACCGAGGGACGCTGCCGCATAACGTACGGCTCGAATCGCGGGGATAGATCCGAGAGAGTAAAAGAGAGGAATATGAGTATGAAATCACGAGGAAGAGTGTTGCAAAGATAAGGTGTTTAGTATAATGGATTTAAGATTGTTAGTAGAGCAAAGGGACAAAACGTGGTAGAGACCATTGTAGTCCGAGAGACCATTGTGTAATCCATTGGGCATATGTCGAGCTACAATGGCTAAGAAGAAGAGGACGAATGTTTCTAGTCCTTCTACTAGGAAAGTTGAAATTTAAGCGTGTTAATAAATGCTGGCTGTCTGCAACGTTTGGGAACCACGACAATGGTAGTTTCCGAATGGACAATGATAGTATATTACGACTTGAGTACCTACTGGAATGATATGAATATACTTTCAGTTGGATTAACGGAGCTCTCACATAAGTGCCAGGAATTGACAAACGTAGCAGCATGCAATTTCATTCTAGCCCATTTTAGACATCTAGTTGCAGAGCTCGAGTCAGGATAAAATCTTATGCATCACTCGCGGCAACGTAGATCACCGTTTAATATTGTTGGCACCATAGCCAATTCATTATTCAGCGTGCTTGACTCTACATACGCAGATGATATGGCCAAAACTATTTTCCAAAATAAATCCAAATTTGAGGATTTCCTCTTACAGCTGCTTCAGAACCAGACATCCATGGTTGACTCCACCATCAATTTGGTGCGAAAAGGAAGTTTGGCTACCAACAACCCCTTGAGATCTTTGGAACAACAGATGACCCTCATAAATAAGCAACGAGGACAGTACCAAGGCGCACATTTGGAGCAAGCATTTATGATCCTCACTACACAAATGAATCTACTTGTAAATGGTTTACAGCGAATGCAGAGTGTGATAACTGATGTATTAACTGATGTTCGCCATAGAAAAATCAGCCCAATTTTAATATCACCTACACATTTACGAGATCAACTCGACCAAATTCGGAATCATTTACCACCTAACCAAATCTTTTCAGACGCCACCACTGATGTTCTTTAGGTCTACAAAATAATGTATGCGCAAGGCAGTACAACACTCACACCACTTTTCGAATAACAATACCACTGGTATCGTCAGAGTTATTGGATGTATTTAGCATTGTGCCCATCCCAGTATGGGAATCGAAAGGTTGGACATTGTACAATCTTCAGACAACGATCATAGCTGTGAATGCCCAGAGATCGTTTTATCGGTTTTAATGAGGACGAATTCAGAAGAAGCACACCTTTAAAATTTGACCAACATATTTGTTTCAATCACTTAACGGCATACAATGTAGACAGTAGATGCGAATTCCAGTTAGTTAATAACAAGACTGGAACAGAATGTCACAGCCATCTTGTGCACTCCAGCATGGTATGGATAAAAACTCGCCAATGTAACCAATGGATCTTTCCAACCAAGGAACCAATGGAACTGCAGGCGGTATGCAATGGACTTTCATCAATTATCAATATAAGGGCGACTGGTATGCTGAACTTGCCCATTGGTTGCACAGAACGCAATGTCAATATAAGTTTGACTACGTTCGGCACCATGACCACTGAAGTACAAACATCGCTCAGTCGATTCGGAAATATCTCCAAGCCCATAAATTCCATAGAAGGAATATCGGACGCCGATTTAGGGACTTCCACCAAGTATGGACGATCACCAAGTATGGACGACACAGAAATAGAGATCTTACAACATCAGTTAGCCGATATAAAAAGGAAGGATGCACCGTACCAATTGGACCACCAGACAACCATGTCGTACACAGCATTGGTCATTTCAGTCATCGTACTGTACTACTATAGTACTATAGAGCTGGACCATGGTTGAACACCTGTTCAACGGCAGAGAGAATGTTAGGTCATGTGTATTTAACATAAAGTCACAAGAACACAAATATACACACAACAAAAAACACAAGCACTATAAGTATATAATAAGGAAAATATTAGGACATAGCCTACATAAAGAACGATGAACAATAAAATCCAAACCGTTCAGAAACAACAAACTGAACGGCAGCAAGAACTGCTGACAGTGCAAGTAAATGCAACCGACAAATTAGTGCGTATTATTACATTTTGTAATTGGTCATTTATCATTTTTTATGTTTTTGCTCTCTGCTACAGAATTTTACACTACATTGTGAGGATAGAATTGCAATTATAATTTATATGTATATTGTATATCTATTGCCATTTTTCTTTTCTATCTTTGCACAACATATATTTCTTATCATAAAAAATATATAGATGATCTAGCTAACCCTGCATACGTTGTATTGCCATATATATTTTTTATAGGAAAATTTTTTTTACTTCAATAAGAATAATTATTATATAAAATTAATTATATATATAAGTTCAAAATTATTGAATTTTTATTATTATTTATATTTGTTATTTTTTTAGGTTAATAAATGCCAATCGAATAGGAAATTGAGTCCGTTTGAATTCAATTGGTACATCTGTAGGAATCATAGGGATTCGCACTAACACATTAATAATATATTTTGGGAAATATGCGATCAATGAGAGTATTTTGCGAGTCGACGATTGTGCAAAAGTCCGTTTGTAATTTTATACATCCAGTATTTTCATGTACAGCAACCTTCCCCTAGCCAATATCTAACAGTTGTTTAGAGTGTAATAGATGTCCTGCGTCCAGTGTATGTCCAGTGTATTTCAAATAAGAAACGATTTTAATTTACTCTTAGTGAGTAGTTTATTTCTTGAAGGCATTTTTCATAATGAAATCTTATTCTATATTTCTTCAAAGTCTCGTAGCTGCGCTGCCCCTAAGGCCGGCAGCAGAGAGACTTTATTACGTGTGTGTGCTCACGTTCTATGCTCTATGCTCGCATATATGGCTGGTAGCAGCGCGAGCGCAAGGGTGTAGTAGGTATGGTTCACTTGTATGCATTGTCAACTCGTGAGAATTTGCTGACCAATGCGCTTCCCATAAGTGGGACTTTTAAATGTTTATTCACTGGCTCTTTGGCCGAGGGATTATGTGTATGTAACAACACTGTAACACAATATTGTTTTGGTACAGTGGATGCCTGCTATAGTGACCCATACGTACTACAAGAGAAAGTATAGGCGGATGGATCCCGAAGCATTGATCGCGCATGTTCTTCGTTAGTTGAACTTTTCCAACATTACGACACAGTCGCGATGATTTTTAGCAAGCATTGATTTCATCAGCGTACGTTGAACGTGGAATAACGGGAAGAGTTTGTCTGAAATCACCTGAAAGGAGTAACAAAGAGCCGCCAAATAGTTTATCATTGTTTTTTATATCCCTAAATGTCCTATCCAATGCCTCAAGCGAATGTTTATGAGCCATAGTGCATTCATCCCAAATAATTATTTTACATTGTGTTAGCACAATGCTCATAGACGATTGTTTTTTATGTTGCACACTGCATCTGGATTATTTTGAATGTTCAATGGCAGCTGATTGAGCTGTTCTGCTTCCATTAAATAAAGTTGCTGCAATGCCAGAGACGGCCAATGCGATGCCATTTTTTGATCGTATCTCGACAAGAAGTAGCCAAATAAGGAATGTTTTGCCAGTTCCACCTGGTGCATCCAAAAAAAAAAGAATCCTCCTTGTCCTGCCGCACCTGCGAGCATAATGCGGTCGTAAATAATTTTTTGTTCGTCATTAAGTAGTGGAACATTGCGACTAACAATGGCTGTCATTTCTACAGTATCGTACTGTAGTTCACGATTCATATATGTGTTGAGTAAATCAGATGCACTTCGATTCGGTGATGTCACACCGAAATGACTGATTGGTAAATTCGCAATAGCAATGCAAAGATCATCGAAAGCAATTAACGCTTGATTATACATTGCATTGCTGAATGATACCGTTAGATCGTTACATCTTGTACGATGTCGGTACAATATATCATCAGTCATAGAATCTTTGTGGTTATCCCACAAAATTTGTGCTCTGGCTGGAAACCTGTTGTCAGTACTAAAGCGAATAGTAGACGAATTTGTGTTCCTGTACAGTTTAGTCCTGCATCAGCAAGATTATTGTTCCAATGGTTGTCGTCTTCTACCAAGCCTAGAGCAAGGCATGCGGCTTAATATGTTGGATACTGTTGTCCATCTACTTTACGTATATATTGAAATGACAATGGTCCGGACACATTAACCAACAACAGCCGCAGATAAAAACATTTAGTCTGCAGTGGATTGACTTTATATACACGACCCAAAGCATTTGATTTGAATAAACCGGGGCACGCATCAACTGGTGTCCCTTTCTTGCAGGGCATCCATTTTTTTTACTGAGCCCATGTAAAATACAGCAGTGTTTTTGCGAAGATACTAAAAGCATCAGCATGATTGCACAGTTCAAAAAATTTGGTGAGCGTCGTTTTTGGTGGATTAGCAGCATGATCAAGCGCTGTTTCGTTCGTAATATATCTGCGCTGACCATTTTCAAAATGAACAGCTAAATGGATATCTGCTGGATCTCGTTCATGAATTGGGAAACCGAAAAATGCCAGACAGCTTCATTGGAGCTGATATACCGGCCAATTTGATAATTAGTAATTTCATCATTTGGATTCAGCCGAGGAGCATTTACATTAATGTTTTGCTCAGTAGTGAATATGGTACCACCCACCGATTGTCAATGTCGATTTCTGCGTTATTAATAATTGTAATAAACGATTGTCCCCCATTTTCTATACTTCTCCGACAATATATTGGATATCCGTCAATATGTGTGATCGTATTATTTGTGAAATCTTTAGAGTTAGTATGTAGTGACAATGTCAAACAAAAATTGATCAACAAACGGATCTGGAATCTCTGCAGAAATTAAACAATCGATGTCTTCAGGACGTATTTTATCGACTAACCAAATTAATATGTGATAATAACAAAGTTACTAATTTCAGCAGTGTCAGCGTTGTTCGCCATTCTGTGATTATGTTGCAAGTATCGTAGTCGTTCACTCTCTATCTTCGCATAAATGTCGATCATAAATTGTTGACAAAGCTCACGAAATCGTAAAATGATATTGTCTCGGCCTCGTCTAAACATCAAACAATACGAATAAAAATCCTTCGAGCTAACGTTCTTGTTTATTTCGGCTCCTGTCAATTGAAGTTTTATTCTTTAGTAATAAATTAATTATATTGTTAATAATGAATTAATTACCTGTTACGGGATCTCGTTGTTTAATATTAACGCAATATCCGTCTTGTCCCTTCCAAAAAATTTATTGATATTGGAGGGCGTCATATGAATGCTGAGTCTCACTGATTAACTGAAGATCATTATTTCTTCTTCGAATCACAATTTTTCGCGTAGCTGTACGCCCACCAACCATGATTCTAGCAACGTCTTTGACAATAGGTGCATTGAATCTACGTATATGCTCTCCAATCAGGATTATATCAGGATTATAATCAGGATTATGTGCATATGTGATGTGAATAATTTCATAATTTTATTTATAATATATAATTTTTTTTTTTACAAAGCTCCGATGATACGCCTGGCAAACCGTGAATTGAGATTATGGTAGTCGCAACATGCATCCACACGATTGCACTTGTGCACTTGTGCACACCATACAACCATACAGTAGATTTGTAAAAATATATGAGACTTGTTCGGCATTGGCAGAAATGAGCCGACTTTGTGATACACTTGGCCTTTGATTTTGAACGAGGAATTAAAATGTTGACCGTTTCCAGTAATATTGTTAACTATTTCTGTTGCTCCAATGAAATATTATTCATTGGATTCAATATTCCAAAGAATTGAATGTACGAATTGGGTAGAATCTGGATCTGTACCGAGAAGTAAACCGCGCAATGGATCAGGTGGTGTTTCAATTTCGTGTATTTGTACTTTTTCTGATGAGCAACATATCCCAGGTGGCTCATTTTTAAATTTAAGTGCATTTCAATACAGTTAATATCATTCTAATTAACTTGTAAGTCGGGTTTTTCATTGAAAATAGGTATGTTAATGGTGTGTGGTCTGTTTTTATAGTGAATTTTTTACCATATATGTATGGTCTAAAATAGTTAACTGCCCAATGTATAGCTGTCAATTCCTGTTCAGTTGTGGACTTATTACTTTCGACTTTTGTGAATGTTCTTGAGGCGTATGCTACCGGGAGGTCTTTCCCATCATATGATTGGGTTAGCACTGCACCGCATGCTTGCTTACTAGCATCTGTTGTTATACAAATTTCTTTATTACAATCTGGGTATTTTAATAATGTGGGTTGGACTAGTGCATTCTTAAGATATTCAACAGCTTCTTGATACTCAGTAGTCTAGATGAATTTTACATTTTTCTTGCACTAACAAACCCCCGGCCATCCCCGCATCTCAACCACTGCCTGGAGCAACCAGGTAGTTTTTAGTCAGACGTTCTATAAGTTTGACTACGACTCCGGGACCTATCGTTGCTCCCGTGAGTTCAATTTCGACCTTAGTGGCCGCAAAACGCACTGCGTACGAACATTTTGTGACCCCTTTTCTACAGGATCACAACCTGAACACGAGCCGCATGGCAATTCAACCTCAACAAAACAAAAAAAAAAAACACTCTCAACCATGGGTTTCGAATCAGACCCCGTAATATAGATGCTCATTGAGGAGCAGATTTAAAGCAGCTCAGCTATCAAAAAGGTGATAATAAACTTCACGAAGGATTCAGCAGAACGGCGAAAAAATTATGGTAAGCTCCACGAGCTAGCACTAAGCTCTGATGATGAATACTTTTCAAAAGCCACCGCACTGAAAGATCTAATAAATAAATATGAAACCATATTTTCGGACGGAATACCATAAGGATCAGGCCCATCACAGCGTCCAGGAAAAACTGAAGAAAACCTCGAGCCCAAAGCACAGTCTAAGACTAGCGAACAAGTTCTTACAGAGGACCCAAAGATCGCTTCACTGAAACGAAGGCACGAAGGACGGCTCGACGATCACGAGGACTTCCTATGTAATCGAACTGAAGGAAGGGAAGTATCATCATACACACGGAAATATATGGAGAAGTTAAGTGACGGGATACCATGACCTCATCGACTTGGAACCAAACCTACAAACTGATGGACACATCCACGATAGATTTCAAGTGGTACGAGCAGAATATTTTTCGATCCTGAGCGAAGAAACACAATAAAAGTTAGTATCGACGAAAAAATCCACTGTCACATCAGCATGTGTGATGCCACCAGTCGACATTCCTAATTTTGACGCAGACTACCTAAAATGGCTCCGATTCCACGACATTTTCACGGAACAAGTTCACAATCAAGATTATAGCGATGCTGTAAAGTTCCGGCATCTTGAGAACGATGTAACAGGAGTGGCCAAGAACCTAATCTTCTCCACAATTGGTGGACATGCTTGATATCAAGATGCCTTGCAGTGATTAAAAACACGATATCAGAACGAAAGAATTTTAATGAAATCCACACTTGCCATTTTGTTTGCACACCCCAAAGCAAACAGGTTAGCAGAGCAATTACGCAGCCTGCATGATACAGTGCTTAGAACAATAACCGCCCTCAATGTACCAACAATCGGGTGGGACGCAATACGCCCACACTGATAAGTGCATCCGCTATCAGCCAACCTACGAACCCCTATGTGTTACACGAAACTGCTTAAGTAGAAGCTCAAGGTCCTACACAATAACGACACAAATGCCGCGCACTCCTAGATTCTGGATAACAGGTAAACATAATCTCCAGAAGAATGGCTGATACTCTGGGACTCCAATTGGAGCCATCAACCCTAAACCTCGCTGGATTGGGAGGGGCAACTATAATATCGCGGAAAAAGGCGGTGTTGACCCTATCATCATTAACCACTGATTTCCAAAAAAAAATCAGCGTATTCATACTACCGGTAATAATGGCCAATCAACCATCGCAACCAATTGATCGTCCAAAAAACATTCCATCAGGAATTTGCTTAGCAGATCTCACTTTCACGGAGCCACAAGGCATTGATCTTCTGCTCGGAGCCGAATACATCCCATAACTGCTTGAGCCACGAGTAAATAAATGGCAGGGGCAGCCAGTGCTTCCGATGACGAAACTTGGATGGATTGTGATGGGGCCAGTGCGACCCAAATCAGTTCATGATTCTAAATCAGAACAAGTCACGTCGCTTGGGCATCGGAAGCTAGCGAGCCGCGCCAGGAAATCGGTGAAATGGACGCATCCGAGCGAAGTTCTAGTGCATGCATCATCGAGTAGCAGATAGTCAAATCTGGAAGATTACAGAATTCCCCGCCCATGGCGGATCAACCAGGGACATCCGCAGGCGGACCCTGAACCGCAAGCCCAAGTTTGTCACCTCACGATTGATGAGCACACAGGGCAACGGCCAGTAAACAAGGGAATTCAAGGAGTTGAAGTCACCACCAATTCTAAAGTATGTAGGGGCTGACTTCTCACCCGCCATGGGTTACAGACATTTCTAAAAAGGACCAAGAAGCAAGGCTAAGAAAAGACCGAGAGTCCTGTAGGCGCACTGACCAACCAAAAGAAACGTTTGATACTACGTGGGATCGCCAAAGAGAATGGTTACGAGGGTGCGCAACAAGACGAAGAAGACAACAAGGAGAATAGAAAAATCTTGGGTATCGTACTAATATGAGATGTATTACTCACATGATTCAAATATTTTTTTGTATTAACATTAGTTGTAGTTATAAGGTAAGAGTCACAATATTTTCTTGTGAAAAGGTACATCACGATTCACTAAGACGTTCCCACAACAACGCACAACCCAAGACCTAATTTATTTCACACCTAGTATTATGAATTTAACTAATCAAATAATAAGATGATGCCGCTCCACTGACCCAGTACGAAGTACAGACGGCGATCGACTGACCCAGTACTGAGTACAGACGGCGCCACCAGCAAGCATTGTCAACGCCAGCGGATTCATGAAATATGAAACTCATGACCAAATGGTCGGAGTCAGCAATCAGAGTCAGCAATCAGAGTCAGCAGTTAACCGGGTTAACCATCACGGAAGCACTTCGGTGACATTGACCCAGTAACTTTAGACTTCGGCATTCTTTGTTCAATAATATCTTAGATATAGAGATACTAAGCATCATATATAAGAGCAGTTATTTCGTAAATAAAGATAGTTGCGAATACAGAATCAATCGTCTCGTTACTCAGTGGCACTTAGACGTAATCGCCTTCGAGCGCGCTCTCATGGACGGACCATCGAAGGACCCCCGATACGTCACTTGCCGCTGAGGGTTGCTTCCGTGGAACGGACCGCCACAAGAACCGCTGATACGTAACCCTCCGAATACCACTCCCGGGAAAAGGACCGTCGGCAGGAACCCCTTTGTACCTCCGTGTGTTACCTCAGACCAAGGATCAACGGAGGAAGCTCCCTTCCCCTTTTTTTCTAGATGTATTTTCTTTATTTTGGATGATTTGATAATTTTCTAATGGTTTGTACTCGATTTTGGAAATGTTTGTCGGGTCAAGCAGCCGCCGGAATGAAGTTTGGCCGGCAATAATTTATTGAATTCGTGACGTCATTTTCTTTTATAAATATGTTCGCCTCTCTCGATCGGCCACCTGCATTTGCCGTCATGCGCTAGCGTTTGTCTTGCTCTCTCGCGGGATCTCTTGATCGCTCCGCTGCATCAGGCGTTGAGCCGCGCTCCCGCGTCAATATTCAAATTTTTGTCGTCAACCCTACTCAGGACGTATCTATTGTAGAAAAATAAATTGTATCAATAGCTAGAAATCAAATTGTGCTTGTTTTATTAAAGCTCCCGAAAATGCTAGGTAACTGAACAGTGGTGAACCCCGACGAGATTGAAAACTGGAGCTGTGCGGCTTAAAATATATAAACATAAACAAATAAACAAATTAAAAAAACATTATTCATTTTGTGATTTGTGCGCGAAATATTAACAATCTGTTGACATACATACATACGCTGTTTGCCGAGTGCATCAATCGCTCATACATATTTTACTCCGTTATATAGAAGCTGCACAGGGGGTCGTGAGCTGACAATAAATAAACGAATTAAAAAAATTTTTTGTTGCGAAAATGAATCCGTTTTTCGATTGTGCCTCTCATTGAAGGAAAGTATTCCTGAGCCAAAGTACAGTATTCCTTTTTGAGAATCTTTAATGATTGTTGTCCTTCTTGAAATCAGTGGAGACATTTCCGGAGGTGATGTTAAATGTGCGGCTCACCGAATTGGAGGGAATCGTTGCGGATTTCAAGAGCACACACAAGGAGCTGTTCGAGATGTCAACTTCATCGATGCGGCGAGGGAGGCTTTATGGGCGCTCCAGGATAGGATTATGCGGCGCTCCAGTTTGTTACCGGCCACCTTCTGCCCACTTCTTTGCCGCCACTGCCACTTCCCACTTTTAGTGGAGGTTATGCGTCGTGGCTGGAATTTCGGTCACTGTTCTCGACCATGGTGGACACAAACCCATTCATCAGTCGGGTCGAGAAGCTTCTACGGTTGCGGTCCTGCCTTCGTGAATCTGCCTTGGAGACTGTTCGATTGATGAAGCTCACGGACTAAAATTATGACGTCGCATTTGAGCTTCTAAACAAAAGGTTTAGTAATCACAGGCTCATTTTTCAAGCTCATGTTAATGAGATAATGAATCTGAAGGCCGTAGAATCCACATCGGCGAGGAGGCTTCGCGAGCTTTCGGACAAATTTAATTCGCATATGCGAGCCCTGGCAAGCATGGGCATAACGGTTCCATGAGCAGAGATGCCGGACTTTGGAGAGCATGGATTTGCCGACGACATCATATGCACCAAACCTTGCGGTAGGACGGGATAGACCTTTTCATACAGGTAACTCTGCATTTGTGATTACCAACTCTTCCGCATGCATGATTTGTGATGGCCATTCTCACATAATAAACTCCTGCTCAAGGTTTTTAAGCTTGTCGCCTGAGCAACTTTTAGGCGAAGTTAGGCGATTGGATTTATGCCGCTGTTCTCGGCCAGCGTCCGCTCCCCTCAATTCTCTTGTCGCCAAGGATCGTTTTGGTGATGTGGTGCTGCTAGCCACTGCCAATATTTTGGTCAGGAACCGCTCCGGAGTTCTACTGCCCTGCCGAGCGCTGCTCGATTCTGGTGCATCTAATCACCACAAGGCTGGCGAAACAGTTGCAGAAGATAAGGTCTCTGGTTTCTGTGTCCGGTATAGGTGACACCGATGAAGCCGGGTTTTCTACCGATGGGTTTTCTGTGCAAGTCAGCTTGCAATCCCAATGCTCTGACTACTCGGCGCAAGTAACTGCGATCGTAGCTTCCAACATCACTGACCTTCAGCCCAATTTTGCATTGGACGTCAGCTCTTGGAAAATTCCAGTCAGGTTGCAAATTATTCGGGTGCTTCGTACGCACAGGCTCTACGTCGTTTCCAGTCGTTGAAGAGGAAATTGTCTCATCAACCCGAGCTGCGCGCTCAGTATTCGGCCTTTATAAAGGAGAATCTTAGCCTAGGTCATATGTCCCTCGTTCCGCAGGAGATGCATCGAGATTGCAAATTTCTGCCACATCACTGCGTGCAAAAGAAGGACAGCACCACGACGAAACTTAGGGTGGTGTTCGACGGTTCCGCTGTTTCCAACTCCGGTTATTCTCTGCATGACATTTTAATGGTTGGGCCGGTCATCCAACCTATGCTTTTCACATCGTGCTAAGGTTTCGTTCGCATCCGGTAGCGCTGACTGGCGACATTTGTAAGATGTACCGTTGTGTGAGGATGGCGTCATCTGACAGCTTCTTGCAGTGCATTCTGTGGCGCGATTCCCCTCTTGAGGAGCTACAAACATACAAATTGAACACTGTTACATATGGAACAAAGCCTGCGTCCTATCTATCAGTGCGAGCGATGCACCAATTGGCTAAGGACGAGGTGGAAGACTTTCCAGTGGGATCCATAATCTTGCTTCGAGATTACGTAGATGATCTTATTTCTGGTGGCAGCTCCAAGGAGGAGGTTATTGGCATTTTCGGGCAGATTTCAGCGCTTTTGTCCAAGGGCGAATTTCACCTGCGGAAATGGTGCTCCAATGTGCCTAAAGAGGATCGGGAGTCTTATCTAACTTTTTATGACGGCTAACAACTGATCAGCTGCTACTTTCGTTTTCTGCTCTTCAGTCCACTTCGAAGCCGTCTCGACGTTCTGACCTATCATCAATGGCGCGGGTATACGATCCGCTGGACCTTTTTGGTACAATTGTTACTAAAGAAAAAATATTCTTGCAGAAGCTGTGCCGAGAGCATATTTCTTGGGATGAAAGCTTAACTCAGGGTTTTTACAACGAGTGGCAGGATTGCAGCATTTCCTTGGCTGGCGCTTACATCTGGAGCACTCGTTGAGATTCATGGATTTTGTGACGCCAGCATTGAAGACTACGGAGCATGTGTCTACATAGTTTCCAGGTCGCCAGGGGCTGAGAGCCGCCTGCGATGTCTCGAGTATCGCCTCTTAAGACGTTAACTGGGCCGAAGTTAGAGCTGGCTGGAGCTGAGTTGTTGGCGAGAATGATGGCAGAGGTTCACGGTCTAGGCGCTTATAAAGGGAAGTATTTTTGTTGGTGCTACTCTTCAGCCGTGTTATCGAGGATTCGAGATGAGCCTGCCAGGTTTTACGTTTTTGACGCTAACCGCGTGTCAACCATCCAAGATCTGACGAGTTTCATGGAGTGGCGATATGTGCCTACGTTGGCAAATCTAGCAGATATCTTGACTCATTTTTTGCGGAGGGCCTCCTTCTAGATTCAGTGAGCTAGAGCTAACAAAACTCAATATAAATCGGCTTTCTTCACCAGATTTCGTGGTCTTCCCTGGTCAACGCATAGCAGTAAATGACATCGTGCTGGTGAAGGACGAAAACTTACCTCGAATGAAGTGGCCCCTGGCGATGGTGACGCAAATGGTCACCGGAGATGACGGAGTGTGTCTGGTGGAGCTTCTTAGGACGGCGTCCTGAGCTACAAGGCGGGCAGTCAACAAATTGTGCCTGCTGCCTCTTCATTATGTTGTTGAAAGCCCATCTTCCAACGAGGGAGTATGTCGGGTCAAGCAGCCACCGGAATGAAGTTTGGTCGGCAATAATTTATTGAATTCGTTTTTTTTTTCTTTTATATATATGTTCGCGTCTCTCCCTCTCTTAAGATAAAATAATGAAGTGGTTTTAATCGCATTGTATTTAGGGAAGACTGACTATCAATGTTGCATACCAAATTTTCATAGATGGCACCATATACGCGTAATCCGAAGTTTAACTCAGCTGGTCATACTCAAAAGTGTGAAGTTAAAAAGACAAAAATAAAGAGTCATTTTCAACATTGTTCAACAACTTATAGATTACTTTGGCAATGATGGAGATTCCGATGATAGTTTTAAATTGGAATTAAATTTTGAAGTCGATAACGAATATATAAAGGTTTCACAACTTGTGGTCTTTTAATTATCTTTTATCATTAAAGATTGTTTGGTCATTGAGATTTTACAATGACTTTTATCCAAATGAAAACAATTATTCAGTTTTAAAAACGTTATAATATAGTTTATTTTGAATTATGTGCGCATATGAAACTGATCGAGACAAAGCTCCAATTTAAACATAATCATAAATCACGATGAAGACGAGCAAGACGGAAATACGACAAACTATACTTATTATATTTTAATCTATGTCGTGGCTGTTGCATGACCCGACATTCTCCCCCAGGTGAGGCCTATCCTTCAACTTCATCCTTAAAGGGCAATTGCAAAACTAAGCCACTGTGCGCTTGGTAGTTCTGCGAGACACTCCATTCTGGCCGGAGGCCAGATCCATACTTCTTGCTAACATGACGCACGTGGAGCATAGCATTATCCACCTTGGATACTGGCTGGAGGGCTTCTTGGATCCTCTTCAAATCCTGGAGTATACCCTTCGCCTTGCATTTTAAAATGGCCCTACAAGCGGGAGTGGGTTCTCCTGTGCCGGCTCGCTGGAGTTCATCGCCATTAAATTGAACCACTAAATAATTTTGACACCAAAATTATAGTTTTTATAATTTATTTTACTATATTTAATTATAATTGTGCGCGCCGTATACGATTTATCCCACTGTGCGCTCAGAACCTTTTACTGAGTTGTGGAATGTATATATGTATGAATGTTTGTGCAGCGAATGTACTTGCAAGTGGAACGTATATATGTAGGTTGTGATTAGCGGATCGGATAACACTAGACCGAACCGGATAACAATTTATTTTTTATATTAATAAAAAATTTATATATACAAAATCTTTGTTTCCAGACACGGATGCACGGATGCAGTTTATGGTAAAAATTTACATACATATGTTTAAGAAAGTAGAGTAGGAAAATCACTAGAAGAGAGCCTTCGGGAAAACACAGAAGAATCAGGGGGAATAAAATATATAGAAGGAAAACTCAAATGGGTATTCTTGGGTACATTTATCGGTGGTCTCGTGCATGTACCTCCAGGAGTCTCGTGTCAGTCCAGAATTCTTTATTCATTGCGTTTTTGAGGCTAATTCTGCGCAAAAGGGAAAACCTACCGGCTACATGAGGCGTCTCGACAGAGTTCCGTAGTTGTGGTTTTGAGGTCATCTCTGCCCAGGACGGAATATGTTCGAGCGGACTCCGTATCTGAAGTCCGAATCGTGCAACACTCCATTCGAGGTACAGTCCGTTCGCCCTGCTATATCTATATCTAAGATATAGTATAGTATCTCTATATCTAAGATGTTATTTTATTAGGTCTAAAGTTCCTAGGTCAATGTCACCGACGAGCTTCCGTGATGTTTAACCCGGTTATCTGCTGACTCCGACCATTTGGTCATGAGTTTCATATTTCATGACTCCGCTGGCGTTGACAATGCTGCTTGCTGGTGGCGCCGTCTGTACTCAGTACTGGGTCAGTCGATCGCTGTCTGTGCCCTGTGAAAGATATTAGGTCTTGGCACTAGGTGCCAACATTTCCCCCCCCCCCCATTGAGGGACCCAATCCAATGCGACTGTGCGTTTTTGTGGGAACGTCTTAGTGAACCGTGGTGTACCTTTTCACAAGAAAATATTGTGACTCTTACCTAATAACTACAACTAATGTTAATACCAAAAAATTTTTAACTCATGTGAGTGAGACATCTCATATTAGTACGATACCCAAGATATTTCTATTCTCCTTGTTGTCTGCTTCGTCTTGTTGGAGATCCCCCGTAGTATCAAACGTTTCTTTTGGTTGGTCAGTGCGCCTACAGGACTCTGTCTTTTCTTGGCCTTGCTTCTTGGACATTTTTAGAAATGTCTGTAACCCATGACGGGTGAGAAGTCACCCCCTACATACTTTAGAATTGGTGGTGACTTCAACTCCTTGAATTCCCTTGTTTACTGGCCGTTGCCCTGTGTGCTCATCAATCGTGAGGTGACAAAATTGGGCTTGTGGTTCAGGGTCCGTCTGCGGCTCTCTTTTTTGATCCGCCATGGGCGGGGAATTCTGTAATCTTCCAGATTTGACTATCTGGTACTCGACGATGCATGCACTAGAACTTCGCTCAAATGCGTCCATTTCACCAATTTCCTGGCGCGGCTCGCTAGCTTCCGATGCCCAAGCGGCGTGATCAAGGACGACTTGTTCTGATTTAGAATCATGAACTGATTTGGGTCGCACTGGCCCCATCACAATCCATCCAAGTTTCGTCATCGGAAGCACTGGCTGCCCCTGCCATAGGTTTATTACTCGTGGCTCAAGCAGTTATGGGATGTATTCGGCTCCGAGCAGAAGATCAATGCCTTGTGGCTCCGTGAAAGTGAGATCTGCTAAGCAAATTCCTGATGGAATGTTTTTTGGACGATCAATTGGTTGCGATGGTTGATTGGCCATTATTACCGGTAGTATGAATACGTTGATTTTTTTTTGGAAATCAGTGGTTAATGATGATAGGGTCAACACCGCCTTTTTCCGCGATATTATAGTTGCCCCTCCCAATCCATCGAGGTTTAGGGTTGATGGCTCCAATTGGAGTCCCAGAGTATCAGCCATTCTTCTGGAGATTATGTTTACCTGTTATCCAGAATCTAGGAGTGCGCGGCATTTGTGTCGTTATTGTGTAGGACCTTGAGCTTCTACTTGAGCAGTTGCGTGTAACACATAGGGGTTCGTAGGTTGGCTGACAGCGGATGCGCTTATCAGTGTGGGCGTATAATGCAACAATGTATGATGATTCTTCCGGCATATCTGGCATTTAAACCCTGACTTGCATACACTGGCTGTGTGGTATGTTGACAGACAATTAGCGCAAGCTTGAAGTTTTGATATGTGTTATGTCTAGTTATTTGTTGTGTTCTTTCGCTAGGAGTCATGTCTTGAAATTTGGGGCAATTTTGCATTCGATGGTTGCTGCGGATGCATCTAATACATCTTTCGCCGGCTGGGTTGGTCGATGAGTAAAACCCAGCAGTTGTAGTTATCCCTTGTAGCGTCATTTGGCTAGTTGCTTGTCGCTAAGTGTTCTAGAATTTGGTTTAACGATTTCCAACAGGTTGGGTTGATAATGGAGAGTTCTAAACATGATAACGTCTGTGCATCTAATTTCTCTTCGATGATGTGTATCAGGATTGCGTCCCACCCGATTGTTGGTACGTTGAGAGCGGTTATTGTTCTAAGCACTGTATTATGCAGGCTGCGTAATTGCTCTGCTGACCTGTTTGCTTTGGGGTGTGCAAACAAAATGGCAAGTGTGGATTTGATTAAAATTCTTTCGTTCTGATATCGTGTTTTTAATCACTGCCAGGCATCTTGATATCAAGCATGTCCACCAATTGTGGAGAAGATTAGGTTCTTGGCCACTCCTGTTACATTGTTCTCAAGATGCCGGAACTTTACAGCATCGCTATAATCTTGATTGTGAACTAGTTCCGTGAAGATGTCATGGAATCGGGGCCATCGAGGGATCCTTGGTTTGAGGTAACACACGGAGGAATAAGGGAGTTCCTGCCGACGGTCCGTTTCACGGGAGCGGTATTCAGAGGATTACGTATCAGCGGTTCTGCTGGCGGTCCGTGGGAGTTTACTTCTCTATCAAACCCATGTTTGGGGTTTGTTCTAAAATATATTTTATGCTAAGTATATATGGCCTATTTTTATTATAAGAATCTAATTGGTTAATGCTATTCTTCATCAAAAATTAAAAGAAAAACAAAATCTCATATACACGTGCGCGATTGCGTAGCGAAGTATCCGAAGAAAAAAGAGGTTAATTCCTTTTAATGCTTTGAATTTTAATCCTTTACTTTCCCCAGAGCAGAAATGGTGCCGCTCCAACGGGTTAATCATATCTGCTTTTGTACTAAGAACAGACGTCGGCAGAAAGACGGCTATGTATATGCTTATGTATATATGCTATGCTCTCTTAAGCGGGAGATGCCCGGTCTCTTTAAGACCGGGACATTTGTGTTATGTATACACGACAAAAAAGTGTTAAAACCTTTAAGTACTCTTGGTACACTGGTAATACAATATGTGTGCATACTACAGTAGGGTTTATTTATAAAATATGAAGGATAAAAAAAAAATCTGTTAATTTACATATAACTGTTTTTTGCTCTATATAAATCAACATCAGTTATATGGTTTTAGTATAAAGCCTAACAGTGTTCTCTTAGTACTTCTTTTGTACTCTTGGTACAGTGGTAATACAATATGTGTGCATACTACAGTAGGGTTTATTTATAAAATATGAAGGAAGAAAAAAAAGTTTGGTAATTTACATATAACTGTTTTATGGTCTATATAAATCAACATCAGTTATACGGTTTTAGTATAAAGCCTAACATTGTTAAGTGTTTTTCAAGCAGCGCTTTCGCGCATCGGTTTGAGGTAGAGTTTCATTAATATAATAGCAATTGTTCCTTCTCCTGGTCGTTTTTTGCTGCCTTTACGAAGTCCTTAATAAGTCGTCGCTGTTGGTTCGATCCTCTGTCCGCTCCTTTTCTTTTTTGGATCATTCGTTTTTTTTCGCTTACTTATTGGTTGCTTATTTAGTAATTATATTTGCAAACATTTTTTCCTTCGTATTTATTTCAATTATTATTACTCTTTTGTTTACAACTTTTCGCATCATAATTTCACTTGTTTTTTTTCACTTAGTCTTTTGCTATATATATACTTTTCTTTAGTTTTGTTGTTCCTTTTCTATTATTTCCGGTATGTGTTTTTTTTTATTTCATTTTGCACCTATCCGAAGGTTGCAATGTCTTGGTAGCCATGTATTATATTCTTAGTATAATATTCTTAGTTTTTCATGATAATAGGTGAATGTCAATAAAATCTGATGTAGATTTTTTTCTTTAGTTTGTAGTTTATTCTTTCAAGGCACTTTTTCATAACGAAATCCTATTCCATATTTTATTCGAGTCTCGTAGCTGAGCTGCCAGTGAAACCGGCAGCGGAGAAACTTTATTACTTATGTGTGTATACATATATATTTCTATGCTCGTATATATGGCTGACTCATATGGTACAGCATCAGCACCATACTTGCCCACTCTATGTTTGCAATACTTAGCAGAGCATATGGCCCAAGGAGCGGACGTTATTCGACTGGGCTATTACATAGATGATTGTCTCACTGGAGGACACACTATAAGCGAAGCATTAAACAAGATGAATCAGTTATCAGCCCGCTGGGAGAAGCAAGATTGAAGATAAGGTTCAAGATTCAAGTGCGCCAATCATCCAGCGTTGCTATAAGACATTCCAGAAGACGATCAGGAAATGAATCTAGATTTCAGTAATTTTACAGAGCAAACTGTCAAAACTGTTTGGGATCAAAAGTCATTTGGGATCCTCAAGGAGACTGGCTTCAAGGTCGTGTTGCTACAGAAGACACTGGAGTCATCAGAAAGAGAATCGTATGTTCACAAATTTCAAATTTCTTTGATCCGTTAGGATTATTCCGTCCAGTAGTGACAACAGCAAATATACAAATGCAACAGCTATGGGAAAACGGCCCTTATCCCGGAACTCACCCAACAATGGAACAAACATCAATGGCACGGGTAGCTCCCATCATGAAGCAAACATTGCCACTTTTAGAACTCCGTGCGGCGGTGTTAGCCGCTGAAGTCGCTAAAAAAATTAAATCCGAGCTTAACGTAAAACTAGTATTGAAATGGTATTGATAGTATTGAAATGGATTATTGCCAACGCATCTTCATTTCACACGTTTGTAGCGAATCGAGTCGCTGAAATCCAGGAAATGGCAGAAAAATACTTTGTAGTAACATGTAGGCATGTAGCATCAGCAGACATTCACTCCAGAGGGTGCACGGCAGCTCAACAACGAGATTCGAATCTCTAGTATTCTGGGCCACCATTTCTAGCACAAATTCCAGAGTCCTGGCCAACATTTTAATTAATAATCAGGAAAAAAACTTGTGCATTAAGAGAAAGGGAACTTTTCAACTGGCTCAACAGCCGGTTTATCAGATGCTGTGTTTGTGGGAAGCCGCAGTTAACTCTGCCAAACATTTTCTAAAACGAACGCTACACGGCGCCTCCCTATATAAACTCACGCCCTTTGACATCAATTTCTTCCAGCTCAAAAGATTTGACGGCGCTAACTCATTTCGGCGCTAACTTTCTCATTGGAGAACCGTTAACAGCGTCTCCAGACATTGTCCAATCTAAGCGACGTACAGGGATGATCACACGGTGGCAGTTACTGGAACAGTTGGGCAAGGAATGGCCCAGTTTCCCACGAGTGTTTGCATGAACTTTAAAATCGCTCAATGTGGACACGAAGCTGCAAGACGGGGGCCTGGTCATTATAAAAGAAGACAATTTATTTTAATCGCAATCCATCCCGGAAAGGACGGCGAGATCCGAGTCGCAGAAATCCGAACCGCATTCCGTAGCATTACCCGGGCCATTCATCGCGTCGCAGTGCTACCAATTGTTAAATGTCAATTTAAAAAAAATGTTAATCATCATAAAAATATTTTTTACCGCACCTGTACGTACGGGCCAAGGGTGATTTTACCAGAAAATTCGGCGATTACCCCGGTGGTCATCACCCCAATAAGCAACGTATCAGGGACCATTATTGAGGCCACCGATCGGGTATGCATCAAGTCTGCAATTGGACAGAGAAATCCAGACAGTCAAGCAGGATATACAAGCAATAAAACAATGGTGCCCAATAGCGTATGAAGATTGTCCGATAATCATCCACACGTTAGAGCACGAGATAGCAGAAATTCAGGATGACGACCAGTTAATGCATCATCGACGCATCATCGGTAATATTGCGAATGGTCTCTTCAGGGTACTGGATGATCAGTATGAAAAACACGTAGAGCAAGTCCTTGAAAATCTTAGAGCCAAGGCCGGTGTACAACATCACATACCACAATCGGAACTCAAAAAAGGATGCAAGCGTTAGAAGCCAGCTTGTCAAGAATAAAGATAGGGAACTATGCCTCAAGTCGATATTTACCACACGCAGTCTCCGAATTGGTTGTGGTGGGAAATTACATCCGCCGAGTTCAAGATGCTGTGTTAAATGTACTAATCGAAGCACACGAATGAAAGTTAAGCCCAGCCTTGGTTTTAGTGGAAGAAGTGAAGCAGGTGATTACGAAAATACAAACACATCTTCTGCCAGGAACACGATTACCGATTACCGGCGAAACTGCTCGAGATTTATATCGACTGGCGACCACGCAAGTACAAGAGACCGACAATTTATTGGTGTTCCACACTAACATCCCGTTGATAGAGGAAAAAGAATTCACCGTATATCCCATGGAACCGATACCACAGGCCACAAAGGAAGGGCAAGTAATTACAAGAACTGAAACAAGGAATCTGGCTATCGATGATCACCGGAAAATCACTTCGCCATTCGTGAGAACGATTTTCGGCAACTTATAAGCGGAGCGAGCAGAATCAAGGTTTGCAAATTTAAACAAACGCTATTCGGCTCAGACACCCACCAATTACTATGTACAATGGCCGCGTTGGCACGGCATAGAGTAGTCGAATGTAAACCAGAAACAATCAAGGGCAGCAGGAACAATACATGTATTGAATTGGGTACAACTGACAGAAACAAATGCATGGATTTTTGGAACCATAAACCCGATTACGTGACATATGTGTGTTCAACGGATAAGGATCCGATCATTGTCAATGGTGTAGACAAGCTGAAGATCAGAGCAGATTGTGTGATCCAGAGCCCCACAATTACATTACTAGGACGAGCTCAACTCAACCCTTCAGGAATAATGAAGGTGTCAGTTGAAGTCAACGTTGGATCCATTAGATCCCCAACACACGGAGATCCAAGGATTGAAGTTGTGGACCAAACAGTCGCAGGAGGAGATGGAGAACAGATCAAACTGGACCATCGCTCATCAATACTCTGGCATGGTGATGCTAATAATAGCTAGCCTGATAATCGTAAGGGCCCGGGTTTGCACGATGATCGAAGAAAAAAGACAAAGAATACTCGGTGTCTGTACGGAAACAAGGAGAAGAGGTCCAACTCATCGAACAACGGACAGGCGTGGTCGCTCTAGCAACCGAAGGACGTCACAGGAGGTTCGAAGTATGTGACCCAGGGCCTCAGTAGTAATAAGACCTAGAAAACCACAAATAATGAAGTATGGGTAGTTTGTTATGTAGTTTAAAGGTTTTACAACTTAAGATTACGAGGCATCCGGTTTATCAGTTGAACCCATTGTCGGCGCCACTGTCAGTAGAAATATTATCGTCACTATCCCATAACGATAGACGACTGAAACGCCAGTGTATGACGCCGGCGTGCAACGCGACTAGATGGGCGGAACTAGACGATAATCATGCCGATCGACTGACCCAGTACTGAGTATAGACGGCGATCGACTGACCCAGTACTGAGTACAGACGGCGCCACCAGCAAGCATTGTCAACACCAGCGGAATCATGAAATATGACACGCATGACCAAGTGGTCTGAGTCAGCAGACTCAGAAGTAGGTGACCGGTTTAACCTTCACGGAAGTACGTTGATAACATTGACCTACTTACTTAGACCTAGGCATAACCGATTGGGATATAAAAATCCTGAACACGCCGTCGTTGAATTATCCGACATCTAAATAATTAAATATATAAGAATACCATAAAAGATTTGGGTAATAAAATATTGAATATAATTAAAGAAGATCATTAAACAATACAATGAATTCAGTGAAATAAACACCGTTAATAATAAGGCCATCAAATTTGGGAAAAGCCTAATATTTTCCATTGATTTAGAACCTGGATTTCAGCAGATTACCATAAATGAGACAGACATTCAGAAACCCTCATTTTGTATAAACATTGGAAAATAGGAAGTCCTGAAAAGGCGTTTTGGTTTAACAAACGCTCCTAGAATATTCCAACGAGCAATGGATGATATTTTAAGAGAACAATAGGGTAAAACATGTTCTGTTTATATGGATGACACTATTATATTTTTAAATACAATAGAACATACAGCAGGCACACATCATCTTTCATCATCTTTCTCTGTCTGATGGTGGCCAGCTGGTAGCTCTAGGTGACTAGGTGAAGGGTGTTGCCAGTAATTAGGTGTATATTTATTGATGTGGCCTGTAAGCGATGACACAGCTACTCTTAGCCGCTCAAAATGCCCGATCGAAGCAACTGCGCAGCTAGCTCTTCATATGGTCGATGTCGAAAAATGGATGTCAGATTGGCGAATTAAAGTGAACGAACTAAAATGCAAGCATGTTACGTTCACTCTGAACAGGCAAAACTGCCCGCCGATAACATTAAACAACACTCTACTTCCACAAGCAAACGTAACATACCTAGGAGTACATCTCGACTGAAGACTCACATGGCGCCGGCACATTGAAGTCAAAAGAACGCACCTAAAGCTAAAAGCCAGCGGCCTTCATTGGCTTATTAACGCTAGTTCACCTCTTAGCCTTGAATATAAAGTCCTGCTGTACAACTCGGTACTAAAACCTATATTGATGTACGGCTCCCAGTTATGGGGGAACGCCAGCAATAGCAACATTGACATAGTTCAAAGAGTTCAGTCGAAGATCTTGAAAACAATCACCGGGGCACCGTGGTACGTTCGCAACGAAAACATTCATCGCGATTTATACAATCTACCAGTCAAAGAAGCGATCGCAGAACAGAAGGTAAAGTACTTAACCAAGCTATCGGTGCACCCTAACCACCTGGCGAGAGGTCTAACAAGGTTGAGCAACCAATCACGCCTTCGTCGCAATGACTTACCCACCCAGCGACCGACTTAAGGGACGCGCAACCAAAATGCAGTTTTAGTATATTGTTAGCTAAATTTTAATGTTCAGATTCGTCAACTTATTGTTAGTCTCAAAATAAAGAGAAGATTCAATAAATAAAAGCAAAGCTAAAAAAAAAAAAATCATTGGTCCGTCCGAGTATTGGTCGATTGGATTCTTGAGTATAGATTGTGTGCCTGGAGTCCCCAATACGGAGTACACCGGGATTGCATAGAATCTGGAGAAAAAAACTTCCTGACGTTCGCAAATCTTCACCTTCCCTTCTACATAATAGTAGACTGTTAATAATCAACTTACCATCATTAAAAAAAAGTAGAACGATGCTGGGTGTCATAATTCTATATAATCTTATTAATGGTAATAAAGACCGTCAGTATTTACTAACACGCTTAAATTTTAACGTTTCTAGTAGAAGGACTAGATACTTTTATCCGCTACTCTTTACCTTTGTGGTTCGACAAACGCCTAACACAATATGTCAATCTGTAAAGAATGTTTTGATTAAAGAGTACATGAACCGATTGCTGGGTTGTTGTCGCAACTTGCACTTGAACAAATTGGACATGGAGAAAGAATTGAGTTCAGAATGGGTTTGTCTGAGAATGACATTATTAGTAAAAAAGTTTAAGTTATGTGGGGTAGGTTCCGGAGTTGGTGCTTTAGGCTTTTGAGTCCAAATGGTCCGCCTGTGTCGCAAGATGAGGGTGCTTATCAGTATCAGTATGATGACTGAAAAGACCAATGCTCTGTACGACATGGTGGTCCAATTGGTACGGTGCTAAATAATTAAATATATAAGAATACCATAAAAGATTTGGGTAATAAAATATTGAATATAATTAAAGAAGATCATTAAACAATACAATGAATTCAGTGAAATAAACACCGTTAATAATAAGGCCATCAAATTTGGGAAAAGCCTAATATTTTCCATTGATTTAGAACCTGGATTTCAGCAGATTACCATAAATGAGACAGACATTCAGAAACCCTCATTTTGTATAAACATTGGAAAATAGGAAGTCCTGAAAAGGCGTTTTGGTTTAACAAACGCTCCTAGAATATTCCAACGAGCAATGGATGATATTTTAAGAGAACAATAGGGTAAAACATGTTCTGTTTATATGGATGACACTATTATATTTTAAAATACAATAGAACATACAGCAGGCACACATCATCTTTCATCATCTTTCTCTGTCTGATGGTGGCCAGCTGGTAGCTCTAGGTGACTAGGTGAAGATTCGCGAATCGTCGTCGCATGCAGAAGTGTAATTATTGTGCTCCGGGAAAAGTATTCAATAATATCAAAAAAGTGCAGTGACTGGATTCGTAAATCAACAACAACGCGAAAAGACGCTTTCAGCGATGAAATCGCTAATGTTTATATTGATTAATTAATTAATTAATATAAAACATAACATTTAAAACTCGTACAATATCAACCTCGATTGCAATGAGTCTAAACGACGTTAGCACACAACGTCAACGTGAGCAACGGACGACGAGACGAGAGACGGCTCTCAGTACAAAGAACAACGCTTACTTCACTTTCAAAGCAACCGAAAGTAATGCAAGCTCATCCCAAACACGGTCAATTACCCCAAACTTGGCCGAATTCTTAAACGTAGAGAGCGTGAGAGCGCGTTCTTGCTCCCCCTCGCTACCATCGATGTCTCTGCAGCCAAAGAGCGCAGTAACTAGCACCGCAACCTCTTTGACAACGTCAACCGTAGACTGCTGCCCATACAAGGTCTTACTGTAAACTGCGCCCAGTTTGTGTAGTTTGTGGTGAGCTTCATGAGTCCGCACACTGCCCAGCGAGCAAGGATGACCAAAACTCGAAAAAGTGCGGCAACTGCGGTGGAAATCACACTGCTAACTACAGAGGTTGCCCAGTCTATAAGGAGCTGAAAAGTCGCATCCACCAGAGGGTATTTACTGCCCGCACCCAAAATAATCAGCTCATAGCCTCCAGGTCAAACCCTGAAGTCTTCTTCTCGACTGCAGCCAGATCCTCACTAGGACCCATAAATTCTGACAAAAACGTCACATACACAGGCGCTTTAAAATCAGGACTGGGTACCCCAGCCTCAAAAAGCTCACTCCCGCAATCAGCACACCAAGAACTGTACACGGCTCAGCAGCATCAACCGCCGGAGCAGCCAAAAGTAACTTTGAAGCTATGATATGCAGTCTACAACAGATACGGAGTTCGTGTCGTTTATGCGTACAACTATGCAAAATCTAATGCGGAACCAAAATCTATTAATACGAATGCTGGTTTCACAACAATCCAAATAATGACTTCCCTACGAATATCTACGTGGAACGCTAACTGCGTTGCGCAGCATAAACTCGAGTTAGCGCAAATTCTACTAGACAATCAAATCGACGGAATGCTGCTTTCAGAAACACAACTTACGAACTGATACAATTTCCAACTACGAGGATATTCAATCTATGGAAAAAATCATCCAGATGGTAAAGCACACGGCGGGACTGGAATTTTAATCAGAAGCCGTATTAAGCACCATTATCATACGAAATTTGCAAAAAACTACTTACAGGCCACATCAATAAATATACACCTAATTACTGGCAAGCAATTAACTCTAGCTGCCGTATACTGCCCCCCACGCTTCACCATAGCCGAAGATGAGTTTATGCAGTTTTTCAACTCAGTAGGAGACCACTTCATAGCAGCAGTAGACTACAATGCCAAGCACACACACTAGGATCTCGTCTCGTGACCCCAAAAGGAAAGCAGCTCTATAATGCAATTATCAAAGCTAAGAACAAACTAGACTATGTTTCGTCTGGCACACCAACATACTGGCCGGCAGACCCAAAGAAACTTCCTAATTTAATTGAGTTTGCGATTACCAATAATATTCCTAAAAATCTGATAAGGGCCGAATGCCATTCGGATCTTTCATCTGATCACTCGCCTGTCGTTTTTACTCTACTCCAACACCCAGGAACATGGGATCAATCATCAAAACTGACCTCACATAAAACCAATTGGGTTAAGTACAGGAAGTACATCAGCTCACACATTGAGCAGAGTCCTCACCTCAGCGACGAAGCCAACGTAGAAAGCTTTATTAATTCGCTGGAGTCTGTACTCGTCTCTGCAGCTCGAGTTTCAACACCTCAAACTATAAACACACAATGCATTCAAAAGAAGACAAATCTACAAATCGAACAGCTCGTCCTCGAAAAGCGACGCTTACGTCGAGAATGGCAAGAACGTCTTGATCAAGCTCTACAGCAAGAAGAAACGTATGTCCACCCGCTACATAGAGCAATTGTCAATTAACAATACAAAACACTCACTATGGAGAGCTCACCCAACTCTGAGTTCACCGAAAGAAACCGTGATGCCTATTAGAAATTCCACAGGCGGGTGGGCGCGCAGCGACGCAGACAGAGCCAGCACGTTTGCCAAACACCTTAAAAATGTTTTCCAACCAAATCCAGCCACCAAAACGTTTACTTTGCCGACTCTATCAGATGAGCCCAGCCTCAACATGAGCCGATTGAGTTTCGCCCAAACGAAATCGTTAACATTATCATACGACAATTGAATCCGAAAAAATCCCCGGCTGCGACCTCATAACTTCCAAAATGATCATTGAGCTCCCATACTGCGCCGTTTGCACTCTCACCCAGCTATTTAATGCCATTGCAAAACTAGGCCACTTTCCAGTGAGATCGAAAAGTCAATTATAATAGTGATAGCAAAGCCGGGAAAAAACCACACTATCCCCACGTCGTATAGACCTATAAGTCTACTCTCTTGCCTATCTAAACTCTTTGAAAAATGCCTAATGACTCGCATAAACACATACCTGAGAATTCAGGAAGGAATCCCGTCACACCAATTTGGGCTTCGTGAAAAGCATGGAACAATTGAGCAGGTCAACAGGATAACAGGATGTCGAAACGAGAGTACTGTACTGCCATATTTTTATATGTCTCTTAAGCATTCGATAGAGTCTGGCTCTAGAAGGTCTAATATACAAGATCAAGACAATGCTCTCCTACAGCACCCACAAGATTTTAGAGTCTTACCTTCTTGACAGAAAATTTGTCGTGAGGTGCAACATCGCTATATCCGATGATTACACTGTTGGAGCTGGAGTTCCTCAAGGCAGCGTGCTAGGGCCAATATTATATGTCCTCTACACAGCAGATATCCCGACAAGCATACGTCTAACAACATCCACGTTTGCCGATGACACAGCTACTCTTAGCCGCTCAAAATGCCCGATCGAAGCAACTGCGCAGCTAGCTCTTCATATGGTCGATGTCGAAAAATGGATGTCAGATTGGCGAATTAAAGTGAACGAACTAAAATGCAAGCATGTTACGTTCACTCTGAACAGGCAAAACTGCCCGCCGATAACATTAAACAACACTCTACTTCCACAAGCAAACGTAACATACCTAGGAGTACATCTCGACTGAAGACTCACATGGCGCCGGCACATTGAAGTCAAAAGAACGCACCTAAAGCTAAAAGCCAGCGGCCTTCATTGGCTTATTAACGCTAGTTCACCTCTTAGCCTTGAATATAAAGTCCTGCTGTACAACTCGGTACTAAAACCTATATTGATGTACGGCTCCCAGTTATGGGGGAACGCCAGCAATAGCAACATTGACATAGTTCAAAGAGTTCAGTCGAAGATCTTGAAAACAATCACCGGGGCACCGTGGTACGTTCGCAACGAAAACATTCATCGCGATTTATACAATCTACCAGTCAAAGAAGCGATCGCAGAACAGAAGGTAAAGTACTTAACCAAGCTATCGGTGCACCCTAACCACCTGGCGAGAGGTCTAACAAGGTTGAGCAACCAATCACGCCTTCGTCGCAATGACTTACCCACCCAGCGACCGACTTAAGGGACGCGCAACCAGAATGCAGTTTTAGTATATTGTTAGCTAAATTTTAATGTTCAGATTCGTCAACTTATTGTTAGTCTCAAAATAAAGAGAAGATTCAACAAATAAAAGCAAAGCTAAAAAAAAAAAAATCATTGGTCCGTCCGAGTATTGGTCGATTGGATTCTTGAGTATAGATTGTGTGCCTGGAGTCCCCAATACGGAGTACACCGGGATTGCATAGAATCTGAAGAAAAAAACTTCCTGACGTTCGCAAATCTTCACCTTCCCTTCTACATAATAGTAGACTGTTAATAATCAACTTACCATCATTAAAAAAAAGTAGAATGATGCTGGGTGTCATAATTCTATATAATCTTATTAATGGTAATAAAGACCGTCAGTATTTACTAACACGCTTAAATTTTAACGTTTCTAGTAGAAGGACTAGATACTTTTATCCGCTACTCTTTACCTTTGTGGTTCGACAAACGCCTAACACAATATGTCAATCTGTAAAGAATGTTTTGATTAAAGAGTACATGAACCGATTGCTGGGTTGTTGTCGCAACTTGCACTTGAACAAATTGGACATGGAGAAAGAATTGAGTTCAGAATGGGTTTGTCTGAGAATGACATTATTAGTAAAAAAGTTTAAGTTATGTGGGGTAGGTTCCAGAGTTGGTGCTTTAGGTTTTTGAGTCCAAATGGTCCGCCTGTGTCGCAAGATGAGGGTGCTTATCAGTATCAGTATGATGACTGAAAAGACCAATGCTCTGTACGACATGGTGGTCCAATTGGTACGGTGCATCCGTTCTTTTTATAGATTTGTTCTTTTTAATTTTGTGTCGGCCATACTTGGGGATTGGGTGGAAGTCCTTAAAGCGGAGTCTTTCCGAATGGGCTGAACGATGTTTGTACTTCAGTGGTCATGGGGCCGAATGTAGTCAAACTTATATTGACATGCGTGCAGTGCAACCCATGGGCGAATTCAGCATACCAGTCGCCCTTATGCTGATAGTTCCATTAGTTCCTTGGTTGCAAAGATCCATTGGATAGACTGGCGAGTTTTTATCCATACCATGCTGGAGTGCACAAGATGGCTGTGACTTTCTGTTCCAGTCTTGTTATTAACTAACTGGAATTCGTATCTACTGTCTACATTGTATGCCGTTAAGTGATTGAAACAAATATGTTGGTCAAATTTTAAAGGTGTGCTTCTTCTGAATTCGTCCTCATTAAAACCGATAAAACGATCTCTGGGCATTGACAGCTATGATCGTTGTTTGAAGATTGTACAATGTCCAACCTTTCGATTCCCATACTGGGATGGGCACAATGCTAAATACATCCAATAACTCTGACGATACCAATGGTATTGATATTCGAAAAGTGGTGTGAGTGTTGTACTGCCTTGCGCATACATTATTTTGTAGAGCTGCAGAACATCAGTAATGGCGACTGGCAAGATTTGGTTGGGTGGTAAATAATCCCGAATTTGATCGAGTTGATCTCGTAACTGTGTTGGTGATATTAAAATTGGACTGAATGTTCTATGGCGAACATCAGTTAATACATCATTTATCACACTCTGCAATCGCTGTAAACCATTTGCAAGTGGATTTATTTGTGCTGTGAGGATCATAAATGCTTGCTTCAAATTTGCGCCTTGGTACTGTCCTCGTTGGTTATTTATGAGGGTCATCTGTTGTTCCAAAGATCTCAAGCGGTTGTTGGTAGCCAAACTTCCTTTTCGCACCAAATTGATGGTGGAGTCAACCATGAATGTCTGGTTCTGAAGCAGCTGTAAGAGGAAATCCTCGTTGCCTTTAACCTTTGTAATAGTTTTGGCCTTATCTTCTGCGTATGTGGAGTCAAGCACGCCGAATAATGAATTGGCTATGGTTCCAACAACATTAAACGGTGATCTACGTTGCCGAGAGTGATGCATAAGAATGTTTCCTGACTCAAGCTCTGCAACTAGATGTCTAAAATGGTCTAGAATGGAATTGCATGCTGCTACGTTTGTCAATTCTTGGCACTTATGTGGAGTTCCTTTAATCCAACTGAAAGTACCTTCATAGCATTCCAGTAGGTATTCAAGTCGTAATATACTATCATTGTCCATTCAGAAACTACCATTCTTGTGGTTCCCAAACGTTCGTGGAATATTTCCGGCTTTTTGACAACAACTGATGACCCTCATAAATAACCAACGAGGACAGTACCAAGGCGCACATTTGAAGCAAGCATTTATGATCCTCACAGCACAAATAAATCTACTTGCAAATGGTTTACAGCGATTGCAGAGTGTGATTACTGATGTGTTAACTGATGTTCGCCATAGAACAATCAGTTCAATTTTAATATCACCAACACAGTTACGAGATCAACTCGTTCAAATTCGGGATTATTTATCACCCAACCAAATCTTGCCAGTCGCCACTACTGATGTTCTGCAGCTATACAAAATAATTTATGTGCAAGGCAGTACAACTGATACTCACGCCATTTTCCGAATAACAATACCACTGATATCGTCAGAGTTATTGGATGTCTTTAGCATTGTGCCCATCCCAGTATGGGAATCGAAAGGTTGGACATTGTACAATCTTCAGACATCCATCATAGCTGTCAATGCCCATAGAGATCGTTCTATCGTATAATATAGACAGTAGATGCGAATTCCAGTTATTTTATAACAAGACTGGAACAGAATGTCACAGCAATCTTGTGCACTCCAGCATGGTATGGATAAAAACTCGCCAGTCTAACCAATGGATCTTTGCAACCAAGTTACCAATGGAACTATCAACATAAGGGCGACTGGTATGCTGAATTCGCCCATGGGTTGCACTGCACGCATGTCAAGTTTGACTACATTCGGCCCCATGACCACTGAAGTACAAACATCGTTCAGTCGATTCGGAAAGACTCCGCTTTAAGGACTTCCACCCAATCACCTAGTATGGCCGACACAAAATTATAAATCTTACAACATCAGTTAGCCGATATAAAAAGAACGGATGCACCGTACCAATTGGACCACCAGACAACCATGTCGTACAGAGCATTGGTCTTTTCAGTCATCATACTGATACTGATAAGCACCCTCATCTTGCGGCACAGGCGGACCATTTGGACTCAAAAACCTAAAGCACCAATTCCGGAACCTACCCCATGACAGTTTACTATAGAGCTGGACGCTGGTTGAACACCTGTTTAACGGCCGGGAGAATGTTAAGTCATGTGCGTTTATTATTAAAGCACAAGAACACAAATATACTCCCAACAAAAACACAAGCACTATAAGTATATAATAAAGAAAATATTAGGTCATACCCTACATAAAGAACGATGAACATTAAAAACCAAACCTTTCAGAAATAACAAACTGATCGGCAGCAATAACTGCTGATAGTGCAAGTCAATGCAACCGACAAATTAGTGCAGAATATTACATTTTGAAATTGTTAATTTATCATTTATATGTTTTTGCTATATTTTCATTAATTTACCACCTAAGCAATATCGATGTATCAAATTAGCTATAAATATTGAACTTTTATACTAATAAAGTCAGTCTCAGAAAAACCCATTCTGAACTCAATTCTTTCTCCACATCCAATTTGTTCAAGTGCAAGTTGCGACAACAAACAGGCAATCGGTTCATGTACCCTTTACTTAAAACAGTCTTTATAGATTAACACCTTTTTATGATGCATCGAACTATGATAATAGGCGAGAGTGAGAGCCCACTTTAGAAAATAGGCAGATAGAATAGATTTATATAAGATAAGGCCAGTTAAAGCGGCGAGAAGAGTCGGCTTGCCACCTAGGGGACTAGTGGGAAGGTTCTCGTTGATCGCCAAAGCAGGGCCAGACGCACGCCGTTTGGATCACTGCCATCCATCGAGCCCAGAAAGGGCTCTTAATCTTATGAAAGAGATAATAAAGGCCCTGAGTTTATGACAGCGCCAATGTGTCACAGCAGAGTTCAAAGCTTCTAAAATCCAAGAACTGACGATTCAACAGCGTGGGTAATATTATGCTTTGCGGTTTTGACAACCGCTTCCCAGAGTTTAGCAAAATCGTTCACCGGAGATCGAGGAATAAAATTCCACTCGATGGACCCAATTGAGCAAAATCTAACAGCGCTGTTTGATGCTCATCGTTTACAAAGAGATTGGCAGCACTTTTAACCATTTTTGGCTCCAACAAAAATAGTTTCGTTGACAGACCGAACGTGCTGCGGCCTTCGGCGGATGTATATAAACCGTTTTAAAGCTTGCAAAAGAGCAGATGTGGAGAAATAATTTAGAAGCTCTGGGTAGACGGCTTTGGTAGCAAATGAAAACACTTACGTAATATTTTACCGTCTTTTGCATCATTGCAAACTATAGGCTTATAATAAATTAGGACAAAAAAATTATTGGTTTGTTGGATATATATAATACGATATATGTTAAGCTGTCCTCTTTCAAAACACAGTGACACAGAGAAAGAAAAAACTGGGACTGGTGAGTCCTGATCTAATCGGGACTGGAGACATATGTTCCAAACCCAAATACTCTTTTATGAACGCAGTATACTGATTCATCAATTAATGCTGACGGCAAATCTTCGTTTCGACCTCTATTCTAATTTCAGCTTGAATGTCTCCAGTTTGATTATTCCGACCAACCTCCCTTTAGATATGAAAAGTTTTTTCGGCCACAACGTATCGATTTGCTTATCGTAGCAAGTCTATTTTAAGCCTATTTACTAGGATGAGTTGGTGTGAGGGCGGTTCACATCTGGAGAGATTGGCCCAATCCAGCTGGATAAGCGTTTTGAGTGTCTGCCCCGTAATTAAAATCGAAGACTGCCACGAGCCCATTGTGAAGTGGACGAAGGAGGAGTTTGATTGCTTTCCTACGAAAGTAAGCCATGCTTTTTGGATTTCGTCACAACTCTGTTTTCGATAACCCAGAATATGACAAGAACGATGAAATGGCGGCATATTCCTACGTTTTTGAACCACACAGACATCCTTTTGCATGATTCTCTTCCCAAGGAATTGTTAGATGATAACCTATGTCTCATGAACATGCGTTTCACTTTGGACCTCAAGATCAGTGTATAAGATCAGTGCAAGATCAGTGTTCCATCTGAAAGGCCCACTCATCCAATCTCATCCAATTGCTCATCCAATCTCGGTACGTCGATTTGAGCAGGTATTCATTTCCAGTAGTGCAGCTCGTATTCGCTTATATGCACAAATTCCGATGCGTATTCCCCGTAAAAACAGTCGGAAAAGGAACCTGCAAATGGGAGCCCGGCTTTCTGAAAAGAAGGATTAACGGCCGGAATCAAAACAAGAAGGATTGAGTAAATGAACAAAAAATACATTCTCTCAAGCTTCTTAAGTTATTGGGTCTGACCTTTACGTCGACGACTTGTTAACGGGTGCAAGTAGTCCTAAAATTGTTCCAGCCCAACACCGTTACATATGAGTTAAGTTACTGAATCCGAGAGCACCGCTAAGCTACGTATTTAAATATTTGACGTATTTATAAATATTTGACGTATTTAAATTTGAAATTGATTCTTCAGTCATGGTCAAAGGGCGACTAAGCGGAACATTCTTTCGATGACATCAAAGCTTTTTGACCCCCTCGGCTTATTAAACCCAATCCTTATTAATGGAAAGATCCTGTCCCAGGAGCTTTGGCATAATAAGCTAGATTGAGATGAGTCGATTCCTCTGCATTTGGAATCCGCTTGGAATAAAATTCAGCTTGCCTGAAGAGATTTGTGATCATCTTTGGGAGCCTATGGAGCCTGCACTCGAATCTGCACACGCTCCGCCGTCTTGAGGTATGTGCGCTCTCAATGCGCTCAATGCGCTCAAAATCAAGCCTCTTATTAAATCCCGATCGAACGCAGTATATATTGGTCAGATTCAGAAGTTTGTCTTCATTGGATACGTTCCCATCCATCGTCGTTGTCAACGCTCATATCAAGTAAAGTTAATATGAGACGGCACATATCGTGTTAAAAGGTGGAGTCGTAAAGGAGATAGTGGAATCTTTCTGGTTTACAGGTCAATCGCTTTTAACAGAGCCGGAAGATAATCCGTTAACAGAACTTTTGCAGACGTTAGGAAAAAAAAAATGCGGTCGGATTAACCGCAATGGTCTCCACCCCATATTTATTGGAAGTGATAGAACGATTTTCCTCTCACTTAAAAATGCTGCGATTGTTCGTTTACATGTTCCGCTTCTTGAGAAAATTTAAAAAATTAGTAGCCAGTTTTGACCGTCCCCTATTTCCCATTCCCATTATTTCCGGAAGTACGACTAAGTTGATTTATTTTTGAAAATCAGTGGTATCAGTGATGTTATAGTTGTCCCTCCCAGGGACTCCGAGCTATCTTGGGCATCCATGCTATACTGGTGTGTACGTTGCTGGCCTTAGAGTAAATTGCTGGCGTCACTGCGCATGCAGCTTCGGCGATTGCGCCTTGATCAGTGGAGCGCTTGAGTCTTTAGTGTGCATAGCCCCAAGTCAGTTTGTAATGGCTGGGCAGTTTATCTAATAACTCTCTCAACAGCAAGGGGATTTTTAGGTGGTCATCAAGCTGACAACGGTCCATAGTGGCACAGATATTTCGTACTGCTAAGACATAATATATGAGAGTATGAAGTCGTCCTTTATTGATAGAGATTTTTCTCGCCTTTTCAATTTATCTGTCTAGTATCTAATCGGGAGGTCCGATAAACGTATTGAGCGTGTTTATGACGTCAGGGATGCCAGAGGAGTTCCAGTGCCTTTCCATTGAAGCATTTTTGGAGTCGTAGCATATTTTCAGCATTTAAAACCCAGCGACAGGTGTGCTATTGTGGACAGTGGGCAGTCTGATAAGTACTTAGCCTCACCGTCTGATAACGTCACTTTTGCAAGAGAAGTATACTATCGTGTAGTACATTCTCCTAGACGGCTCGCAGTTTTGTTTGACTACGTGTGGAATCGCATGTGTCCGCGGCTTTTAGAAAAATGGAGAAAGCAAAATATCGGTCGATGATTCTATTCTTGTTTTTGGAAGGAAATCGGGCAGCGAAATCAAAGAGCGCTTGGATGATGTATAGCGTGACCCTTTACCTTCGATGGCGACCGTCAAAAATTGGTTCAACGAGTTTCAACGTGGTCGCACGTTGGTTTTTGGTGAACCACGCCCAAGTGCCAGGAAAAGAGCACGCACGGCTTTCTGCTGTCGGTGCTACAATTGCTCAGTGGCCAGTGTTCGAGACTGTCTGTATTAGTGAGAAAATAATCTTATTTAAGCTAAGGTTAGAAGGTCAAAGTCATCGAAAGTACATGCATCACTTGGTATTGGGTTTCTTCTGAGTTCGCTGGCTTTGCTCGTGCCTATCATTCGGCCATTCTTACCGCTGATATGTAAGAAATACTTAAATTTAACCAAAAACTTTGACCCAATCTTCACCTGCGTGGTTATCAAAAAATTCGATTGTCAAAATCTTATAGATTTATCACATAAAGTCTCTGGAATCCACGAGTTCATCCACGGCTGATAGACGCACATGGCTATATCGAATCGGCTGTTGCTAAATATATATACAATATTTAGGAAATTTATTATATATGGAAAAATTTTGTTTTATTTTTATATATTAGGCACTGATACAGGTTGGCACCAAAACTTATTCAAAAAATTTCAGTGAACTGATATGTACATTATACTTCCACTTCTTAATATTAAAGAGAACGGACGTTCGCTTTTACGTTTTATTTGTGCGCACTGCGTTTTTATTAAATCTTTTATTTATTAACTTCAAACAATCTGGTGTTTATTTGTATTTATTATTATTTAAAAACCCATTTTTGTACATTTCAAATATCCTTATCACTTCGTGAGTGCAAATAATAGATGAAATAATCATTTTGTTTATTTTCTTCAAAACATAGCTCTGCTCTGCTTCCTAATCTTTTACGGTGTTGCTTTTATTGTCGGTCCGAAGAGATGTATATCTCTATTTTTCCGGATTACTAACCACAATAATCGCTCTCTGTATTCTCTTACATACACTCCCAATTCGTATCAGAAAACGTTCAATAACAATAATAAACGTAAATAAAATAAAAAAGTTTGGTAACATAGAATTTCTTTATATTAAAATTATTTTCCCGGTCAATCTTTATACGTTACCTGTTCTACATACTGGCACATACTGTCTCGTTTCATTTCTGATCGTTCCCAGCGTTACAGGCTGATTGAAGTTACCCAGAGCTATTCAAGATACTTAGTAGCTCGGTCCAATTTCACCGTGCATAACGCAGAATATTATAGGAGTTATATTCGCCGCTGCAAATTCAATTTACTCAGGATCCAAGCAGTTTTATAACGTTAGACCAAGTGAGACACTGGGACACCGAGATCAAATATAATCGCGCGTCGATCGCCTCCTTCCTGGCCCATCTGATCCGCTGGGTAGCTTTGCACCGCAGGGATCTCCGACACTCTGCCCATCTCAACATTAGTCTTTGGCCGTCTCTCTGACCAGCTACCATTCCAGGTTCGCATCCTTTGCCATCTCTCGGGCCAACTTCTCCCTGACCCACAGGTGCAGTGGCAGTGCTCCGGTTGCTCTACGGTGGCGGTAAAAACCGGGATCCATCGTCCTCCAGGTCCTTTCGCTGTCATCACCCTAATGACCCTCCGTATGTCCCATCCGGGCATGCCGACGAGCTTCTCGTCGCTGTCGTCGGATGCGACTACCGGGGTCGTACTGCGGGAAGAGTCCAATACGATGTTGTTTATCGAAAGAAGGCCATCCGGTGTCCAATGCCGCCTTTAATAGGCCTGCCTTGCGCCCTCCTGGAAATGTGCCGTTCTTGCGATTCGCTTGCGATTCGCTCGCATCGTCAACGGAGAGGGTTGTACTCGGACTACGTTGTTTGTAGCTTGTAGGTTAAGAATACCGTCAACTTCGCCATCACATTCTTCGGCTCGGTCATTTAATTTTGCAGTTGTGAACTTGCAGCCATTTGTGATGTCCTCGATTCTTCTCGTCGACTCACATTGCTTCTGGCATCTCCAGGTCCTCCGATTCCTCAAATCCTCTGGGATTCCCCAATTCATTCTTTTTGATTGTAAAATCACACTTAAAATCTATTATATTTGTATTTTCCGACTTCACCAGTCACCATGTTCCATTTAAAAAATATGAGTCAAGTTCTTCCATTACATCTTCTTGATTTGTTTTCAATTATGTCGTCAGAAATTACATCACCAAATACTTCTGGTATGGCAATCTTTAAATTAGCTTCCATAACACTAGGCAATATAAGGAACATTTGTATTTTCTTTAGTAACAATAAGTAACAAAACATCTCTTGCTGTTAAAAATTGGTAAATCTTGGTTTCAACTTTTCACTTTTCATCGAATTAATTTTTTCTTATTTTTATATGGGCATGTACCGTTGAACCAAATACTTTTAAATATTTTAAACATGGCTTTTTACCATGCCTTCTGAGTCTCTCAGTTTTAAAACTATCGTCTTCAAACTTTCCACACACCCTTCTATCCTTTGCAGGCAGTACATAATCGGCGACAATATCCTATACGTGCCATATATTGATTGATCGGAAATGCCATTAATTCGGGATTTTTGAAGTAAGAATGGGATTTTTAATGTATTCTATATTGGGCAAATTTCATAAGGATCGGCCGACTATATCCTATAGCTGCCATATAACTGATTAATTGGAAATGGCATAACTTTGATGTTTTTTGAGTTAGAAGGATGGTATTTTCTAAGGATTCTACATTGGGCCGACTATATACGATCCAATATATATCTAATAATATAGATAATATGGCGTTCTGCCACTCAACTGCAAGGGTATATCAACTCTGCCCGAAGTTAGCTTACCTTTCTTGTTTTTATATTATCTTTACTGACAAATACACCTCCTGGGAAACCACCGGCAGAATAACTTTACGGCAGAATAAAACATGAATTGATTTTATTGGGGTCGAGTCACAAAAAATCTTTAAATGTTCCTTAAAACTGCCAAAATATATTCTTTCGATTTTACAATAGCTACTTTAATTGTCGAACTTTAGACAAAAGTCATACGACTTACAATTGATTATGTGATCTGATGCACTCAAATCTAATGAATTCTTCTTATTTATAAAAAATATAAATAATAAATAAAATTAAAAATTAGTTCTTGTTTCGAGTTTTTTTTTTCATTTACTCGTATTTTTAAAATTAGTCACTATACTTACTTGTATAATGTTAAGATATTTTCTGCCATTGAGTTTCTCAAGATATTCTCAAGGAAGAAGGAAATGACAAAAGAGATCGGTTACTTTATCCTTCTCTTTTAACTTGGGTCCAGATCAATTTATTCGGTAAATAATTTGTCAAAGAAAGTAAAGTGATAAAGGATGTTGTCGGGTCAGGCAACAGCCACGACATAGATTAAAATATAATAAGTATAGTTTGTCGTATTTTTGTTTATAGTTTAATCTCTATTGTTGGCCGCAAGCCGGCTCTTCTCGACCGCTCAGCTTCATCGTGATTTATGTTTAGCATTAAACCAGTGAGCTTTCGGTCAGCCTATGTTCTACGGCGTCCTCATATTTGCTTTTCATCTAAGTGCATACGCATCATAAATTGGAGCTTAGTCTCGCTCCGTTTCATATGCGCACATAATTCAAAATAAACTATATTATAACGTTATGAAACTAAATAATTGTTTTCATTTGGATAAAAGTCATTGAAAAATCTCAATGACCAAATATTGGTGATCCCGACGTGTTATATTTTTTATAAAATTAACAACTTCACGAACATAAAAATATAACTAGTGCGAACATATTTGATTCAGTTTCGCGCAGTGTCTAAACATATGTATGTAAATTTTGACCATAAACTGCATAAGTTCGTCGCTTACAGTTCATCAGATTCTGGAAAAAAGTATTTGTATTTATAAATATTTTAATAAAATAAATATAGACATACAATATAATTGATATCTGGTGCGGTCTAGTGTTATCCGATCCGCTAATCACAACATACATACATACGTTCCAATTGCAAGTACATTCGCCTCGCACAAGCATTCATGTGTATATACTTTCCACAACTCAGTGGACGGTTCTTTCTTAGCGCTCAGTGGGATAAATCGTATACGCCGCTCACAATTATAATTAAATATTATAAAATAAATTATAACTATAATTTGGTGTCAAATCATTTAGTGCTTTTTTTTATTTAATTGAGCGAGGTTTAATATAGTGGCGATGAACTCCAGCGGCGCCGGCACAGGAGAACCCACTCCCGCTCGGAGTGTCATTTTAAAATGCAAGGCAAAGGCTATCCTCCAGTATTTGAAGAGGATTCAAGTAGCCCTCCAGCCAGTATCCAAGGCGGATGATGCCATGCTCCACGTCATGCTCACATCATGCGTCATGGCCAGTTGAGCATCATGTACGAGGACTTCAAGACCATCCACGGGGAGCTTGAAGAGTTGGATATTTCAGAAATCAGCAGTGACTTACGATGGACTGTGTCGGAGCTTGTAGCGTCGATGCATGCCGAAATCGAGCACGAGACGTCGCTGCGCTCTGCTCGAATAGCTTCCCATTCCACGTTGGCCAGCGGAGATTCCAGCATTCAGGAGGACGCAGCGCTCGGTCGGAGCTTCCAAGCCGTGCCTTCTCTTCCTTTCCCTACTTCAGCGGAGGATATTCGGAGTGGTCTGAGTTTCACTCGGCTTTCTCAACTATCGTGGAGTGCAATCCTCACATAAGTAAGGTGAAGATGCTGCAGAGGCTGCGATTTTGTCTTCGGGACTCAGCATTCGATGCAGTTCGGTCCTTGGAAATTTCCGAGGAGAATTATGATGCCGCGTTGCGTCTCTTAGAAAACCGATTTAATAACCGTCGGTTAATATTTCAGGCTCATGTGAACCGATAAATTCAATGCCCACACGCGAGCCTTGAAAAAGTTGGGTACGAATAACATGCTCATATCGACTCAGGAGGTGATCCTGATCAAGAATATATATATATATATAGAGGGTCGGAGATGTTTTTTTTATTGCGTTGCACTTTTGACCAAAATTGTAGTACCCTCATCAAGGCTATATTAACAATTCAATAAGGCTTGTAGAATAGTAATTTATAAAAGCATATAACTTCTCTAAACAAGAACGATTTGGGTAAGTTCTATTTTGTAGCTATAAATTAGGCACTGGAATAGGCTGCCATTAGAATGTTTTTAAAGGTCTAAAGAGGCGTGAAAAGTTTGTGACCTTCGTGGTTACCATATAAGTCCATCCCCAAAATCTGATAACTCTATCTCATATAGTCTCTGAGGTCCACGAGTTCATCAGGCTAATAGACAGACATGGCAATATAGAATCGGCTGTTGATTCTAATAAGGTATATATATCAACAAAATTTCTTTAAGTATAATATATATTATAATATAATATGATATAATATAATGTAATATAATATAATATAATATAATATAATAATATAATATAATAATATATCAATAAATTTTGTAAACCGAAGCTTAAGCCTTTTGTCTTGAAATTCGTAGCTCCGTGGCCTCATCCGATTTTTGTAAAAACATAAACATTTATATATTTTAATTCGGCTGACCGAATTCCACCATTATGTTGGCTTTCGATTTGGCTTTGATGTAAGCCGAGATATCAATTTCAAGAATCAGGGGCAAGCCGGGAAACAAAAGTGTTTTTCAATGGTGGGATCACCTGCAAGTAACTAACTGCCTCAGTAACTAATACTGTAGCATTAGTTCGAACAGGGGGTCCTGTTGGATGATTACCCTGTTTGGTGACTCTTAAGGGGGAGCAATACCACTCTTCGGTGGTATTCATTGAAGCGATGCCACAGAGGACATATCGGACAATGTTTATGATTTATGTTAAGCATTTAACCAGCATTTAGCTTTCGGTCAGCCTATATTCTACAGCGTCCCCATTATTGCCCATGTTCGTACGCAGTGTGTTATGCGGCCACTAACGTCGAAATTGAACTCACGGGAGCAAAGATAGGTCCCGGCGTCGTAGTCAAACCTATAGAACGTCTGACTAAAAACTACCTGGTTGATCCAGGCAGTGGTTGAGACGCGGGGATGGCCGGCTATCGTTGACGCACCTCAGCTGTGGTGGGGAAGGAAGCTTCCTCCGTTGATTCTTGGTCTGAGGTAACACACGAAGGTACAAGGGGGTTCCTGCCGGCCGTCCATTTCACGGGAGCGGTATTCGGAGGATTACGTCTCAGCGGTTCTGCTGGCGGTCCGTTTCACGGGAGCAACACTCAGCGACGCGTACGTATGGAGCTTGCTGGCTGGCGGTCCGTTCCACGGTTACTTGTGTTTTGAAATTCGTATTTAACGACATTATGTCCAATACTGCTCGGGCTGTCACTCCCTCCATGTTCATGTCGGCGGGTGCTGATCGTACTCGTGATGAGCTGGCTTGAAGTGGACCGGTAGACGCATTTTTTCGCATTGGTACTTGACGGGTTGCCTGACGCTCAAGGTGTTCTAACATCTGCTTCAGAGATTGTCGCGTGGTTGGCTCGAAGATGGCTAGTTCTAGAGATGACAGCGGTCTAATGGGTCTAATCTTTCTTCAATGATATGTGTCAGGATCGGATCCCAGTTGTCTGTTGACACCTTGAGAGCGTTGAGAGTGGCGACCGTTCGGAGCGCGGTATCATGTAAGCTGCGCAGCTGATGCGCTGATCCATCTGTTCTATGGTGTACGAAAAGCTCTTGAATCGCGGACTTGATCAACAACCGCTCATTGTGGTATCGATTCGTTAGCCATTGCCAGGCATCCTTGTAATTGGACTGTCCGTCAATTGCTGTTGAGATTAGGTTTTTAGCTTCACCTGTAACATGATTCTCCAAATGCCGGAATTTCACTGCATCGCTCTTGATTATGGATGAACTCCATGAAAATTTCGGAAAATCGTAGCCAATGCCGGTAATCTCCGTCAAAACTTGGAATTTCGACGGAGCCACGAACGTTGAAGCAGAAGACCGCTTGTGTGTGGCTTTTTTGTGGTTCCTCGCTTAAAAAATCAAAATATTCCGCTCGCACGAACTGGAATCGATCGCTAGTATGTCCATTTGTAGTAATTTTTAGATCCAAGTCAAGAAGGTCATGATGGCCGTCCACAATCTGTTTCCATAACTCTTTCATATGGTGTCTGGTGTAAGACGATACCTTCTTTCCTTCAGTTCCATTACATAGGAAGTCCATGAGATCGTCGAGTCCTTCTTGTCTTCTGTAAGAACTTGTTCGCTAGTCCTAGACTGTGTCTTGGGCTCGAGGTTTTCTCCAGTTTTTGGGGACGCTGTGATGGGCCTGATCCTGATGGTATTCCGTCCAAAAATATAGCTTCATATTTATTTACCAGATTCTTCAGGGACTTGGCTTTAGAAAAGAATTCATCATCAGAGCTTAGTGCTAACTGGTGGAGCTTGGCATCATTCCCATCAAATTGGGCCCACCAATGCGTGAGCTTTCTTAACCGTTCCTAAATGTAACTGTTAAGTCATGTGCATTTATTATTTAGACACATGAACACAAATATATACACAACAAAAACACATGCACTATAAATATATAATAAAGAAAATCTTAGGTCATAGCCAACATAAAGAACGATGAACATTAAAAACCAAACCTTTCAGAAACAACAAACTGAACGGCAGCAAGAACTGCTGACAGTGCAAGTCAATGCATCCGACAAATTAGTGCATAATATTACATTTTCTAATTGTTATTTTATCATTTTTATGTTTATGCTATATTTCCATTAATTTACCACCTAAGCAATATCCATGTATCAAATTAGCTATAAATATTGAACTTTTATATTAATAAAGTCAATTTCAGACAAACCCATTCTGAACTCAATTCTTTCTTCACGTCCAATTTGTTCAATTGCAAGTTGCGACAACAAACCAGCAATCGGTTCATGTACCCTTTGCTTAAAACAGTCTTTACAGATTAACAGTTTGGTGACCCCGCCATGATTCTGCAAGCCCAGGATCACTAATCGAACAAGAGTCAAAAGGAACGAATAGAGATTTCTATCGTTCCACAATAGAAAATTCAGGAAGACTCCTGCTAAGAGAGCATTAGGATCTTCACAGCAGTGCGACGCTGTCCCTCTAATGGATAGATTAAGGGCACCACACCTGTATCAGTCCGTCAAAATAGGGTTCAGTTTTTTCGACCAGTTTCTTCGACCTGTCTTCGATACTTTCGGTCGGAGCGCATCTAGCTACTAGCCCTCTAGCAGCAAATAAAATACTCCCAACGGTCAGAAACGAAAAACGAAAAGATGGAAAGGGAGAATATTGCCCCTAAAATTATTATAGAGCCAGCCGTTGATAAGGCGAGCACTCAAGGCTTCTTAGATGTCCAGCAAAAAACTGGGCAAGAGATCGCAAGATGCATCCGGAATTATATAAAGGATGGGCCGAATCGAAAACAAAAGGCATCATACTTTCAAACGAAACAAGCCATTATGGAAGAACCTTGGGAAAGATTCGATGAAAATGATGCAAAAATCCAAGGAAAGGCCAGGACCGAAAGCTACATCAAGTATGCTGAGGACCTCCGGATAAGTTGCGAGAAATAAGCAGCCACTTTCGAAAGCTATCTGGAATCTATCTGGTTTACAGGTCAATCGCTTTTAACGGAGCCGCAAGATAATCCGTTAACAGAACTTTTGCAGATGTTTGGAAAAAAAAATGCGGTCGGATTAACCGCAATGGTCTCCACCCCATATTTATTGGAAGTGATAGAACGATTTTCCTCTCACTTAAAAATGCTGCGATTGTTCGTTTACATGTTCCGCTTCTTGAGAAAATTTAAAAAATTAGTAGCCAGTTTTGACCGTCCCCTATTTCCCATTCCCATTATTTCCGGAAGTACGACTAAGTTGATTTATTTTTGAAAATCAGTGGTATCAGTGATGTTATAGTTGTCCCTCCCAGGGACTCCAAGCTATCTTGGGCATCCATGCTATACTGGTGTGTACGTTGCTGGCCTTAGAGTAAATTGCTGGCGTCACTGCGCATGCAGCTTCGGCGATTGCGCCTTGATCAGTGGAGCGCTTGAGTCTTTAGTGTGCATAGCCCCAAGTCAGTTTGTAATGGCTGGGCAGTTTATCTAATAACTCTCTCAACAGCAAGGGGATTTTTAGGTGGTCATCAAGCTGACAACGGTCCATAGTGGCACAGATATTTCGTACTGCTAAGACATAATATATGAGAGTATGAAGTCGTCCTTTATTGATAGAGATTTTTCTCGCCTTTTCAATTTATCTGTCTAGTATCTAATCGGGAGGTCCGATAAACGTATTGAGCGTGTTTATGACGTCAGGGATGCCAGAGGAGTTCCAGTGCCTTTCCATTGAAGCATTTTTGGAGTCGTAGCATATTTTCAGCATTTAAAACCCAGCGACAGGTGTGCTATTGTGGACAGTGGGCAGTCTGATAAGTACTTAGCCTCACCGTCTGATAACGTCACTTTTGCAAGAGAAGTATACTATCGTGTAGTACATTCTCCTAGACGGCTCGCAGTTTTGTTTGACTACGTGTGGAATCGCATGTGTCCGCGGCTTTTAGAAAAATGGAGAAAGCAAAATATCGGTCGATGATTCTATTCTTGTTTTTGGAAGGAAATCGGGCAGCGAAATCAAAGAGCGCTTGGATGATGTATAGCGTGACCCTTTACCTTCGATGGCGACCGTCAAAAATTGGTTCAACGAGTTTCAACGTGGTCGCACGTTGGTTTTTGGTGAACCACGCCCAAGTGCCAGGAAAAGAGCACGCACGGCTTTCTGCTGTCGGTGCTACAATTGCTCAGTGGCCAGTGTTCGAGACTGTCTGTATTAGTGAGAAAATAATCTTATTTAAGCTAAGGTTAGAAGGTCAAAGTCATCGAAAGTACATGCATCACTTGGTATTGGGTTTCTTCTGAGTTCGCTGGCTTTGCTCGTGCCTATCATTCGGCCATTCTTACCGCTGATATGTAAGAAATACTTAAATTTAACCAAAAACTTTGACCCAATCTTCACCTGCGTGGTTATCAAAAAATTCGATTGTCAAAATCTTATAGATTTATCACATAAAGTCTCTGGAATCCACGAGTTCATCCACGGCTGATAGACGTATTTTGTTTTGTTTTTATATATTACGCACTGATACAGGTTGGCACCAAAACTTATTCAAAAAATTTCAGTGAACTGATATGTACATTATACTTCCACTTCTTAATATTAAAGAGAACGGACGTTCGCTTTTACGTTTTATTTGTGCGCACTGCGTTTTTATTAAATCTTTTATTTATTAATTTCAAACAATCTGGTGTTTATTTGTATTTATTATTATTTAAAAACCCATTTTTGTACATTTCAAATATCCTTATCACTTCGTGAGTGCAAATAATAGATGAAATAATCATTTTGTTTATTTTCTTCAAAACATAGCTCTGCTCTGCTTCTTAATCTTTTACGGTGTTGCTTTTATTGTCGGTCCGAAGAGATGTATATCTCTATTTTTCCGGATTACTAACCACAATAATCGCTCTCTGTATTCTCTTACATACACTCCCAATTCGTATCAGAAAACGTTCAATAACAATAATAAACGTAAATAAAATAAAAAAGTTTGGTGACATAGAATTTCTTTATATTAAAATTATTTTCCCGGTCAATCTCTATACGTTACCTGTTCTACATACTGGCACATACTGTCTCGTTTCGTTTCTGATCGTTCCCTGCGTGACCAGCTGATATTGGAGTCTCCCAGAGCTACAGCTATTTATTCAAGATACTTAGAAGCTCGGTCCGATTTCACCAATACTATAGGAGTTATATTCGCCGCTGCCGAATACAGTTTACTCAGGATCCAAAGAAGTTTTATAACGTTAGACCACGTGAGTTCTGGGACACCGAGATCACATATAATCTGTACAAAAAAACTTCCTGACCTTTCGGATTCACGCGTCGATCGCCTCCTTCCTAGCCCATCTGATCCTCTGGGTAGCTCCGCTGCCCATCTCAACATTGGTCGCCTCTTTGGCCATCTCTCGGACCAGCTTCCACACCCCCGGTTTCGCATCCTTTGCCATCTCTCGGGCCACTTCTCCCTGACCCTAGCCAAGGCCAACATCGGAACCGATAACCTCGGAAACGCATGGGTCAGGACTAACATGGACTAAAATGGGCGTTTTTTGTACAGGCGTGGGACTTTACGCTACGTTGAACTTACTCGGGGGTGGGCCAGGTTTTTTATACTGCCGATTCTTATACAGTTTAACTCTCACTCTCTTGTTATCTTTCTTTAAAATCCCCGTTGATCGAATCGTGGGTCTTTACGTCATCTTATGTCTCTCAGAAGACAACCCCCTTTTGGTGTCAGAAATAATCTCTATATCGTCCCTCTGACACCCTTTTGGTGTCAGAAATAATCTCTATATCGTCCCTAGTCGGGCGCCAAATTGTAAGCACTTTTTTTGCGGGACTGGTGGGCTTTGCGGAGCTTATTAGGTCGAACACTTAGGGTTTTCAAAATCTCTCTCTTTTCAAAAGTCCCACGTTCTGGACGAGTAGCAGGGCGAACGGACTGAACCTCGAATGGAGTGTTGCACGAATCGGACTTCAGATACGGAGTCCGCTCGAACATATTCCGTCCTGGGCACAGATGACCTCAAAACCGCAACTACGGGACTCTGTCGAGTCGCCTCATGTGGCCGGTAGTTTTTCCCCTTTGCGCAGAAATAGCCTCAAAAACTCAATGAGTAAAGAGGTCTGGACTGACAAGAGACTCCTGGAGGTACAGGCACGTGACCACCGATAAATATACCCAAGAATATCCACTTGAGTTTTCCTTCTATATATTTTATTCCCCCTGATTCGTCTGTGTTTTCTCGAAGGCTACCTTCTCTTCTGGTTATGTTCCTACTCTACTTTCTTAAACATATGTATGTACATTTTGACCATTAACTGCATACAGTGCTTCAGTGTCTGGAAACAAAGATTTTGTATTTATAAATTTTTTATTAATATAAAAAATAAATTGTTATCCGGATCGGTCTAGTGTAATCCGATCCACTAATCACAACCTACATACATACGTCCACTTGCAAGTACATTCGCTTCGCACAAGCATTCATACATATATACATTCCACAACTCAGTGTACGGTTCTGAGCGCACAGTGGGATAAATCGTATACGGCACGTACAATTATAATTAAATATAGTGAAATAAATTATAAAAACTATAATTTTGGTGTCAAAATTATTTAGTGCATTACGTTAATTAATTAATTCAATTTAATGGCGATGAACTCCAGCGAAGCCGGTACAGGAGAATCCACTCCCGCTCGAAAGGCCATTTTCAAATGCAAGCCAAAGGGTATCCTCCAGGATTTGAAGAGGATCCAAGGAGCCCTCCAGCCAGTATCCAAGGTGGATAATGCCATGCTCCACGTGCGTCATGGCCAGTTGAGCGTCATGTAAGAGGACTTCAAGACCATCCACGGGGAGCTTAAACAGTTGGATATTTCAGAGATCAGCAGCGACTTGCGATGGACCGTGTCGGAGCTTGTAGCGTCGATGCATGCCTCAATCGAGCACGAGACGTCGCTGCGCTCTGCTCGGATAGCTGCCCATTCCACGTTGGCCAGCGGAGTTTCCAGCATTCAGTCGGACGCAGCGCTCGGTCGCAGCTTCCAAACCCTGCCTTTCTCAACTATCGTGGACTGCAATCCTCACATAAGTAAGGTGGAAATCTCCGAGTTCGGTCCTTGGAAATCTCCGAGAAGAACTATGATGACGCGACTCTTAGAAAAACGATTTAATAACCGTCGGGTAATATTTCAGGCTCATGTGAACGGGGTTTTGGGCCTCAGTCTATTGGAAGGTGACATCACTTCGAGTGTTTTCTGATAAATTCATTGCCCACATGCGAGCCTTGAAAAATTTGGGGACGACAGTTCAGATCGCCAACAGCATTATTGTTCAAGTGCTCCTTCAAGGGTTGGACCCCAGCTACCCAGGGCAAGTGGGACGAAGGTCAAAATGCGTCGAACTCAGACCTCATCCCTACTTGGGAGTCGATGGCGGAATTTTTGGAGCAGCGATGAAGCACACTGCAGGCTACAAATGTGGCCATGACCGCCTACGCGCCGGGTACTCATATGGGAAGACGTTGAGTCGCAAATAATATTAGATCGTCCTTTGACAACACCAATTCACCTTCCCCTGCTTGTATGTTTTGTGGTGGATGGTCCCACGTACTGTCTGCTTGCCCCAGATTTTTGTTAATGCCCCCTGAGGTCCGCCTTGGTCAGGCTAGACGTTTCCGTCTGTGTCGGAAATGTCTTCAACCTGACCATCACTTGCGTGTGTGCCTCGCTGCTAATTGTCGTACTTGTGGGAGGAGGCATCACAGCCTGCTGCATTTTTTGGAAATGCGGTCATCCAGCAGCAAACCTTCGGTTATGCCGTCCACGTCAACTACAACCGAGTGCGCGGAACTAATAGGCGCTTCACCATCCGCTACTAATGCATTAGTTGCCCAAGTTCGCTCTTGATAGCAGTGAGATAGCCTTACTGGCTACAGCGAACATACTCGGTCAGAGTCGCGCTGGAGTTTTTGGTCCTTGTCGAGCTCTATTGAATTCAGGATCGCAAGTGCACGTGATTACTTCCCGACTGTCTGGTGAGCTGCAGCTTTGTAGACGGAAATCTTACATGACCATGTCTGGAATTGGCGACACTGGCTTCGCGACAGACGGATTCTTTGTCGATGTGCTCCAACGGTCCAGATGCTCAGAATATTCGGTACTTGACAACGCTGTCATCGCCCCCAACATCACGGATCTCCAGCCTACTTTCAGCTGGGATGTCTCCAGCTGGAATATTCCGGCCAACCTCAGTTAAGCCGATCCAACGTTTTTCCGGCCACAACGTAATGATTTGCTTATCGGGGCCAGTCTATTTTATATGCTATTGAGTGCTTGTTACATCCAGCTTGCAGCTGGCCTACCGTTGTTGCAAAAAACCCGACTTGGCAGGGTTGTATGTGGGGGTGGTTCACACATGTAGGTAAGGTCATTTGCCACCACAGCTCCCATTATGAAGTGGACGTTAACAAGAAGTATGGATCTAGCCTCCGGCCGGAATGGAGTGTCTCGCAGAACTGCCAAGCGCACAGTGGCTATGTTTTGCAATTGCCCTTTAAGGATGAAGTTGAAGGATAGGCCTCACCTGGGGGGAATGTCGGGTCAGGCAACAGCCACGACATAGATTAAAATATAATATGTATAGTTTGTCGTATCTCCGTCTTGCTCGTCTTCATCGTGATTTATGATAATTAAAAATAAACTATATTATAACGTTTCTAAAACTGAATAATTGTTTTCATTTGGATAAAAGTCATTGAAAAATCTCAATGACCAAAAATGATAAAAGGATAATTAACAGACCACAAGTTGTCAAACTTTTATATCTTCGTTCTCCACTTCCAAATTTAATTCCAATTTAAAACTATCATCGGAATCTCCATCATTGCCAAAGTCTTTTATAGGACCCCCTTCGTTCAATAGCACTTCCAAAAGTTTAGGAGAAAGTTTAATTTTTTCCGTTTGCCTTTTTTTCTTAGATATAGTCCCAATTGCTTTCTTTAAAAAAAAAATAAAATAATAAGAATTGCTTTCATCTTCGATGCTTGGGTCTTCACAGACTTCCATGTTGCAAATAATTCCGAATTGTTGAATTTGAGGCTATGAACTACAAACGCAAATTCCAATTAATTAATTAATTAATTAATTTATTAAATTAAATTAATTACTTTATTACGTACAATAGGTTTTAAGGTTGGACTTGGCTGGACTCACTTTCTCACGCAACCCTTAGTAAAGGCCCCATTGATTATAATCTATGACTAAAGGTTGATCAGAATATGGTCGTTTTTACGTAATACAATGTTAAAAAAGACTCTTTATTTTTGTCTTTTTATCTTCACACTTTTGAGTATGACCAGCTGAGTTTAACTTCGGATTACGTGTATATGGTGCCATCTATGAAAATTTGGTATGCAACATTGATAGTCATTCTTCCCTGAATACAATGCGATTAAAACCACTTCTTTATTTTAAATTTAAAAAATTTAATTTTGGCCAACAAATGTGGTTGTCTGGACCATAGCGTATTGATACAATTTATTTAATTATTTTGGGGTTTCTACACATAATATATATACATATGTGACTGAGTAGGGTTGAAGACCGAATTTGAATAATGACGCGGAAGAGCTGCTCAACGCTTGATATTGCGGAGCGATCGAGAGATACCGCGAGAGAGCGAGACAATCGCTAGCGCATGACGGCAGATGCAGGTGGCACAGCAGGAATGCACGAGAGCGGGCGACGAGAATAGAGCGAGAGACGCGAACATATATATAAAAGAAAATGACGTCACGAATTCAATAAATTATTGCCGGCCAAACTCTTTCCGGTAGCTGCTTGACCCTACATACTCCCCCGTTGGAAGATGGGCTTTCAACAACATAATGAAGAGGCAGCAGGCACAATTTGTTGACTGCCCGCCTTGTAGCTCAGGACGCCGTCCTAAGAAGCTCCACCCGACACACTCCGTCATCTCCGACGACCATTTGCGTCACCATCGCCAGGGGCCACTTCATTCGAGGTAAGTTTTCGTACTTCACCAGCACGATGTCATTTACTGCTATGCGTTGACCAGGGAAACGCCATTTGGATCGTTGCTGCAACAGGGCTAAATACTCTTCGTTCCATCTGGACCAGAAAATCTTTTCTTCCGCAAAAAATGAGACAAGATATCTGCTGGATTTTCCAACGTAGGCACATATCGCCACTCCATGGAATTCGTCAGATTTTGGATGGTTGACACGCGGATAGCGACAAAAATGTAAAACCCAGCCCCTGGCGACCTGGAAACTATGTAGACACATGCTACGTAGTCTTCAATGCTGGCGTCACAAAATCCATGAATCTCCACGAAAGCTCCAGACGTAAGCGCCAGCCAAGGAAATTCTGCACGTTGGGTGTGACTGAAGCTCCGGCAGATATCCTGCCACTTGTCATAAAAACCCTGAGTTAAGCTTTCATTCCAAGAAAGATGCTCCCGGCACAGCTTCTGCAAGAATCTTTTCGCGCGGGTCCCACTGCATACGTACAGCCCACCTTCCGTCCAACCAACCGAGGGACGCTGTCGCATAACGTACGGCTCGAATGGCGGGGATAGATCCGAGAGAGTAAAAATGAGGCATAGGAGTATAAAATCACGAGGAAGAGTGTTGCAAAGATAAGGCATTTAATATAGAGGATTTAAGATTGTTAGTAGAGCAAAGGGACAAAACGGGGTAGACACCATTGTAGTCCGAACATAATTTTCGCTAGTAAATCTATATTGAAGACAAAGCTTAACATCGTCAGCGTACATAAGTACTAGTGAGTCAGTTAAAGCAAGGGGCAAGTCATTAATAAACAAAGTAAAAAGTAAGGGTCCAAGATGGCTTCCTTGAGGCACCCCAGATGTGACGCGGACTGTACGCGAGGTAACATCTTTAAAGAAGACACGTTGGGAACTTCCAGATAAGTAACTCGAAATCCAAATAAGGTGATCAGTTGGGAATCCCAAAAGACGGACTTAACTTATAAGAAGCGAATGCTTTACTTAAGTCAGTGTAAATGACGTCTGTTTGTAAGCCATTCCGGAACCCATCCGGGACAAAAGATGTTAGCTCCAATAAGTTGGTGGTGGCAGAGCGGCTCTTCATAAAGCCATGTTGGCACGGGGATATTATTAAACTACATAGGTGTTGCAAATGTGGAGTGATAAGTTTTTCGAAAAGCTTTGGAATTGCTGACAATTTAGAAATGCCTCTATAATTTGAAGCATCAGATTTTTTCCCTTTTTTATGCAGAGGCATAATGAAAGATTCCTTCCACATCAGGGGAAAAATCGAGGTCTCCAGCGATAAATTAAAAAGTTTAAGGAGCGGTTTGCACAGGGCCACGGCGCAGTTCCTCAGCACACAGCCTGGTACTCCATCGGGGCCTGGCGAATAAACTGGCTTAACCCTAAGAAGATCCGATAACACACCACTTTTATCAAAAGATGGGCAAAACATAAGGTTGGATGGTTGGATATTATAAAAGTAAGGCTGTAGTTATAAGTGTAAGTGTAAGGATATAGTTATTTTAACGCAAAGAAATTTTATATCACCAATCTCTTGTGATTTTACCTCTTCAGAAGCGAATTTGGAGTCTACAGAAATTAGGACTCCTCTTCCCCTTCTCAGTGTTCTATCACGTCTAAAGGTGGTGTATTTATTTGGAAAATCTTCGGAGCTTAAAATCTCCGGCTTTAACCAAGTTTCTGTAAACTATAATGTGAGATGACTATAAGACTATAATGTGAGATGCAAAGGAAGAACCACTAGTATTCTGATAGGTAAGTGTTAGTGTTAGTAGTGGCTCTAACATGTGGGAGTTTCACTCCCACAGGCTTGGTAATTTTTTTTTTCACCGTACTTGGCTGATGGTCTTGGACGAAAATGTTCTCTGGCCAAAAGCTGGCGAAACAGATCGCCTTTTGAAAGATGACGTGTGCCTGGTGTATGAGTATTTAAATTTTGTAATATCTGCCACCTTAATATCGGCTTTTGTTTTGGCTTTGATATAAGCCGAGATATCTATCTCAGAAGTTTCAGGGGAAAGCCGAGAAATAAATATGTGTTTCGATGGCAGGATCACCTGCAAGGGTTTTGGTGCCGCCGTAACTAATACTGCAGCATCAGTTCGTACCGGGGGTCCGGACGGTTGAATACCCTTTTCGGTGACTCTTAAGGGGGTTTGAGTTATTGGGTGGTATCACTTGGAGTGATGCCACAGAGGACAAATCGGACAATTGCTCATTAATACTGAGAAATTCGGAAGCCGAATTTTTCCCAGATCCTGCCCTTGGGGTGGCCAGAGATATAAGCGGCTGAATAATTGTCGGCTGAGTAGGCTGGAGTTTATTCGCCACAAGCAAATCACTAACAGCGGATTTCTTACGCTTTGGAGACTCATTTAATAGTTGAAGACTACTAAACTGTGTATCGAGCGATCTCATTTCGTCTTGATCAGCACGACAGCTATCACAGCAGAAGTGGAGGCCAGACCTACGAGAAATGGCATCCGATACTGAGGCCGTGAACTCGGCACACTTAGCGTGCAAAACGTTTTCACAGAGCCAGCAGTGGATGGTAGGCTGGGTTGAGGAGATTATCTTATTAGAAGACCTCAAAGCACAGACAAGTTTAAATTCCATGATAAATAATTTATTTATATTTTTGTTTTTATTATTGACGTACCTTAAACCAGTGTGCCAGGGAAACGAAAGAGGGGAGATCAAAGAGAGCGATAAGTGTGGGTTAGTGAACAGCAAAGAAAAGAGATAAGAATCTCTACTGAGCAATAATAGAAGAAACACCGTTAAAGAAGAAGAAGCAGAGCAGAGCTATGTTTCGATGAATATTAATAAAATTATTATTTTACCTCCAAATATACCACTCGAAGCGAAACGGATGATGAATATTTAAAAGTTTAATTTTAAAAATATAAATAATTAAAAATAAATATCGGATTGTTTAGTGTTAATAAAGAAAGTTAAAAAACGCAGTTCGCAAAAAAAAACACGTCCGTTCACTTTAAGATAAAGAGAAGAAAGAAATGTATATTTTAATATTTTTTGTTCGTAACATAACATAATTTAAGATCTAATGAACCTTTTATATATCTCAAAATCCTTTACAGACTTTTCCATAATTCTTTGTTGTTAAAATATGTGTACCTACCAAGTATGCTATGTCTAAATGCTAAATGTTTGTTCCTATATTTCGAACCAACATCGTGCTGCTTGTTTTAGACCGTATATAGCTTTATTTAATTAACAGAGCTTTTTGTAACAAGTTTTTATTACCTAAGGAAATGTCATATATTTCTTCTTTCAAGATTCCATTAAGTAATGCATTTTTGACATAATTGTTTCGAAAAAGCTAAAATTAATCTAAAACTTGAGATTCTAGCTACAGATGCAAAAATTTCATCATAATCAATCATTAATTCCTGAGAAAATCCTCTGGCAACAGGATTTACTAAAAACGAAGTCTTATTTAATGAATTTGAATCTAGTTCTAGAGCTTGAGTGGAAGAATTCTTCTTGAATTCTTCTTCTTCTAATCTAAGAGCTTGATTCCATTTTTCTGTATCATGTCTATTTTGCATTTCATCATATGTTGTCGGAATACTTTTGAAAAATGTATGTGCATTCAAGATACACTTATTTGTAGACCTGTGGTTTTTGGGCAATAACAATTACTACACCAGTGGTATTGTTATTCGAAAAATGGCATGAGTATCAGTTGTATTGCCTTACGCATATATTATTTTGTAGAAGTGGTGGGGCTGGTAAGATCTGGTTGGGAGGTAAGTGATCACGAATTTGGTAGAGTTGGATTCGTAGCTGTGTAGTTGATATTAACATTGGCCTGATTGTTCCATGGCGAACATCTGTTATTACTTTTGTTATCTCACTCTGTATTCGCAGTAAACTATTTGCAAGTAGATTCATTTGAGCCGTGAGGATCAAAAATATGAGAGTCATCTGTTTTTTCAGATATCAGTTGTTCAGATGCGGTTGTTGGTGGCCAAATATATTGCAACAATATTTAACGTTGATCTACGTTGCCTCTCTCAAGCTCTGCAAACGGATTTTTAAAATAATCCGGAATGAAGCTGCATGCTGCTACGTTTGTCAATTCGTAGCACTTGTGTGAGAGCTCTGTTAAACCAACTAAAAGTACATTCATATCATTCCAATACGGATCCAAGTCAAATACTCCAGATGACGTTTTGATGTCTATTACCCGATCGGGGTTGCCCGGTCCAGGATACGTTTTGAGGACTCTTCCCATAGGCCAACTCATTACAGGCAGATTGTCTTCCTTTATAAGAACTAGGAAGTCCCTCTTTAATATTTGGGGATGCGTGATTCCATTTGTGTCGATTCTGGAGTTCTTGCAGGTCCAGACACTCACACGACCATCACCAAAAATGCGTGCTTCAGTCGTGATACCAGATCCCATCTAAATGCTGAACGCCAGGGCGGTAAAGCTGATTCATCAGTGGGGTCTGATAACATGGGAGTGATAGGAAGATTTGAGGATCGACTTCAACGACCACAATGTTGAGTTCTTCATACGTTAAAGACGCCGTGGCTGTAATTGATACAAACAGCCGTTTCGTGGATTTCACCGCAGTTTCAAAAAGGCCACCGAAAGATGATGCTTATAGAGAAATGAATTTGAAGTTTATTTATATTTTGTTACAATGCTGAATTATGGTGCCCGTCGCGTTAGTTAAGAAAATGACGGTTTCAAGCTCTTTAATTTTTGGTTAACTTCAATAAAATTTGTTGCATAATCACAATGGATCGTCTGGCGCTTCCCTTGATGTTCAAGAATCCGGCGGAGGGCTTCCAAAAAGGCGTCTTCCGTGTGAGATCGCTTACCACTCTAAATGAATTGCTTTAGTGGAGAAACAACAGAACACTGTGATATAGGCCTTGTCAGGACGTTTGCCTCGGATCTTGTGATGAACCCATATGGAGCCGCAGTACTCCAGAGTTAAAGAATGGGTGAGCCTGCGTGACTCTTTCGGCTGGTAGATTTCCCATAATATGATTCATTAATTTCGGATTCATTCTGGTACACCGCACGCAATTGTGTACAATGTTTCTCGCCATTGTTTTGTCATTGATGATCCAATATTGTTGCCGAGCGAAAGCACGCAAGGCTTGAACACATGTAGCTCCCTTAGGATCATTTTTACAATTTTGTCATTGTAGGGGAGCACGACTGGATGTTTTGCGTCCTCGGATAGGTTTGAGTGTTCGAGTCTGCCTCCTACTCGAATTAACCCATCAGGTCCAAAGATGGGAGCCAGTGCCACAAGGGAACTCGTTTTGTCCACTGTTTTATAACGTTTGAGCTGTTTGAACGTTTGAATTGTGCGTAGGCTAATTGTGCATAATCCATATAATCCATATAATCGGATCATATGGAACTGCAGTAATAAACTCCAGAATTTAAGAACGGACATGCTTGCGTGACTCTCTTGTCTGGTAGATTTGCCATTATTTGACTGATGAATTTTTGCCTTACTCTGGTACATCGCACGCAGGTGTGTACAATGTTGTTGCCGAGCAATGGCGCGCACGTCTTGGGCACCGCAATGCACAATGGTCTCATGTAGTTTTCTTAGAATCATTTTTACAATTGTGTCATTGTAGGGGGCAAGACTGGATGTTTTGCGTCATCGGATTGGTATGAATTTTGTAACCTGTCGAGTATCGAGTATCTGTGATCCGGCGGCGAGTATAAAGAAGCTTGCGCCAATGGATCGGGGATCCTTGTTCTAACCAATTTCCTTTTATATCTTAAAGCAAACGAACGTGTTTTTTTTGCGCGCACTGTTTTTTAATCTTTTTCTAGATAATTTACTAGCTCTGGTCTCCTTCTCCATCTTTTACGGTGTTGTGTCTATTTTCCCTCAATAGAGTTTCTAATCTCTATTCTTGGGAAAAATCCGGAAAAGCCGGACTTGAAAAATTCGGCTTCCGAAGTTCTCAATATAAATGAAGTGATACCACCCGATCAAAAATTTAAAAAGCCATTAAGAGTCACTGAACAAGGAAATCAACCATTCGGGTCCCCGCTACGAAGAGATGCCGCAGTATTAGTTAAGGCGCCACGAAACCCTTGCAGGTGATCCCGCCATCAAAATACATATTTGTTTCCCGACTTGGCCCTGATACTTTTGACAATGCTATCTCGGCAAACATCAAAGCAAAAAGAAAAGCCGACATCGCGCGGTTCCCACTACATACGTTCAGCCCACCTCCCGTCCAACCGACCGAGGGACGCTGCCGCATAACGTACGGGGAATCGCGGGGATAGATCCGAGAGAGTAAAAGAGAGGAATAGGAGTACGAAATCACGAGGAGGAGTGTTGCAAAGATAAGGCGTTTAGTATATAGGATTTAAGATTGTTAGTAGAGCAAAGGGACAAAACATGGTAGAGACCATTGATCGTGTTGGGCATATGTCGAGCTACAATGGCTAAGGAGTAGAGGACGAAAGTTTCAAGTCCTTCTACTAGGAACGTTGAAATTTAAGCGTGTTAATAAATGATGGCTGTCTACATTACCATTAATAAGATTAAATAGAAACATGACACCCAGCATCGTTATACGGTTTGTTAATGGTGGTAAGTTGATTAATAAAAGTCAACTGCGATAGGAGGGAAGGTGAAAGGCTTGCATCCCAATTTAGTCCCCTAAGTGCGAAAATAAGAAAGTTTTTTTGTACGGATTCTATGTGATCTTGGTGCACTCCGTATTGTGGACGCCAGACAAACGATCGATACTCAAGAATCGGACGGACCAATGCTTTATTAACCATGGTGGATATATGGTCGGTAAATATAAGATTCAAATCTCATAGGACACCCAGATCGATAACCTGAGTTAAGCGTTCCAAGGCGATCTCCATAGAGAAAGTACGTAGCCTGGTGAGGGCTAGATCGATAAAATGACATGAGTTTACATTTCGATCCATTAAGCTTTAGGTCATTTGCTAAGCACCAATTTTGAAATTTTTCCAGATAAGTAGCTCGAAATCCAGATAAGGAGATCAGTTGGGAATCCCAAAAGACTGAGTTTACTTATAAGAAACGAATGGTTAACAGAGTCAAATGCTTTGCTGAAGTCATCATTCATTTGCTGTAAATGACATCTGTTTGTAAGCCATTCCGGAACCCATCCGTGACAATAGATGTTAGCTCCAATAAGTTGGCACGGGGATATTATTGAACTACATAGGTGTTGCAAATGTGGAGTGATAAGTTTTTCGAAAAGCTTTGAAATGCAGACAATTTAGAAATGCCTCTATAATTTGAAGCATCAGATTTTTTCCCTTTTTTCCTTCCAGGATTCCTTCCAGGGGAAAAATCGAGGTCTTCTGCTATAAATTAAAAAGTTTAAGGAGCGGTTTGCACAGTGCCATGCCGCAGTTCCTCAGCACACAGCCTGGTACTCCATCGGGGCCTGACGAATATATGTTTTTCGAAAAGCTTCGAAATTGCTGAAAATTTAGATATGCCTCTATAATTTGAAGCATCAGATTTTTTCCCTCTTTGATGCAGAGGGATAATGTAAGATCCCTTCCACATAAGGGAAAAAAAAAAAAAAGGGTCTCCAGCGATAAGGGTGTAGCTGGAAGTGTAAAGCTGAGCTGGAATGGTGCTATGTGAAGACGTTGTTTGGAAAGAATACTGTATCAGAATACAGTTTGGGAAGTTTACTACGTACCCCTCTAGTATTCTGATAGGTAAGTCTTAGTTCAGAAATTAGTTTTTGAGGGTGAGGAAGATGATGGGAGTTCACTCCCATAGGCTTAATAATTTTTTCTACACCGTACTTGCCTGATGTTCTTGGACGAAAATGTTCTCTGGCCAAAAGCTGGCGGAGCAGATCGTCTTGATCATCTGCACGGGCACAAGTATATTGAAAGATGACGTGTGCCTGGTGTAAGAATATTTAAATTTAGTAATATCTGCCACCTTGGGCCTGGTGGTATCACTTGGAGTGATGACACAAAGGACAAATCGGACAATTGCACATTAATACTGAGAAATTCGAAACCCGTATTTTTCCTAGTTCCAGCCCTTGGGGTGGCCAGAGTAGGCTGAAATTTATTCGCCATAAGTACATCACTAAAAGCGGATTTCTTACGCTTTGGAGACTAATTTAATTGTTGAAGACTATTAAACTTTGAATCGAACGCACATAGTTCTATCTATTTCACGAAAACCGCTAATCACTCTTTAAATCCACTCTTAAATAAACTCTTTAAATCCACTTTTAGTCTGTCTCATGAACGATCTCATATCGTCCTAAACAGCATGACAACCATCACAGCAAACGTGGAGAGCAGACCTACGAGACAACGAGAAATTTTGTTTTTTTAATTTATTGCTTGGTTTTATTTATTGGATTATCTCTTTATGAGTCTAACAAATAGGTTGCAAATCTTAAAATAATACATTATCTATTTGAATAGAGGCTACATGGTGCTAATAATAATTAGCGATCGATTGGAGGGTCGTTGCGGCGAAGACGAGAATTGCTGAAAACTTGCGTGAGGGCTCTCGCGTGATGATTTGATAGCCTGTTGTAGTACTTTGTTGTGATTTGTGCTATCTCTTCGCTGGCTTTGAGCTTTAAATGTGTTCTCTTGGCTTCGATGTGGCTACGTCAGATAAAACGTCTATCTAGGTGTACGCCAAGATATGTTACTTCATTTGATATCGGAACCACTGTGTTGTTTAGAGTAAGTAGAGGGCAGTCTTGCCTTTTAAGTGTTTGCATTTTAGTTCGTTAACTTTGATTCGCCAGTTGGATAGCCATTTCTCCACTACGACCAGGTGTTTAGCAAGTAGCGCCGTTGCTTCCTTGGGGCATCTCGAGCGGCTTAGGATCGCTGTGCCATCAGCAAAAGTGGATGTGGTTAGTTGCATGCTCGTTGGGATGTCCGCAGTGTAGATAAGGTAGAGTGGCACATAGTTCGAACTGCACAGAGAGAAAGTTCAAAAATCGTTTTTGGTGATATTAGGTCGCATCCTAGAAATTTTTTTGGGTTGAGTTGTTCATTAATGATTTTGAGTAACTCATGTGGTCTAAATACAATTGGTTCATACGTAGATGTGTTGATATCTGGTGTTGCTGGCAGAGAGATCCCGTTTGATGCTGTTTTGGGATGAAATACATTTTGAAGATGTTCTGGAAATCTGTCGGCATGGCAGATTCTAATGGTGAGTTGAGTGATGAGTGTGCTCTCCAAAGTGGGAACTTGGAGCTCGTTGGGGATAACTGCTGTATGTAATGTTTTTGGGACCTTTCTCCTTCATAACGTAATGCAGCTGAGAGCTTCCGTGTAGCATTATTTAACCGTTGTTTTGCAGATGGTGATCTGTTGGATTGCCAGTCTCGCCGTGAGCGTCGCTTTGCTAGAACAAGCTGTTCTATTTCAACGTTTGTGTATCTGCGAACTTACATATTTGTAATACTTAAGCCAGTTGATTTTATTCGTAGTTAGTCTGAATGGTTTATCTTCCTCTACTGGATGTAAATTTAGTTGAAGGAGTGAAGGAGAGGAGGCGAGTGATCAGACGATTGATCTGGTAAGGAGTTTTTTGTTTTTTGTGACTGCAAAATCTATCCAGTATTGCAGTTTTCTGGGATCAGTTGGCCAATATGTAGGTGTCCCAGGTGACACACAGTCTAGTTTGTTGCTTGCTTTTATTATTGCATTGTCCAACTGCCTTCCCTTTGGGGTCATAAGTCGAGATCCCCAGTATGCGTATGCTTGGCATTAAAGTCTCCTGCTACTATAAATTGTTCGCTTAACGAGTTGAAATAGTTCATGAATTGGGATTCGGATATTGTAAACCAAGGAGGACAGTATACGGCGGCAAGCTTTAAGGAACGGAGTTCCATTTGTACATCTATAGATGTAGCTTGCATGTACTTAGTGGCGAATCCCAGTGCCTCCATGTGCTTTCCGTCTGGTTGATTCGTGTTATAAAAGAAGTAGTTTCGAATTAGGAAATTTTATTTATTTGTAAGATGAGTTTCTGCAAGTAGCAGTACATCGATATGGTTATTATTAAGGAATTAAGTTAACTCGAGTTGGCGGTGTAAGACTCCGTTGGCGTTCCACTGTGCTATACGGAGTGGAGCCATTGATTACTTATTCTGTTTTTGAGCAACAAGCAGCTCAATCAAAACGATATGGTTTCGCATAAGATCTTGCATAGTTGTCTGCATAAATGACATGAAATCCATCATACTTTGTTGAAGATTACATATCATTGTTTCAATTTTTTTCGTAGACTGTTCACCTGGTGGATGAGGGGAAACTGATGATCGTGGCTTGGTGGTACTTTCCAGACCCATTTTTAGAGCAGTTGCAAAGCTTACGGATTTGTCGGTGAAATCATTATTGGCTGAAGATTTCACGGCTGTAGGGGGAAGACATCACGCATAGATTTCATAGGAGTTATATGTGAGTAAGCAGTGGTAACTCTTTGATGTGTACGACTTTTCAGTTCCTTATTTACAATACGCAGTCTCCGCAGTCTCCCTATAAAGTATATATATTCTTGATCAGGATCACTTCCTCAGTCGATATGAGAATGACCATCTGTCTGTCTGTTTATATGCAAACTAGTGTCTCAGTTGTAGACTTGAAACTTTGGACACATTTCTTTTCTTTTCAAAGGAAACTTTCCTATACGGGCAGTATATTAGTTGCCGTATATAAAAACACCCTCTTGTGACAAAACCCATTCGTATCCTAACGGAATGTCATAGTTGAGCACAGTTTTTCTCAGGGGCTTTCATATCCAAATCCCAGACACATATACAAAAGGTTAAAGAGCGCTCAGGGCACTGTACCTGGAGAACGAATTTTTTTTGGAAAAAAAAAATTTTGTTAATTGAAGAGTAAGAGATGATACACTTATTAGTCGTCAACTGAATAAACATGTGATGTTACTCTGTTCGGTTGTCTCATTCATCTTAATTCTGGTCAGGCGGGATTGAGTAGGTGTTCTTAGGCCAACAATTCTCGTCTTCCCGGACCCAACCTGGACAAACCACCAGAGGCCATGCCTGGGTATCTGTTGAGGAGTAAGACGGGACATGTCTCCATTGGGCCGTCGTACTGTGTTCTAAAATCTTTCCAATTCGCTTGGAGACGAACGTCTTCCAGCGTGTCGGGTTCCCTATAAACCAACTGACTAAATATGCATCAGTCCAGAAATGAACGGACATGGGTATGTCGTTGATGGCAAATTGCGTTAGGATTCTCAATGTTTGGTAAGTGATGTCGGAATTCCTTACATCGAGTTTGTAGAATTGAAGGTAACGGACCGTCCCAATCGAGAGCAAATTGGTTCTCATCGAGGTTATCGGATGATCAGATATCGCACTGTGAGATGTCCTTTGGCAGCAGTAGTGACAGGAACTATGAGACCTAAGGGATCGTAGAGGCAAGCGACTACTAAAAGAAATGAACGTTTAGTAAAGGGGACCGGTATGTAAAATCAAACCTTGAAGCTATAGAAGTCCTCGTGTGGGTTCCAATAGAGTCCCATAGTTTTAATAGTCTTCTAGGAATTCACTTCTTCATTTCTTGTTTGAGCCATGTGCTAGTCAGGAATGCCGTATAAGATCTGTGGGTGATTTGATGCCCATTTTCTGAGTTTCATCCCTGCCGATTATAGTGTTGCTATGACTAGATCTCGTATTTTAGGTTCTCTGTTAACAGTGTTATGACCCGTTTGAACGAGGTCGACATATACTTCGCTTAAGAGTACTGGAGTAGCTAAGGGGTATCGGCCTTGTTCGTCTTGAGCAATTTGACGGAACACGCGTATACAATGCTGATATAGTGCCAAAAGTGACAGTATTTAGGATGTACTCGGCAATTTCATTTTGATCATTCCATCTGGATAGGATGCGATGAAATTGAGCATCAACCTGGATATCTGCAGGAAACACGTAACGATGTAGTCTCCATTTCATGATGACTCCGCCTAAATCATTTTTTAACATTGGGCCGATGCACAATAACTTGTTGAGAGTTTTCCGCTCGAAGTGGTACAGGATGCATCATACACACCATGATCGATTAAGGCTCGAATCACTGCAGTTTTTCCGGTTTTGTCATTGTGTATTGGATCGCGTTGGCTGAGCAGCAGTGGCCATCACTACTGTAGTGCAATTGGAAGGACGAGTAGGATCGGAGCTGAGTATGGTGACGATGCCCGCATTGTAAGCAATTTTTATTGCTACACTGCGTAAACGATGAGTAGTGCTGAGGTAGTTTATCGACACTGACTCGACAATCAGTAATCGAAAATTCGTTTACGGGCGAAGCAATCCTTGACGAGAAAGTCAGCACATTGTCACAAAATGTGGGGCCACATTTCGGTTTTCAATGATGTTAATGCCGACTAGGCGATTGTTAAGGAAGGTTTCCAAGTTTACGATACTTGGAATGCCACTGAAGTTCCCCAAGCAATGCTCCCAGATTTATACCGTGGACGTAACTGGCAGTCTGGACTCACAAAGGCAATCCATTGCGTGCTAGAATGGATATTAGTTTTGATACGATTAAATTCCTTGATGCATACGTTGGTTACGTCCAGCATAAGCTTTATCCTCCGATGAGTTTTCCATTGCGGAGAAAGGAAAATCCTAGAGAGCATTTATGTGGTACATCTTGATCCTGGTCTTGAGACAGAGCTTGCTTGAGGAAATGAAACCGCTGTAGATTCGATAACGCCTAATTCTGGTGGAACATATCATGGAAAGCTGCACAATCCGTATACTTTCCAGAAAAGTTGGATACTGGCAGCATTAGATGTTCAGCTGCTGCCCCCGGGCCGAGTATCTAGGAGCTGGCTGGGAAAAAATGTTTCCGATTCCTTGATATTTAACAGAACGCTGAAGTTGAGTTTTGAAAGGAAGTTGGAAATAGTTTTTAATTTTCCGAGACGAGATGTCCTTTTTAAGCTCTAAAATTGTCTGCCTCTACTTTGGAAGTGCTCGTTGTCTTGGGCTGGCTCATTTTGCTTTATGTACTCACTTATGTATTGTCTTCCCAAAGAGAGAGATCGACACTGGCTTAGGTGTTTTTTCGATTCGAATGTAATCAGCTGAGCAACAATCAACTGTAGGATAACAAAAGCTGTTACGCGAAGTATAACATAGAGGACGAGACTGTTAACAGAATCCGCGAGTAGTTAGTCTTAAACAAGAGATACAGCAGAAACGACGCTAAGATAAGACCAAATCGTTATTGTGAAAAATACTCTATATCAAGCAAATCCACACATTAAATAAACCTATAAACCCACTAAGAAAACCATCCGGTCAGAGTTCAGAAGTGGGATTGTGTTCAAGCAGTGCAGTATATTGGAGATTGGTATATTGGAGATAAAATGGAAATATTGGAACAGCATCGTTGGCGTGGAAAGTTACTGATGGGAAGCAGAACCAGAAATTACTCGATTTTTGTGTATGGCTGACGGATTCAAGGAAAAACTTAGAAAGTATAACCACGAATGGATTGTGTGTATATGGGCGTCATGGGAAAATTCGCATTGGAAAAGACACTTTTGAAAAGTATTGATGAAACGGTAGAATTAGCAGAGCTCTAGGTTGACCAGTTGAAATATTTCTTAAGAGGCCAAAATCTTGCAGCTGCGGGATCCAAAGCAGAGTTAGTACAGCGGCAAGATGAATTTGAGGAATCGGAAGACGTGGAGATGCCACAAGCAAATGGAAATGTGAGTCAACGAGAAGAACCGGTGACTTCACAAGCGGAAGCAATTTCACAACTGCAAAATGTAAAGACCGAACTGAAGAATATGATGGATATGAAGAATATGACGCTATTCATAATCTACAAGCTACAAGCAAAGACACTTCGCCAGAGTTTGATCCAGGAGACGAGAATGCTATATCAGTGAATCAGTTCATCGATAGTGTCATCAAAGTGGTTGGTGCGTATCGTTGGGAATTGACGTTTTTATTACAGGCAATTTATACAAGCGATCAGCCAAGATGTGGTTCGATTTTTCGCCCACGAGGGATGAGTTTTGAGGAAGCCCGGATGAAGCGGAAAGGCATTGTATTGACATGACTGATGCAGCCGACGAGCTAAAGAAACAGTGAAGGAGTATTGTTTCCGAATGTCAGCCCTAGGAGTGCGGTATAGTCTATAAAGTAAAGTACAAAGTTAATCCAATATGCGTTACAACTTCCATATAGAACATTTAACATTTATGATTTTAAGCGCGTAATTTCGTAAAGCTAAGTATTGCTGGTTTTCTGTAGTTTGGAGCGTCTTGAAACTTACCTAGTGAACGTGAAATTGATGCTTCAATGTTCGAATATGATGGCTAAATCAAATTTTGTACTAAATCATTGTTGGGGGTGGATGTGGGGCGATAATCAATGCTCTGCAGGAGCACGAATACATATAGATATATACAGAAATTCGAAACAGAAGACATAAACATATTCAAATAATAAAATGGCCACAAAAATAATACAAAAGAATAAAATAAAGGTCCATCTCCATTAAATCAAAGGGGCAGGATGAAGTGGCGCACCTGGGAGCTGTAACGATGCCACGACGAAAGCGCGCCTGGTTCCGGGCTTTCGTTCGAGTGGCGCGGTGCAGCAGCAGGAGCAGGATCTGACTTAGTCCCAGCAATGGCGGCCAGGTAAAACGTAGGGCCAGAAGGTCGATGATGGCCAGGAGAGCCAGGATGTCGGCCAGGTAGTTTGGGTGTGCCCTCGGCTGTACCAGTCGGCTGCCCTGGTACGTGTTGATCGTCTCGATGTTGGCAAAGATCGGACTCTGCGAGTTCAGGCAGTATTTGTACTTGTAGACACAGGGCCAGCAGAGCAACCACTCCCAGCGGGGCGTACCAGTATGAGATCGGCTCCCGCTGCTCGTAGAAGTACTTGGTTGCCGCGGTCAGCAGATACGGAGTGGCTACGTAGCGGAGGAGCAGCAGGTAGCCGTAGCCCAGGTGGTGTTCAAAGACAATGGCGTCAAGAATAGGCCACCAGACAGCAGTCCCACAGCCGTCCGCTGGGGCTTGTATGGCAGCTATTAAGATCTGTAAGATCTATCTATCTCTATATCTATATATATCTATATATCTATAATCTATACCTTATATAAAACTGACTGATCGGAAACGCCATAACTTTGTTTTTTTTTTTACTTTGAGCAAACTAATCTGCCACAAAGTTTGGCCGACTATATACTATATCTAATAATATCTTAACTGCAAGGGTATATCGGCTCCGTCCTAAGTTTGCTTTCCTTTCTTGTTTCATATAACAGGTGTAAGTCCTGTATCTATTAGAATATTACGTTTTTATACATTTTTTTGTTAAATCGGAAAATATGGGGCACATCTATTGTTTGCCTAAAAAATTGTCCTCTTGGATATTATTTATGCGCATTTGTTTTTTTTAGGTTGAGCAGATGTCTCAATTTGCGTACTTTTGACTCTCTGTTCTGGTTGTTCAAATGGGTTTTTTCCCCGATCGAAGGTGCACCATTTGAGAATGGTTGGTTATTAGGGTTATTATTTCTATTATGGATTTGGATTCTGGTGTCCGCTTTTATAGGTTCGGTTTTTTATTGGTATAGTATTGTGATTTTTGCAAGGATTATACCCTGCGTTATTGTTTTAGTGGCTATTAGGGTTTTGATAGCTATTATTATTATACTTCTTATTAGCCATTAGAATACCCCTTATTATTAAAAGTTATTATTTTGGTCAAAAGTGTGCAACGCAGTGAAGGAGACATCTCCCACCCTATAAAGTATATATTCTTGGTCAGAATCACCTCCATAGTCGATATAAGCATGTCCGTCTGTCTGTTTGTGCGTCCGTCTGTCTGTCTTTTTTAAGTCTTTCAGTGTTTAAGCTATCGTCTTCAAACTTTGCACACACCCTTCATTCCTTTACCGGCAGCATATATGAGTCGTAACGGCCGGGATCGATCGACTATATCCTATAGCTGTCATATAGCTCATTGATCGGATATGCGAAGCATCGTTGTTTCTCGAGTTAGAAGAATGGATTTCTATTCAATATACTTATACCATTAGATATATATATCGGATATCATATAACCGGCCAATCCTTAGGTGTAACTTAAAGGTGTAACTTTTTATTAAACAGATTTAAAAAGTCCCCTTACTTAAAATCTGTTTTGTATAAGTACACTTAACTCTTGTTCAATGATGAGAAGTGGCCCCGAAGACAAAGCCTGGCCAAAATTTCATTAAAATGGTTCCGTGATTTGTTCAGGCATCAATGGTGTTGTAAAGTCCATTGATGTATTTCTTTATAAAATAATATAATACTATTACTAATATAATATAAGTTAAACACGATGAAACGAAAAAAATAATATTTATTGGACACTTGGTCCGTATTTATTTGCACAAAAATTTGAACTAAATTATGTTTACAGAAATTGCCATATTTATACCCAATAACTTTGTCGCTGCCTCTGCCAACGTCGGAGCTTTGCCGTTGTCGTTGCTGCAGCGGGAAGTGGATCAGTCAGCACATTTTGGGAGCTATTGACCGAAGCCGGGAAGTTGCCCTCCTCCACCTTTAAAATCTAGTGTCTACGCTCGTTGCGGTCGTTGATCTTGTTACCAGAAGCTATTTTGTTGATGTGAAGTATTTTGACCCTTTTAATGAAAAAGCGGATTGCTAGCGCTGCAAGTCCCATGATTACTATGAAACTTATTAGAAAATCGGCTGTATGCGATGTAGTTTTTAACAGTTCCAAGGTCTTGGTGTTGTTGATGTTTAGTTCTTTGGCCAATTCTAGTGATAGCTTTTCTTCTATCTTTTTAATGGTCATCTCAGACCATTAAATGGTTATCTCATTATAATTATTAAATTTTGAAATTTTTGCAAAAAGTTTCTCTTTACATTTGATTACATTTTCGTTTTGAATTTTATTAACATATTGACCAATTTTTATTGGTTTGATTAAAAGTTCTTCACAAAGGTTGGTGTCGGTTATAGGAATTTTAATAATATAAATAACTGTTGGCCCATTGCTTGCTACGCTTACTTCTGCGATTTTCATTGCTTCTTCAAAATTAGTGTATGGCAACTGGTCTTGATCTAGTGTTTTTATAACATCATTTACCTCTTCAACTCCTAATATCTGGGTGTTACTAATATCTGCGTTAACCCATTGTATTGCGTGGTTTAGGTTAACTATTTCTTTTTTAAGCATTTTAATTTGAAACATTAATGTTGTGCTAGTGTCCCTTTGAGTGTTTCCGTATTTTAAGCTATTAATTAGATTTGCATTGGATTGGGCGATATTATTTATATTTTCTACGATAAGTCTGTTTACAATAACATGATTGTTTATGTTAGTTAATGCTGAATGTTTTATTTCTTGAACTGTCGGGAGAACCAGCTAACCATTTCTTCAGTTATAAATTATTATTTCTTCAGTTATAAATGGCAATATTGGGTCGTATGTCTTCAGTTGGTAGTTAGCAGTGTAATTAATTTTTTCAAGTGTTTTTTCGTATTGTTCTATGTCAATAATATGAATTAGTCTGAAGGTTCCCGTTTGAACCTTTGCCAGTCGGGTAATTAGAGTCACAATATTGGATTTTGTGTAATCAGTAATTTGCACGTCAGCTGTTAGGGGCTTTGCGAGCTTTGCATAATCTTTAATAAAGCGACGGTAGAACCCTGACAGTCCTAAAAAGGAACGAAGATATTTGAGTGTCTTTGGTTCGGGGAATTCGACGATTGCTCCCACCTTTTCTGGGTTTTTCTTAATTCCGGTATATGCTACTAAAAATCCTAGAAATTCAACTTCTTTCTTAAAAAATTCGCTTTTATCTAATTGAATTTTCATGTTCGCGTTTTCGAGAATATAATTTCTATATCCTTTAGATGGTTTTCTTCGCTTTTACTGAAGATAATAATGTCGTCAATGTAGACGAAACACCTAATTCCTATATGTTCTCTAAGGATATCATCTAGCGCTCGTTGAAAAATAGAAGGGGCATTTTTGAGTCCAAACGGTTGTCTGGTAAACTCGTATTTGCCTTGATACACGGAAAATGCTGTTTTTTCTATGTCTGATTGTCTGAGTGGGATTTGTTGAAATCCACTTTTAAGATCTAAGACAGAAAAAAATTTACTTTGTCCTAGTTGTGCCAGACTTTGGTAGAGTAAGTCAGTTTCTCGTCTGGATCGCCAAATAAGTTTGGAAATTTTAAGCAAATATTTTTTAAATTTTTCTATTGCGTTTCTGTTGTATGATCTATTCGAATATCTAATTTGTTGACTTCGGGGGAAGCTTTCTGTTTTATTTTGATTCTACGTTTGTTTTTAATTGAAATGAAACCTTTCTGCAAATTTATTTTGGCGTTGATTTCGCGAAGTGTATCATTTCCTATGATGGCATCAAACGATTTTAACGAGGGTAGTAAAAAAAATTTAACAAATGTATCTTTTAAATCAAATGGGTTGGCAATTGTACATCTATCACTAAATTCTGATAGCTCTATCTCATATAGTCTCTGAGATGCACGAGTTCATACAGGCTGAAAGAAGGACATGGCTGTAACGAATCGTTTGTTGATTCTGATCAGAAATTTATATACACTATATAAATGGGGTTGGGGATGCATCCTTTTTTCTGTATACGTGAAGAAAAGGTATAACTCCTCTAAAAAAACAACGATTTGGGTAAATTTTCTTTTGTAGCTATAAAACAGGTACTACAATAGCTTGGCATTAGAACTTCTTCGATTTGTAGAGTAGTTTTAGAGGCTTAAAGGGGCGTGAAGAGTGTTTGACACAAACCTGACCTTCGCGGTTATCATAAACATCTATCACTAAAATCTGATAGCTCTATCTCATATAGTCTCTGAGATGCACGAGTTCATACATGCTAAAAGACGGATATGGCTGTAGCGAATCGGTTGTTGATTCTGATCAGGAATTTATATGCAGTATATAAATGGGATTGGAGATGCTTTCTTTTTCTTTCTGCATATGTGAAGAAAAGCTATAGCTCCCTTAAAAAAAAAACAACGATTTGAGTAAATTTTGTTTTTAGCTATAAAACAGGCACTACAATAGCTTGGCATTAGAACTTCTTCGATTTTTAGAGTAGTTTTAGAGGCTTAAAGGGGCGTGAAGAATCTTTGACACAAACCTGACCTTCGCGTTTATCAGTACATCTATCACTAAATTCTGATAGCTCTATCTAATATATAGTCTCTGAGATGCACGAGTTCATACAGGCTGAAAGACGGACAAGGCTGTAGCGAATCGGTTGTTGATTCTGATCAGGAATTTATCTACAGTATATAAATGGGGTTAGGTTTGCTTCATTTTTTTCTGCATACGTGAAGAAAAGGTATAACTCCTCTAAAAAAAACAACGATTTGGGTAAATTTTGTTATGTAAGTATAAAATAGGCACTAGAGCATGTTGGCATTAGAACTTCTTCGATTTTAAGAGTATTTTTAGAGGCTTAAAGGGGCATGAAGAGTCTTGGACACAAACCTAATCGAATCGGTTGTCGATTCTGATCAGGAATTTATATGCAGTATATAAAAGGGGTTGGAGATGCTTCCTTTTTTTCTGCATACGTGAAGAAAATGTATAACTCCTCTAAAAAACAACGATTTGGGTAAATTTTCTTTTGTAGCTATAAAACAGGTACTACAATAGCTTGGCATTAGAACTTCTTCGATTTTAAGAGTATTTTTAGAGGCTTAAAGGGGCGTGAAGAGTCTTGGACACAAACCTGACCTTCGCGGTTATCATATACATCTATCACTAAATTGTGATAGCTCTATCACATATATTCTCTGAGATGCACGAGTTCATACAGGCTAAAAGACGGATATGGCTGTAGCGAATCGGTTGTTGATTCTGATCAGGAATTTAAGTACAGTATACAAATGGAGTTGGGGATGCTTCCTTTTTTTCTGCATACGTGAAGATAAGGTTTAACTCCTCTAAATAAAACAACGATTTGGGTAAATTTTCTTTTGTAGCTATAAAACAGGTACATCAATAGCTTGGCATTAGAACTTCTTCGATTTTTAGAGTAGTTTGAGAGGCTTAAAGGGGCGTGAAGAATCTTTGACACAAATCTGACCTTCGAGGTTATCATATACATTTAACACTATATTCTGACAGCTCTATCTCATATAGTCTCTGAGATGCACGAGTTCATACAGGCTGAAAGACGGACATGGCTGTAGCGAATCGGTTGTTGATTCTGATCAGGAATTTATGTACAGTATATAAATGGAGTTAGGTTTGCTTCCTTTTTTTCTGCATACGTGAAGAAAAGGTATAACTCCTCTAAAAAAAACAACGATTTGGGTAAATTTTCTTTTGTAGCTATAAAGCAGGTACTACAATAGCTTGGCATTAGAACTTCTTCGATTTTAAGAGTATTTTTAGAGGCTTAAAGGGGCGTGAAGAGTCTTGGACACAAACCTGACCTTCGCGGTTATCATATACATCTATCACTAAATTGTGATAGCTCTATCACATATATTCTCTGAGATGCACGAGTTCATACAGGCTAAAAGACGGATATGGCTGTAGCGAATCGGTTGTTGATTCAGATCAGGAATTTAAGTACAGTATATAAATGGAGTTGGGGATGCTTCCTTTTTTTCTGCATACGTGAAGATAAGGTTTAACTCCTCTAAATAAAACAACGATTTGGGTAAATTTTCTTTTGTAGCTATAAAACAGGTACATCAATAGCTTGGCATTAGAACTTCTTCGATTTTAAGAGTAGTTTGAGAGGCTTAAAGGGGCGTGAAGAATCTTTGACACAAACCTGACCTTCGAGGTTATCATATACATTTATCACTATATTCTGATAGCTCTCTCTCATATAGTCTCTGAGATGCACGAGTTCATACAGGCTGAAAGACGGATATGGCTGTAACGAATCGGTTGTTGATTCTGATCAGAAATTTATATACAGTATATAAATGGGGTTGGGGATGCATCCTTTTTTCTGCATACGTGAAGAAAAGGTATAACTCCTCTAAAAAAAACGATTTGGGTAAATTTGCTTTTGTAGCTATAAAACAGGTACTACAATAGCTTGGCATTAGAACTTCTTCGATTTTTAGAGTAGTTTTAGAGGCTTAAAGGGGCGTGAAGAGTCTTTGACAAAAACCTGACCTTCGCGGTTATCATATACATCTATCACTAAATTCTGATAGCTCTATCTCATATAGTCTCTGAGATGCACGAGTTCATACAGGCTAAAAGACGGATATGGCTGTAGCGAATCGGTTGTTGATTCAGATCAGGAATTTAAGTACAGTATATAAATGGAGTTGGGGATGCTTCCTTTTTACTGCATACGTGAAGAAAAGGTTCAACTCCTCTAAATAAAACAACGATTTGGGTAAATTTTCTTTTGTAGCTATAAAACAGGTACTACAATAGCTTGGCATTAGAGATCTTCGATTTTAAGAGTAGTTTTAGAGGCTTAAAGGGGCGTGAAGAGTTTTTGACACAAACCTGACCTTCGCGGTTATCATATACATTTAACACTATATTCTGATAGCTCTATCTCATATAGTCTCTGAGATGCACGAGTTCATACAGGCTGAAAGACGGACATGGCAGTAGCGAATCTGTTGTTGATTCTGATCAGGAATTTATGTACAGTATATAAATGGGGTTGGGTTTGCTTCCTTTTTTTCTGCATACGTGAAGAAAAGGTATAACTCCTCTAAAAAAAACAACGATTTGGGTAAATTTTGTTATGTAACTATAAAATAGGCAATAGAGCATGTTTGCATTAGAACTTCTTCGATTTTAAGAGTAATTTTAGAGGCTTAAAGGGGCGTGAAGAGTCTTGGACACAAACCTGACCTTCGCGTTTATAATGTACATCTATCACTTAATTCTGATAGCTCTATCTAATATATAGTCTCTGAGATGCACGAGTTCATACAGGCTGAAAGACGGACAAGGCTGTAGCGAATCGGATGTTGATTCTGATCAGGAATTTATCTACAGTATATAAATGGGGTTAGGTTTGCTTCCTTTTTTTCTGCATACGTGAAGAAAAGGTATAACTCCTCTAAAAAAAACAACGATTTGGGTAAATTTTGTTATGTAACTATAAAATAGGCACTAGAGCATGTTTGCATTAGAACTTCTTCGATTTTAAGAGTATTTTTAGAGGCTTTAAGGGGCGTGAAGAGTCTTGGACACAAACCTGACCTTCGCGTTTATAATGTACATTTATCACTTAATTCTGATAGCTCTATCTAATATATAGTCTCTGAGATGCACGAGTTCATAAAAGCTGAAAGACGGACAAGGCTGTAGTGAATCGGATGTTGATTCTGATCAGGAATTTATCTACGGTATATAAATGGGGTTAGGTGTGCTTCCTTTTTTTCTGCATACGTGAAGAAAAGGTATAACTCCTCTAAAAAAAACAACGATTTGGGTAAATTTTGTTATGTAACTATAAAATAGGCACTAGAGCATGTTGGCATTAGAACTTTTTCGATTTTAAGAGTATTTTTAGAGGCTTAAAGGGGCGTGAAGAGTCTTGGACACAAACCTAAGCGAATCGGTTGTTGATTCTGATCAGGAATTTATATGCAGTATATAAAAGGGGTTGGAGATGCTTCCTTTTTTTCTGCATACGTGAAGAAAAGGTATAACTCCTCTAAAAAAACAACGATTTGGGTAAATTTTCTTTTGTAGCTATAAAACAGGTACTACAATAGCTTGGCATTAGAACTTCTTCGATTTTTAGAGTAGTTTTAGAGGCTTAAAGGGGCGTGAAGAATCTTTGACACAAACCTGACCTTCGCGGTTATCATATACATCTATCACTAAATTGTGATAGCTCTATCTCATATAGTCTCTGAGATGCACGAGTTCATACAGGCTAAAAGACGGATATGGCTGTAGCGAATCGGTTGTTGATTCAGATCAGGAATTTAAGTACAGTATATAAATGGAGTTGGGGATGCTTCCTTTTTTTCTGCATGCGTGAAGAAAAGGTTTAACGCCTCTAAATAAAACAACGATTTGGGTAAATTTTCTTTTGTAGCTATAAAACAGGTACATCAATAGCTTGGCATTAGAACTTCTTCGATTTTTAGAGTAGTTTTAGAGGCTTAAAGGGGCGTGAAGAATCTTTGACACAAACCTGACCTTCGCGGTTATCATATACATCTATCACTAAATTATGATAGCTCTATCTCATATAGTCTCTGAGATGCATGAGTTCATACAGGCTAAAAGACGGGTATGGCTTTAGCGAATCGGTTGTTGATTTAGATCAGGAATTTAGGTACAGTATATAAATGGAGTTGGGGATGCTTCCTTTTTTCTGCTTACGTGAAGAAAAGGTTTAACTCCTCTAAATAAAACAACGATTTGGGTAAATTTTCTTTTGTAGCTATAAAACAGGTACTACAATAGCTTGGCATTAGAACTTCTTCGATTTTTAGAGTAGTTTTAGAGGCTTAAAGGGGCGTGAAGAGTTTTTGACACAAACCTGACCTTCGCGGTTATCATATACATCTATCACTAAATTCTGATAGCTCATCTCATATAGTCTCTGAGATGCACGAGTTCATACAGGCTAAAAGACGGATATTGCTGTAGCGAATCGGATGTTTATTCAGATCAGGAATTTAAGTACAGTATATAAATGGAATTGGGTATGCTTCCTTTTTTCTGCATACGTGAAGAAAAGGTTTAACTCCTCTAAATAAAACAACGATTTGGGTAAATTTTCTTTTGTAGCTATAAAACAGGTACTACAATAGATTGGCATTAGAGATCTTCGATTTTAAGAGTAGTTTTAGAGGCTTAAAGGGGCGTGAAAAGTTTTTGACACAAACCTGACCTTCGCGGTTATCATATACATTTAACACTATATTCTGATAGCTCTATCTTATATAGTCTCTGAGATACACGAGTTCATACAGGCTGAAAGACGGATATGGCTGTAGCGAATCGGTTGTTGATTCAGATCAGGAATTTAAGTACAGTATATAAATGGAGTTGGGGATGCTTCCTTTTTTCTGCATACGTGAAGAAAAGGTTTAACTCCTCTAAATAAAACAACGATTTGGGTAAATTTTCTTTTGTAGCTATAAAACAGGTACTACAATAGATTGGCATTAGAGATTCTTCGATTTTAAGAGTAGTTTTAGAGGCTTAAAGGGGCGTGAAAAGTTTTTGACACAAACCTGACCTTCGCGGTTATCATATACATCTATCACTAAATTCTGATAGCTCTATCTCATATAGTCTCTGAGATGCACGAGTTCATACAGGCTGAAAGACGGACATGGCTGTAACGAATCGGTTGTTGATTCTGATCAGAAATTTATATACAGTATATAAATGGAGTTGGGGATGCTTCCTTTTTTCTGCATACGTGAAGAAAAGGTATAACTCCTCTAAATAAAACAACGATTTGGGTAAATTTTCTTTTGTAGCTATAAAACAGGTACTTCAATAGCTTGGCATTAGAACTTCTTCGATTTTTAGAGTAGTTTTAGAGGCTTAAAGGGGCGTGAAGAATCTTTGACACAAACCTGACCTTCGCGGTTATCATATACATCTATCACTAAATTCTGATAGCTCTATCTCATATAGTCTCTGAGATGCACGAGTTCATACATGCTGAAAGACGGATATGGCTGTAACGAATCGGTTGTTGATTCTGATCAGAAATTTATATACAGTATATAAATGGGGTTGGGGATGCTTCCTTTTTTCTGCTTACGTGAAGAAAAGGTATAACTCCTCTAAATAAAACAACGATTTGGGTAGATTTCTTTTGTAGCTATAAAACAGGTACTACAATAGCTTGGCATTAGAGATCTTCGATTTTAAGAGTAGTTTTAGAGGCTTAAAGGGGCGTGAAGAATCTTTGACACAAACCTGACCTTCGCGGTTATCATATACATCTATCACTAAATTCTGATAGCTCTATCTCATATAGTCTCTGAGATGCACGAGTTCATACAGGCTGAAAGACGGATATGGCTGTAACGAATCGGTTGTTGATTCTGATCAGAAATTTATATACAGTATATAAATGGGGTTGGGGATGCTTCCTTTTTTCTGCATACGTGAAGAAAAGGTTTAACTCCTCTAAATAAAACAACGATTTGGGTAAATTTTCTTTTGTAGCTATAAAACAGGTACAACAATAGCTTGGCATTAGAGATCTTCGATTTTAAGAGTAGTTTTAGAGGCTTAAAGGGGCGTGAAGAATCTTTGACACAAACCTGACCTTCGCGGTTATCATATACATCTATCACTAAATTCTGATAGCTCTATCTCATATATTCTCTGAGATGCACGAGTTCATACAGGCTAAAAGACGGATATGGCTGTAGCGAATCGGTTGTTGATTTAGATCAGTAATTTAGGTACAGTATATAAATGGAGTTGGGGATGCTTCCTTTTTTTCTGCATACGTGAAGAAAAGGTTTAACTCCTCTAAATAAAACAACGATTTGGGTAAATTTTCTTTTGTAGCTATAAAACAGGTACAACAATAGCTTGGCATTAGAGACTTCTTCGATTTTAAGAGTAGTTTTAGAGGCTTAAAAGGGGCGTGAAGAGTCTTTGACACAAACCTGACCTTCGCGGTTATCATATACATCTATCACTAAATTCTGATAGCTCTATCTCATATAGTCTCTGAGATGCACGAGTTCATACAGGCTGAAAGACGGATATGGCTGTAGCGAATCGGTTGTTGATTCAGATCAGGAATTTAAGTACAGTATATAAATGGAGTTGGGGATGCTTCCTTTTTTCTGCATACGTGAAGAAAAGGTTTAACTCCTCTAAATAAAACAACGATTTGGGTAAATTTTCTTTTGTAGCTATAAAACAGGTACTATCAATAGCTTGGCATTAGAACTTCTTCGATTTTTAGAGTAGTTTTAGAGGCTTAAAGGGGCGTGAAGAATCTTTGACACAAACCTGACCTTCGCGGTTATCATATACATCTATCACTAAATTCTGATAGCTCTATCTCATATAGTCTCTGAGATGCACGAGTTCATACAGGCTAAAAGACGGATATGGCTGTAGCGAATCGGTTGTTGATTTAGATCAGGAATTTAGGTACAGTATATAAATGGAGTTGGGGATGCTTCCTTTTTTCTGCATACGTGAAGAAAAGGTTTAACTCCTCTAAATAAAACAACGATTTGGGTAAATTTTCTTTTGTAGCTATAAAACAGGTACTACAATAGCTTGGCATTAGAACTTCTTCGATTTTTAGAGTAGTTTTAGAGGCTTAAAGGGGCGTGAAGAGTCTTTGACACAAACCTGACCTTCGCGGTTATCATATACATCTATCACTAAATTCTGATAGCTCTATCTCATATAGTCTCTGAGATGCACGAGTTCATACAGGCTAAAAGACGGATATGGCTGTAGCGAATCGGTTGTTGATTCAGATCAGGAATTTAAGTACAGTATATAAATGGAGTTGGGGATGCTTCCTTTTTTCTGCATACGTGAAGAAAAGGTATAACTCCTCTAAATAAAACAACGATTTGGGTAAATTTTCTTTTGTAGCTATAAAACAGGTACTACAATAGCTTGGCATTAGAGACTTCTTCGATTTTTAGAGTAGTTTTAGAGGCTTAAAGGGGCGTGAAGAGTCTTTGACACAAACCTGACCTTCGCGGTTATCATATACATCTATCACTAAATTCTGATAGCTCTATCTCATATAGTCTCTGAGATGCACGAGTTCATACAGGCTGAAAGACGGACATGGCTGTAACGAATCGGTTGTTGATTCTGATCAGGAATTTATATACAGTATATAAATGGGGTTGGGGATGCTTCCTTTTTTTCTGCATACGTGAAGAAAAGGTATAACTCCTCTAAATAAAACAACGATTTGGGTAAATTTTCTTTTGTAGCTATAAAACAGGTACTACAATAGCTTGGCATTAGAACTTCTTCGATTTTTAGAGTAGTTTTAGAGGATTAAAGGGGCGTGAAGAGTCTTTGACACAAACCTGACCTTCGCGGTTATCATATACATCTATCACTAAATTCTGATAGCTCTATCTCATATAGTCTCTGAGATGCACGAGTTCATACAGGCTAAAAGACGGATATGGCTGTAGCGAATCGGTTGTTGATTCAGATCAGGAATTTAAGTACAGTATATAAATGGAGTTGGGGATGCTTCCTTTTTTCTGCATACGTGAAGAAAAGGTATAACTCCTCTAAATAAAACAACGATTTGGGTAAATTTTCTTTTGTAGCTATAAAACAGGTACTACAATAGCTTGGCATTAGAACTTCTTCGATTTTTAGAGTAGTTTTAGAGGCTTAAAGGGGCGTGAAGAGTCTTTGACACAAACCTGACCTTCGCGGTTATCATATACATCTATCACTAAATTCTGATAGCTCTATCTCATATAGTCTCTGAGATGCACGAGTTCATACAGGCTAAAAGACGGATATGGCTGTAGCGAATCGGTTGTTGATTCTGATCAGGAATTTATCTACAGTATATAAATGGGGTTGGGTTTGCTTCCTTTTTTTCTGCATACGTGAAGAAAAGGTATAACTCCTCTAAAAAAAACAACGATTTGGGTAAATTTTGTTTTGTAGCTATAAAATAGGCACTAGAGCATGTTGGCATTAGAACTTCTTCGATTTTAAGAGTAGTTTTAGAGGCTTAAAGGGGCGTGAAGAGTCTTTGACACAAACCTGACCTTCGCGGTTATCATATACATCTATCACTAAATTCTGATAGCTCTATCTCATATAGTCTCTGAGATGCACGAGTTCATACAGGCTGAAAGACGGACATGGCTGTAGCGAATCGGTTGTTGATTCTGATCAGGAATTTATATACAGTATATAAATGGGGTTGGGGATGCATCCTTTTTTCTGCATACGTGAAGAAAAGGTATAACTCCTCTAAAAAAACAACGATTTGGGTAAATTTTCTTTTGTAGCTATAAAACAGGTACTACAATAGCTTGGCATTAGAACTTCTTCGATTTTTAGAGTAGTTTTAGAGGCTTAAAGGGGCGTGAAGAGTCTTTGACACAAACCTGACCTTCGCGGTTATCATATACATCTATCACTAAATTCTGATAGCTCTATCTCATATAGTCTCTGAGATGCACGAGTTCATACAGGCTAAAAGACGGATATGGCTGTAGCGAATCGGTTGTTGATTCTGATCAGGAATTTAAGTACAGTATATAAATGGAGTTGGGGATGCTTCCTTTTTTCTGCATACGTGAAGAAAAGGTTATAACTCCTCTAAATAAAACAACGATTTGGGTAAATTTTCTTTTGTAGCTATAAAACAGGTACTACAATAGCTTGGCATTAGAACTTCTTCGATTTTAAGAGTAGTTTTAGAGGCTTAAAGGGGCGTGAAGAGTCTTTGACACAAACCTGACCTTCGCGGTTATCATATACATCTATCACTAAATTCTGATAGCTCTATCTCATATAGTCTCTGAGATGCACGAGTTCATACAGGCTGAAAGACGGATATGGCTGTAGCGAATCGGTTGTTGATTCTGATCAGGAATTTATCTACAGTATATAAATGGGGTTGGGGATGCTTCCTTTTTTTCTGCATACGTGAAGAAAAGGTATAACTCCTCTAAAAAAAACAACGATTTGGGTAAATTTTGTTATGTAACTATAAAATAGGCACTAGAGCATGTTGGCATTAGAACTTCTTCGATTTTAAGAGTAGTTTTAGAGGCTTAAAGGGGCGTGAAGAGTCTTTGACACAAACCTGACCTTCGCGGTTATCATATACATCTATCACTAAATTCTGATAGCTCTATCTCCATATAGTCTCTGAGATGCACGAGTTCATACAGGCTGAAAGACGGACATGGCTGTAGCGAATCGGTTGTTGATTCTGATCAGGAATTTATCTACAGTATATAAATGGGGTTGGGTTTGCATCCTTTTTTTCTGCATACGTGAAGAAAAGGTATAACTCCTCTAAAAAAACAACGATTTGGGTAAATTTTCTTTTGTAGCTATAAAACAGGTACTACAATAGCTTGGCATTAGAACTTCTTCGATTTTTAGAGTAGTTTTAGAGGCTTAAAGGGGCGTGAAGAGTCTTTGACACAAACCTGACCTTCGCGGTTATCATATACATCTATCACTAAATTCTGATAGCTCTATCTCATATAGTCTCTGAGATGCACGAGTTCATACAGGCTGAAAGACGGATATGGCTGTAGCGAATCGGTTGTTGATTCTGATCAGGAATTTAAGTACAGTATATAAATGGGGTTGGGGATGCATCCTTTTTCTGCATAAGTGAAGAAAAGGTATAACTCCTCTAAAAAACAACGATTTGGGTAAATTTTCTTTTGTAGCTATAAAACAGGTACTACAATAGCTTGGCATTAGAGATCTTCGATTTTAAGAGTAGTTTTAGAGGCTTAAAGGGGCGTGAAGAGTCTTTGACACAAACCTGACCTTCGCGGTTATCATATACATCTATCACTAAATTCTGATAGCTCTATCTCATATAGTCTCTGAGATGCACGAGTTCATACAGGCTGAAAGACGGATATGGCTGTAGCGAATCGGTTGTTGATTCTGATCAGGAATTTATCTACAGTATATAAATGGGGTTGGGGTTGCTTCCCTTTTTTCTGCATACGTGAAGAAAAGGTATAACTCCTCTAAAAAAAACAACGATTTGGGTAAATTTTCTTTTGTAACTATAAAACAGGCACTAGAGCATAGCTTGGCATTAGAACTTCTTCGATTTTAAGAGTAGTTTTAGAGGCTTAAAGGGGCGTGAAGAGTCTTTGACACAAACCTGACCTTCGCGGTTATCATATACATCTATCACTAAATTCTGATAGCTCTATCTCATATAGTCTCTGAGATGCACGAGTTCATACAGGCTGAAAGACGGATATGGCTGTAGCGAATCGGTTGTTGATTCTGATCAGGAATTTATATGCAGTATATAAATGGGGTTGGGGATGCTTCCTTTTTTTCTGCATACGTGAAGAAAAGGTATAACTCCTCTAAAAAACAACGATTTGGGTAAATTTTCTTTTGTAGCTATAAAACAGGTACTACAATAGCTTGGCATTAGAACTTCTTCGATTTTAGAGTAGTTTTAGAGGCTTAAAGGGGCGTGAAGAGTCTTTGACACAAACCTGACCTTCGCGGTTATCATATACATCTATCACTAAATTCTGATAGCTCTATCTCATATAGTCTCTGAGATGCACGAGTTCATACAGGCTAAAAGACGGATATGGCTGTAGCGAATCGGTTGTTGATTCAGATCAGGAATTTAAGTACAGTATATAAATGGAGTTGGGGATGCTTCCTTTTTTTCTGCATACGTGAAGAAAAGGTATAACTCCTCTAAATAAAACAACGATTTGGGTAAATTTTCTTTTGTAGCTATAAAACAGGTACATCAATAGCTTGGCATTAGAACTTCTTCGATTTTTAGAGTAGTTTTAGAGGCTTAAAGGGGCGTGAAGAGTCTTTGACACAAACCTGACCTTCGCGGTTATCATATACATCTATCACTAAATTCTGATAGCTCTATCTCATATAGTCTCTGAGATGCACGAGTTCATACAGGCTGAAAGACGGACATGGCTGTAGCGAATCGGTTGTTGATTCTGATCAGGAATTTATGTACAGTATATAAATGGGGTTGGGGATGCTTCCTTTTTTCTGCATACGTGAAGAAAAGGTATAACTCCTCTAAATAAAACAACGATTTGGGTAAATTTTCTTTTGTAGCTATAAAACAGGTACTACAATAGCTTGGCATTAGAACTTCTTCGATTTTTAGAGTAGTTTTAGAGGCTTAAAGGGGCGTGAAGAGTCTTTGACACAAACCTGACCTTCGCGGTTATCATATACATCTATCACTAAATTCTGATAGCTCTATCTCATATAGTCTCTGAGATGCACGAGTTCATACAGGCTAAAAGACGGATATGGCTGTAGCGAATCGGTTGTTGATTCTGATCAGGAATTTATGTACAGTATATAAATGGGGTTGGGGATGCTTCCTTTTTTTCTGCATACGTGAAGAAAAGGTATAACTCCTCTAAATAAAACAACGATTTGGGTAAATTTTCTTTTGTAGCTATAAAACAGGTACTACAATAGCTTGGCATTAGAACTTCTTCGATTTTTAGAGTAGTTTTAGAGGCTTAAAGGGGCGTGAAGAGTCTTTGACACAAACCTGACCTTCGCGGTTATCATATACATCTATCACTAAATTCTGATAGCTCTATCTCATATAGTCTCTGAGATGCACGAGTTCATACAGGCTAAAAGACGGATATGGCTGTAGCGAATCGGTTGTTGATTCAGATCAGGAATTTAAGTACAGTATATAAATGGAGTTGGGGATGCTTCCTTTTTTTCTGCATACGTGAAGAAAAGGTATAACTCCTCTAAATAAAACAACGATTTGGGTAAATTTTCTTTTGTAGCTATAAAACAGGTACTACAATAGCTTGGCATTAGAACTTCTTCGATTTTAAGAGTAGTTTTAGAGGCTTAAAGGGGCGTGAAGAGTCTTTGACACAAACCTGACCTTCGCGGTTATCATATACATCTATCACTAAATTCTGATAGCTCTATCTCATATAGTCTCTGAGATGCACGAGTTCATACAGGCTGAAAGACGGACATGGCTGTAGCGAATCGGTTGTTGATTCTGATCAGGAATTTATCTACAGTATATAAATGGGGTTGGGGATGCTTCCTTTTTTTCTGCATACGTGAAGAAAAGGTATAACTCCTCTAAAAAAAACAACGATTTGGGTAAATTTTCTTTATGTAGCTATAAAACAGGTACTACAGCATAGCTTGGCATTAGAACTTCTTCGATTTTAAGAGTATTTTTAGAGGCTTAAAGGGGCGTGAAGAGTCTTTGACACAAACCTGACCTTCGCGGTTATCATATACATCTATCACTAAATTCTGATAGCTCTATCTCATATAGTCTCTGAGATGCACGAGTTCATACAGGCTGAAAGACGGATATGGCTGTAGCGAATCGGTTGTTGATTCTGATCAGGAATTTATCTACAGTATATAAATGGGGTTGGGGTTGCTTCCTTTTTTTCTGCATACGTGAAGAAAAGGTATAACTCCTCTAAAAAAAACAACGATTTGGGTAAATTTTGTTATGTAACTATAAAAAGGCACTAGAGCATGTTGGCATTAGAACTTTTCGATTTTAAGAGTATTTTAGAGGCTAAAGGGGCGTGAAGAGTCTTGAACAAACCTAAGCGAATCGGTTGTTGATTCTGATCAGGAATTTATATGCAGTATATAAAGGGGGTTGGAGATGCTTCCTTTTTTCTGCATACGTGAAGAAAAGGTATAACTCCTCTAAAAAAACAACGATTTGGGTAAATTTTCTTTTGTAGCTATAAAACAGGTACTACAATAGCTTGGCATTAGAACTTCTTCGATTTTTAGAGTAGTTTTAGAGGCTTAAAGGGGCGTGAAGAGTCTTTGACACAAACCTGACCTTCGCGGTTATCATATACATCTATCACTAAATTCTGATAGCTCTATCTCATATAGTCTCTGAGATGCACGAGTTCATACAGGCTGAAAGACGGACATGGCTGTAGCGAATCGGTTGTTGATTCTGATCAGGAATTTATGTACAGTATATAAATGGGGTTGGGGATGCTTCCTTTTTTTCTGCATACGTGAAGAAAAGGTATAACTCCTCTAAATAAAACAACGATTTGGGTAAATTTTCTTTTGTAGCTATAAAACAGGTACTACAATAGCTTGGCATTAGAACTTCTTCGATTTTTAGAGTAGTTTTAGAGGCTTAAAGGGGCGTGAAGAGTCTTTGACACAAACCTGACCTTCGCGGTTATCATATACATCTATCACTAAATTCTGATAGCTCTATCTCATATAGTCTCTGAGATGCACGAGTTCATACAGGCTAAAAGACGGATATGGCTTTAGCGAATCGGTTGTTGATTCTGATCAGGAATTTATGTACAGTATATAAATGGAGTTGGGGATGCTTCCTTTTTTTCTGCATACGTGAAGAAAAGGTATAACTCCTCTAAATAAAACAACGATTTGGGTAAATTTTCTTTTGTAGCTATAAAACAGGTACTACAATAGCTTGGCATTAGAACTTCTTCGATTTTTAGAGTAGTTTTAGAGGCTTAAAGGGGCGTGAAGAGTCTTTGACACAAACCTGACCTTCGCGGTTATCATATACATCTATCACTAAATTCTGATAGCTCTATCTCATATAGTCTCTGAGATGCACGAGTTCATACAGGCTGAAAGACGGATATGGCTGTAGCGAATCGGTTGTTGATTCTGATCAGGAATTTATGTACAGTATATAAATGGGGTTGGGGATGCTTCCTTTTTTCTGCATACGTGAAGAAAAGGTATAACTCCTCTAAATAAAACAACGATTTGGGTAAATTTTCTTTTGTAGCTATAAAACAGGTACTACAATAGCTTGGCATTAGAACTTCTTCGATTTTTAGAGTAGTTTTAGAGGCTTAAAGGGGCGTGAAGAGTCTTTGACACAAACCTGACCTTCGCGGTTATCATATACATCTATCACTAAATTCTGATAGCTCTATCTCATATAGTCTCTGAGATGCACGAGTTCATACAGGCTGAAAGACGGATATGGCTGTAACGAATCGGTTGTTGATTCTGATCAGAAATTTATATACAGTATATAAATGGGGTTGGGGATGCATCCTTTTTTTCTGCATACGTGAAGAAAAGGTATAACTCCTCTAAAAAAACAACGATTTGGGTAAATTTTCTTTTGTAGCTATAAAACAGGTACTACAATAGCTTGGCATTAGAACTTCTTCGATTTTTAGAGTAGTTTTAGAGGCTTAAAGGGGCGTGAAGAGTCTTTGACACAAACCTGACCTTCGCGGTTATCATATACATCTATCACTAAATTCTGATAGCTCTATCTCATATAGTCTCTGAGATGCACGAGTTCATACAGGCTAAAAGACGGATATGGCTGTAGCGAATCGGTTGTTGATTCTGATCAGGAATTTAAGTACAGTATATAAATGGGGTTGGGGATGCTTCCTTTTTTCTGCATACGTGAAGAAAAGGTATAACTCCTCTAAATAAAACAACGATTTGGGTAAATTTTCTTTTTGTAGCTATAAAACAGGTACTACAATAGCTTGGCATTAGAACTTCTTCGATTTTAAGAGTAGTTTTAGAGGCTTAAAGGGGCGTGAAGAGTCTTTGACACAAACCTGACCTTCGCGGTTATCATATACATCTATCACTAAATTCTGATAGCTCTATCTCATATAGTCTCTGAGATGCACGAGTTCATACAGGCTAAAAGACGGATATGGCTGTAGCGAATCGGTTGTTGATTCTGATCAGGAATTAAAGTACAGTATATAAATGGAGTTGGGGATGCATCCTTTTTTCTGCATACGTGAAGAGAAGGTATAACTCCTCTAAAAAAAACAACGATTTGGGAAATTTTTGTTATGTAACTATAAAATAGGCACTAGAGCATGTTGGCATTAGAACTTCTTCGATTTTAAGAGTAGTTTTAGAGGCTTAAAGGGGCGTGAAGAGTCTTTGACACAAACCTGACCTTCGCGGTTATCATATACATCTATCACTAAATTCTGATAGCTCTATCTCATATAGTCTCTGAGATGCACGAGTTCATACAGGCTGAAAGACGGACATGGCTGTAGCGAATCGGTTGTTGATTCTGATCAGGAATTTATCTACAGTATATAAATGGGGTTGGGGATGCTTCCTTTTTTCTGCATACGTGAAGAAAAGGTATAACTCCTCTAAAAAAAACAACGATTTGGGTAAATTTTCTTTTGTAGCTATAAAACAGGTACTACACATAGCTTGGCATTAGAACTTCTTCGATTTTTAGAGTAGTTTTAGAGGCTTAAAGGGGCGTGAAGAGTCTTTGACACAAACCTGACCTTCGCGGTTATCATATACATCTATCACTAAATTCTGATAGCTCTATCTCATATAGTCTCTGAGATGCACGAGTTCATACAGGCTGAAAGACGGATATGGCTGTAGCGAATCGGTTGTTGATTCTGATCAGGAATTTATGTACAGTATATAAATGGGGTTGGGGATGCTTCCTTTTTTTCTGCATACGTGAAGAAAAGGTATAACTCCTCTAAAAAAACAACGATTTGGGTAAATTTTCTTTTTAGCTATAAAACAGGTACTACAGCATGTTGGCATTAGAACTTCTTCGATTTTTAGAGTAGTTTTAGAGGCTTAAAGGGGCGTGAAGAGTCTTTGACACAAACCTGACCTTCGCGGTTATCATATACATCTATCACTAAATTCTGATAGCTCTATCTCATATAGTCTCTGAGATGCACGAGTTCATACAGGCTGAAAGACGGATATGGCTGTAGCGAATCGGTTGTTGATTCTGATCAGGAATTTATATACAGTATATAAATGGGGTTGGGGATGCTTCCTTTTTTTCTGCATACGTGAAGAAAAGGTATAACTCCTCTAAAAAAACAACGATTTGGGTAAATTTTCTTTTGTAGCTATAAAACAGGTACTACAATAGCTTGGCATTAGAACTTCTTCGATTTTTAGAGTAGTTTTAGAGGCTTAAAGGGGCGTGAAGAGTCTTTGACACAAACCTGACCTTCGCGGTTATCATATACATCTATCACTAAATTCTGATAGCTCTATCTCATATAGTCTCTGAGATGCACGAGTTCATACAGGCTGAAAAGACGGACATGGCTGTAGCGAATCGGTTGTTGATTCTGATCAGGAATTTATGTACAGTATATAAATGGGGTTGGGGATGCTTCCTTTTTTTCTGCATACGTGAAGAAAAGGTATAACTCCTCTAAATAAAACAACGATTTGGGTAAATTTTCTTTTGTAGCTATAAAACAGGTACTACAATAGCTTGGCATTAGAACTTCTTCGATTTTTAGAGTAGTTTTAGAGGCTTAAAGGGGCGTGAAGAGTCTTTGACACAAACCTGACCTTCGCGGTTATCATATACATCTATCACTAAATTCTGATAGCTCTATCTCATATAGTCTCTGAGATGCACGAGTTCATACAGGCTGAAAGACGGATATGGCTGTAGCGAATCGGTTGTTGATTCTAGATCAGGAATTTATGTACAGTATATAAATGGGGTTGGGGATGCTTCCTTTTTTTCTGCATACGTGAAGAAAAGGTATAACTCCTCTAAATAAAACAACGATTTGGGTAAATTTTCTTTTGTAGCTATAAAACAGGTACTACAATAGCTTGGCATTAGAACTTCTTCGATTTTTAGAGTAGTTTTAGAGGCTTAAAGGGGCGTGAAGAGTCTTTGACACAAACCTGACCTTCGCGGTTATCATATACATCTATCACTAAATTCTGATAGCTCTATCTCATATAGTCTCTGAGATGCACGAGTTCATACAGGCTGAAAGACGGATATGGCTGTAGCGAATCGGTTGTTGATTCTGATCAGGAATTTATGTACAGTATATAAATGGGGTTGGGGATGCATCCTTTTTTCTGCATACGTGAAGAAAAGGTATAACTCCTCTAAATAAAACAACGATTTGGGTAAATTTCTTTTGTAGCTATAAAACAGGTACTACAATAGCTTGGCATTAGAACTTCTTCGATTTTAAGAGTAGTTTTAGAGGCTTAAAGGGGCGTGAAGAGTCTTTGACACAAACCTGACCTTCGCGGTTATCATATACATCTATCACTAAATTCTGATAGCTCTATCTCATATAGTCTCTGAGATGCACGAGTTCATACAGGCTGAAAGACGGACATGGCTGTAACGAATCGGTTGTTGATTCTGATCAGAAATTTATATACAGTATATAAATGGGGTTGGGGATGCTTCCTTTTTTCTGCATACGTGAAGAAAAGGTATAACTCCTCTAAAAAAAACAACGATTTGGGTAAATTTTCTTTTGTAGCTATAAAACAGGTACTACAATAGCTTGGCATTAGAACTTCTTCGATTTTTAGAGTAGTTTTAGAGGCTTAAAGGGGCGTGAAGAGTCTTTGACACAAACCTGACCTTCGCGGTTATCATATACATCTATCACTAAATTCTGATAGCTCTATCTCATATAGTCTCTGAGATGCACGAGTTCATACAGGCTAAAAGACGGATATGGCTGTAGCGAATCGGTTGTTGATTCTGATCAGGAATTTATATACAGTATATAAATGGGGTTGGGGATGCTTCCTTTTTTCTGCATACGTGAAGAAAAGGTATAACTCCTCTAAATAAAACAACGATTTGGGTAAATTTTCTTTTGTAGCTATAAAACAGGTACTACAATAGCTTGGCATTAGAACTTCTTCGATTTTTAGAGTAGTTTTAGAGGCTTAAAGGGGCGTGAAGAGTCTTTGACACAAACCTGACCTTCGCGGTTATCATATACATCTATCACTAAATTCTGATAGCTCTATCTCATATAGTCTCTGAGATGCACGAGTTCATACAGGCTGAAAGACGGATATGGCTGTAACGAATCGGTTGTTGATTCTGATCAGAAATTTATATACAGTATATAAATGGGGTTGGGGATGCATCCTTTTTTTCTGCATACGTGAAGAAAAGGTATAACTCCTCTAAAAAAAACAACGATTTGGGTAAATTTTCTTTTGTAGCTATAAAACAGGTACTACAATAGCTTGGCATTAGAACTTCTTCGATTTTTAGAGTAGTTTTAGAGGCTTAAAGGGGCGTGAAGAGTCTTTGACACAAACCTGACCTTCGCGGTTATCATATACATCTATCACTAAATTCTGATAGCTCTATCTCATATAGTCTCTGAGATGCACGAGTTCATACAGGCTAAAAGACGGATATGGCTGTAGCGAATCGGTTGTTGATTCTGATCAGGAATTTATATACAGTATATAAATGGGGTTGGGGATGCTTCCTTTTTTCTGCATACGTGAAGAAAAGGTATAACTCCTCTAAATAAAACAACGATTTGGGTAAATTTTCTTTTGTAGCTATAAAACAGGTACTACAATAGCTTGGCATTAGAACTTCTTCGATTTTTAGAGTAGTTTTAGAGGCTTAAAGGGGCGTGAAGAGTCTTTGACACAAACCTGACCTTCGCGGTTATCATATACATCTATCACTAAATTCTGATAGCTCTATCTCATATAGTCTCTGAGATGCACGAGTTCATACAGGCTGAAAGACGGATATGGCTGTAGCGAATCGGTTGTTGATTCTGATCAGGAATTTATCTACAGTATATAAATGGGGTTGGGTTTGCTTCCTTTTTTTCTGCATACGTGAAGAAAAGGTATAACTCCTCTAAAAAAAACAACGATTTGGGTAAATTTTGTTATGTAACTATAAAATAGGCACTAGAGTATGTTGGCATTAGAACTTCTTCGATTTTAAGAGTATTTTTAGAGGCTTAAAGGGGCGTGAAGAGTCTTTGACACAAACCTGACCTTCGCGGTTATCATATACATCTATCACTAAATTCTGATAGCTCTATCTCATATAGTCTCTGAGATGCACGAGTTCATACAGGCTGAAAGACGGACATGGCTGTAGCGAATCGGTTGTTGATTCTGATCAGAAATTTATATACAGTATATAAATGGGGTTGGGGATGCATCCTTTTTTCTGCATACGTGAAGAAAAGGTATAACTCCTCTAAAAAAACAACGATTTGGGTAAATTTTCTTTTGTAGCTATAAAACAGGTACTACAATAGCTTGGCATTAGAACTTCTTCGATTTTTAGAGTAGTTTTAGAGGCTTAAAGGGGCGTGAAGAGTCTTTGACACAAACCTGACCTTCGCGGTTATCATATACATCTATCACTAAATTCTGATAGCTCTATCTCATATAGTCTCTGAGATGCACGAGTTCATACAGGCTAAAAGACGGATATGGCTGTAGCGAATCGGTTGTTGATTCTGATCAGGAATTTATAGTTAATTAATTTTTCTGCATACGTGAAGAAAAGGTATAACTCCTCTAAATAAAACAACGATTTGGGTAAATTTTCTTTTGTAGCTATAAAACAGGTACTACAATAGCTTGGCATTAGAACTTCTTCGATTTTTAGAGTAGTTTTAGAGGCTTAAAGGGGCGTGAAGAGTCTTTGACACAAACCTGACCTTCGCGGTTATCATATACATCTATCACTAAATTCTGATAGCTCTATCTCATATAGTCTCTGAGATGCACGAGTTCATACAGGCTGAAAGACGGATATGGCTGTAGCGAATCGGTTGTTGATTCTGATCAGGAATTTATATACAGTATATAAATGGGGTTGGGGATGCTTCCTTTTTTCTGCATACGTGAAGAAAAGGTATAACTCCTCTAAAAAAAACAACGATTTGGGTAAATTTTGTTATGTAACTATAAATTAGGCACTACAATAGCTTGGCATTAGAACTTCTTCGATTTTTAGAGTAGTTTTAGAGGCTTAAAGGGGCGTGAAGAGTCTTTGACACAAACCTGACCTTCGCGTTTATCATATACATCTATCACTAAATTCTGATAGCTCTATCTCATATAGTCTCTGAGATGCACGAGTTCATACAGGCTGAAAGACGGACATGGCTGTAACGAATCGGTTGTTGATTCTGATCAGAAATTTATATACAGTATATAAATGGGGTTGGGGATGCATCCTTTTTTCTGCATACGTGAAGAAAAGGTATAACTCCTCTAAAAAAACAACGATTTGGGTAAATTTTCTTTTGTAGCTATAAAACAGGTACTACAATAGCTTGGCATTAGAACTTCTTCGATTTTTAGAGTAGTTTTAGAGGCTTAAAGGGGCGTGAAGAGTCTTTGACACAAACCTGACCTTCGCGGTTATCATATACATCTATCACTAAATTCTGATAGCTCTATCTCATATAGTCTCTGAGATGCACGAGTTCATACAGGCTGAAAGACGGACATGGCTGTAGCGAATCGGTTGTTGATTCTGATCAGGAATTTATATACAGTATATAAATGGGGTTGGGGATGCTTCCTTTTTTTCTGCATACGTGAAGAAAAGGTATAACTCCTCTAAATAAAACAACGATTTGGGTAAATTTTCTTTTGTAGCTATAAAACAGGTACTACAATAGCTTGGCATTAGAACTTCTTCGATTTTTAGAGTAGTTTTAGAGGCTTAAAGGGGCGTGAAGAGTCTTTGACACAAACCTGACCTTCGCGGTTATCATATACATCTATCACTAAATTCTGATAGCTCTATCTCATATAGTCTCTGAGATGCACGAGTTCATACAGGCTAAAAGACGGACATGGCTGTAGCGAATCGGTTGTTGATTCTGATCAGGAATTTATAGTACAGTATATAAATGGGGTTGGGGATGCTTCCTTTTTTTCTGCATACGTGAAGAAAAGGTATAACTCCTCTAAATAAAACAACGATTTGGGTAAATTTTCTTTTGTAGCTATAAAACAGGTACTACAATAGCTTGGCATTAGAACTTCTTCGATTTTAAGAGTAGTTTTAGAGGCTTAAAGGGGCGTGAAGAGTCTTTGACACAAACCTGACCTTCGCGGTTATCATATACATCTATCACTAAATTCTGATAGCTCTATCTCATATAGTCTCTGAGATGCACGAGTTCATACAGGCTAAAAGACGGATATGGCTGTAGCGAATCGGTTGTTGATTCTGATCAGGAATTTATATGCAGTATATAAATGGGGTTGGAGATGCTTCCTTTTTTTCTGCATACGTGAAGAAAAGGTATAACTCCTCTAAAAAAACAACGATTTGGGTAAATTTTCTTTTGTAGCTATAAAACAGGTACTACAATAGCTTGGCATTAGAACTTCTTCGATTTTTAGAGTAGTTTTAGAGGCTTAAAGGGGCGTGAAGAGTCTTTGACACAAACCTGACCTTCGCGGTTATCATATACATCTATCACTAAATTCTGATAGCTCTATCTCATATAGTCTCTGAGATGCACGAGTTCATACAGGCTAAAAGACGGATATGGCTGTAGCGAATCGGTTGTTGATTCTAGATCAGGAATTTAAGTACAGTATATAAATGGGGTTGGGGATGCTTCCTTTTTTTCTGCATACGTGAAGAAAAGGTATAACTCCTCTAAATAAAACAACGATTTGGGTAAATTTTCTTTTGTAGCTATAAAACAGGTACTACAATAGCTTGGCATTAGAACTTCTTCGATTTTTAGAGTAGTTTTAGAGGCTTAAAGGGGCGTGAAGAGTCTTTGACACAAACCTGACCTTCGCGGTTATCATATACATCTATCACTAAATTCTGATAGCTCTATCTCATATAGTCTCTGAGATGCACGAGTTCATACAGGCTGAAAGACGGATATGGCTGTAGCGAATCGGTTGTTGATTCTGATCAGGAATTTATCTACAGTATATAAATGGGGTTGGGGATGCTTCCTTTTTTTCTGCATACGTGAAGAAAAGGTATAACTCCTCTAAAAAAAACAACGATTTGGGTAAATTTTCTTTTGTAGCTATAAAACAGGTACTACAGTATGCTTGGCATTAGAACTTCTTCGATTTTAAGAGTAGTTTTAGAGGCTTAAAGGGGCGTGAAGAGTCTTTGACACAAACCTGACCTTCGCGGTTATCATATACATCTATCACTAAATTCTGATAGCTCTATCTCATATAGTCTCTGAGATGCACGAGTTCATACAGGCTGAAAGACGGACATGGCTGTAGCGAATCGGTTGTTGATTCTGATCAGAAATTTATATACAGTATATAAATGGGGTTGGAGATGCTTCCTTTTTTTCTGCATACGTGGAGAAAAGGTATAACTCCTCTAAAAAAACAACGATTTGGGTAAATTTTCTTTTGTAGCTATAAAACAGGTACTACAATAGCTTGGCATTAGAACTTCTTCGATTTTTAGAGTAGTTTTAGAGGCTTAAAGGGGCGTGAAGAGTCTTTGACACAAACCTGACCTTCGCGGTTATCATATACATCTATCACTAAATTCTGATAGCTCTATCTCATATAGTCTCTGAGATGCACGAGTTCATACAGGCTGAAAGACGGACATGGCTGTAGCGAATCGGTTGTTGATTCTGATCAGGAATTTATATACAGTATATAAATGGGGTTGGGGATGCTTCCTTTTTTTCTGCATACGTGAAGAAAAGGTATAACTCCTCTAAAAAAACAACGATTTGGGTAAATTTTCTTTTGTAGCTATAAAACAGGTACTACAATAGCTTGGCATTAGAACTTCTTCGATTTTTAGAGTAGTTTTAGAGGCTTAAAGGGGCGTGAAGAGTCTTTGACACAAACCTGACCTTCGCGGTTATCATATACATCTATCACTAAATTCTGATAGCTCTATCTCATATAGTCTCTGAGATGCACGAGTTCATACAGGCTAAAAGACGGATATGGCTGTAGCGAATCGGTTGTTGATTCTGATCAGGAATTTAAATGCAGTATATAAATGGGGTTGGGGATGCTTCCTTTTTTTCTGCATACGTGAAGAAAAGGTATAACTCCTCTAAATAAAACAACGATTTGGGTAAATTTTCTTTTGTAGCTATAAAACAGGTACTACAATAGCTTGGCATTAGAACTTCTTCGATTTTTAGAGTAGTTTTAGAGGCTTAAAGGGGCGTGAAGAGTCTTTGACACAAACCTGACCTTCGCGGTTATCATATACATCTATCACTAAATTCTGATAGCTCTATCTCATATAGTCTCTGAGATGCACGAGTTCATACAGGCTGAAAGACGGATATGGCTGTAACGAATCGGTTGTTGATTCTGATCAGGAATTTATATACAGTATATAAATGGGGTTGGGGATGCTTCCTTTTTTCTGCATACGTGAAGAAAAGGTATAACTCCTCTAAATAAAACAACGATTTGGGTAAATTTTCTTTTGTAGCTATAAAACAGGTACTACAATAGCTTGGCATTAGAACTTCTTCGATTTTTAGAGTAGTTTTAGAGGCTTAAAGGGGCGTGAAGAGTCTTTGACACAAACCTGACCTTCGCGGTTATCATATACATCTATCACTAAATTCTGATAGCTCTATCTCATATAGTCTCTGAGATGCACGAGTTCATACAGGCTAAAAGACGGATATGGCTGTAGCGAATCGGTTGTTGATTCTGATCAGGAATTTATGTACAGTATATAAATGGAGTTGGGGATGCTTCCTTTTTTTCTGCATACGTGAAGAAAAGGTATAACTCCTCTAAAAAATACAACGATTTGGGTAAATTTTCTTTTGTAGCTATAAAACAGGTACTACAATAGCTTGGCATTAGAACTTCTTCGATTTTTAGAGTAGTTTTAGAGGCTTAAAGGGGCGTGAAGAGTCTTTGACACAAACCTGACCTTCGCGGTTATCATATACATCTATCACTAAATTCTGATAGCTCTATCTCATATAGTCTCTGAGATGCACGAGTTCATACAGGCTAAAAGACGGATATGGCTGTAGCGAATCGGTTGTTGATTCTGATCAGGAATTTAAGTACAGTATATAAATGGGGTTGGGGATGCATCCTTTTTTCTGCATACGTGAAGAAAAGGTATAACTCCTCTAAATAAAACAACGATTTGGGTAAATTTTCTTTTGTAGCTATAAAACAGGTACTACAATAGCTTGGCATTAGAACTTCTTCGATTTTTAGAGTAGTTTTAGAGGCTTAAAGGGGCGTGAAGAGTCTTTGACACAAACCTGACCTTCGCGGTTATCATATACATCTATCACTAAATTCTGATAGCTCTATCTCATATAGTCTCTGAGATGCACGAGTTCATACAGGCTGAAAGACGGACATGGCTGTAGCGAATCGGTTGTTGATTCTGATCAGGAATTTATATACAGTATATAAATGGGGTTGGGGATGCTTCCTTTTTTCTGCATACGTGAAGAAAAGGTATAACTCCTCTAAATAAAACAACGATTTGGGTAAATTTTCTTTTGTAGCTATAAAACAGGTACTACAATAGCTTGGCATTAGAACTTCTTCGATTTTTAGAGTAGTTTTAGAGGCTTAAAGGGGCGTGAAGAGTCTTTGACACAAACCTGACCTTCGCGGTTATCATATACATCTATCACTAAATTCTGATAGCTCTATCTCATATAGTCTCTGAGATGCACGAGTTCATACAGGCTAAAAGACGGATATGGCTGTAGCGAATCGGTTGTTGATTCTGATCAGGAATTTATATACAGTATATAAAAGGGGTTGGGGATGCTTCCTTTTTTTCTGCATACGTGAAGAAAAGGTATAACTCCTCTAAAAAAACAACGATTTGGGTAAATTTTCTTTTGTAGCTATAAAACAGGTACTACAATAGCTTGGCATTAGAACTTCTTCGATTTTTAGAGTAGTTTTAGAGGCTTAAAGGGGCGTGAAGAGTCTTTGACACAAACCTGACCTTCGCGGTTATCATATACATCTATCACTAAATTCTGATAGCTCTATCTCATATAGTCTCTGAGATGCACGAGTTCATACAGGCTAAAAGACGGATATGGCTGTAGCGAATCGGTTGTTGATTCTGATCAGGAATTTATATACAGTATATAAATGGGGTTGGGGATGCTTCCTTTTTTTCTGCATACGTGAAGAAAAGGTATAACTCCTCTAAAAAAACAACGATTTGGGTAAATTTTCTTTTGTAGCTATAAAACAGGTACTACAATAGCTTGGCATTAGAACTTCTTCGATTTTTAGAGTAGTTTTAGAGGCTTAAAGGGGCGTGAAGAGTCTTTGACACAAACCTGACCTTCGCGGTTATCATATACATCTATCACTAAATTCTGATAGCTCTATCTCATATAGTCTCTGAGATGCACGAGTTCATACAGGCTAAAAGACGGATATGGCTGTAGCGAATCGGTTGTTGATTCTGATCAGGAATTTATATACAGTATATAAATGGGGTTGGGGATGCTTCCTTTTTTTCTGCATACGTGAAGAAAAGGTATAACTCCTCTAAATAAAACAACGATTTGGGTAAATTTTCTTTTGTAGCTATAAAACAGGTACTACAATAGCTTGGCATTAGAACTTCTTCGATTTTTAGAGTAGTTTTAGAGGCTTAAAGGGGCGTGAAGAGTCTTTGACACAAACCTGACCTTCGCGGTTATCATATACATCTATCACTAAATTCTGATAGCTCTATCTCATATAGTCTCTGAGATGCTTGAGTTCATACAGGCTGAAAGACGGATATGGCTGTAGCGAATAGGTTGTTGATTCTGATCAGGAATTTATATGCAGAATATAAAAGGGGTTGGGGATGCATCCTTTTTTCTGCATACGTGAAGAAAAGGTATAACTCCTCTAAAAAAACAACGATTTGGGTAAATTTTCTTTTGTAGCTATAAAACAGGTACTACAATAGCTTGGCATTAGAACTTCTTCGATTTTTAGAGTAGTTTTAGAGGCTTAAAGGGGCGTGAAGAGTCTTTGACACAAACCTGACCTTCGCGGTTATCATATACATCTATCACTAAATTCTGATAGCTCTATCTCATATAGTCTCTGAGATGCACGAGTTCATACAGGCTAAAAGACGGATATGGCTGTAGCGAATCGGTTGTTGATTCTGATCAGGAATTTATATACAGTATATAAATGGGGTTGGGGATGCATCCTTTTTTTCTGCATACGTGAAGAAAAGGTATAACTCCTCTAAAAAAACAACGATTTGGGTAAATTTTCTTTTGTAGCTATAAAACAGGTACTACAATAGCTTGGCATTAGAACTTCTTCGATTTTTAGAGTAGTTTTAGAGGCTTAAAGGGGCGTGAAGAGTCTTTGACACAAACCTGACCTTCGCGGTTATCATATACATCTATCACTAAATTCTGATAGCTCTATCTCATATAGTCTCTGAGATGCACGAGTTCATACAGGCTGAAAGACGGACATGGCTGTAGCGAATCGGTTGTTGATTCTGATCAGGAATTTATATACAGTATATAAATGGGGTTGGGGATGCTTCCTTTTTTTCTGCATACGTGAAGAAAAGGTATAACTCCTCTAAAAAAACAACGATTTGGGTAAATTTTCTTTTGTAGCTATAAAACAGGTACTACAATAGCTTGGCATTAGAACTTCTTCGATTTTTAGAGTAGTTTTAGAGGCTTAAAGGGGCGTGAAGAGTCTTTGACACAAACCTGACCTTCGCGGTTATCATATACATCTATCACTAAATTCTGATAGCTCTATCTCATATAGTCTCTGAGATGCACGAGTTCATACAGGCTAAAAGACGGATATGGCTGTAGCGAATCGGTTGTTGATTCAGATCAGGAATTTAAGTACAGTATATAAATGGAGTTGGGGATGCTTCCTTTTTTTCTGCATACGTGAAGAAAAGGTATAACTCCTCTAAATAAAACAACGATTTGGGTAAATTTTCTTTTGTAGCTATAAAACAGGTACTACAATAGCTTGGCATTAGAACTTCTTCGATTTTTAGAGTAGTTTTAGAGGCTTAAAGGGGCGTGAAGAGTCTTTGACACAAACCTGACCTTCGCGGTTATCATATACATCTATCACTAAATTCTGATAGCTCTATCTCATATAGTCTCTGAGATGCACGAGTTCATACAGGCTAAAAGACGGATATGGCTGTAGCGAATCGGTTGTTGATTCTGATCAGGAATTTATCTACAGTATATAAATGGGGTTGGGGATGCTTCCTTTTTTTCTGCATACGTGAAGAAAAGGTATAACTCCTCTAAAAAAACAACGATTTGGGTAAATTTTGTTATGTAACTATAAAATAGGCACTAGAGCATGTTGGCATTAGAACTTCTTCGATTTTAAGAGTAGTTTTAGAGGCTTAAAGGGGCGTGAAGAGTCTTTGACACAAACCTGACCTTCGCGGTTATCATATACATCTATCACTAAATTCTGATAGCTCTATCTCATATAGTCTCTGAGATGCACGAGTTCATACAGGCTGAAAGACGGATATGGCTGTAGCGAATCGGTTGTTGATTCTGATCAGGAATTTATATACAGTATATAAATGGGGTTGGGGATGCTTCCTTTTTTTCTGCATACGTGAAGAAAAGGTATAACTCCTCTAAAAAAACAACGATTTGGGTAAATTTTCTTTTGTAGCTATAAAACAGGTACTACAATAGCTTGGCATTAGAACTTCTTCGATTTTTAGAGTAATTTTAGAGGCTTAAAGGGGCGTGAAGAGTCTTTGACACAAACCTGACCTTCGCGGTTATCATATACATCTATCACTAAATTCTGATAGCTCTATCTCATATAGTCTCTGAGATGCACGAGTTCATACAGGCTGAAAGACGGACATGGCTGTAACGAATCGGTTGTTGATTCTGATCAGAAATTTATATACAGTATATAAATGGGGTTGGGGATGCTTCCTTTTTTTCTGCATACGTGAAGAAAAGGTATAACTCCTCTAAAAAAACAACGATTTGGGTAAATTTTCTTTTGTAGCTATAAAACAGGTACTACAATAGCTTGGCATTAGAACTTCTTCGATTTTTAGAGTAGTTTTAGAGGCTTAAAGGGGCGTGAAGAGTCTTTGACACAAACCTGACCTTCGCGGTTATCATATACATCTATCACTAAATTCTGATAGCTCTATCTCATATAGTCTCTGAGATGCACGAGTTCATACAGGCTAAAAGACGGATATGGCTGTAGCGAATCGGTTGTTGATTCAGATCAGGAATTTATATACAGTATATAAATGGGGTTGGGGATGCTTCCTTTTTTTCTGCATACGTGAAGAAAAGGTATAACTCCTCTAAATAAAACAACGATTTGGGTAAATTTTCTTTTGTAGCTATAAAACAGGTACTACAATAGCTTGGCATTAGAACTTCTTCGATTTTTAGAGTAGTTTTAGAGGCTTAAAGGGGCGTGAAGAGTCTTTGACACAAACCTGACCTTCGCGGTTATCATATACATCTATCACTAAATTCTGATAGCTCTATCTCATATAGTCTCTGAGATGCACGAGTTCATACAGGCTAAAAGACGGATATGGCTGTAGCGAATCGGTTGTTGATTCTGATCAGGAATTTATCTACAGTATATAAATGGGGTTGGGGTATGCTTCCTTTTTTTCTGCATACGTGAAGAAAAGGTATAACTCCTCTAAAAAAAACAACGATTTGGGTAAATTTTGTTATGTAGCTATAAAACAGGTACTACAGCATAGCTTGGCATTAGAACTTCTTCGATTTTAAGAGTAGTTTTAGAGGCTTAAAGGGGCGTGAAGAGTCTTTGACACAAACCTGACCTTCGCGGTTATCATATACATCTATCACTAAATTCTGATAGCTCTATCTCATATAGTCTCTGAGATGCACGAGTTCATACAGGCTAAAAGACGGATATGGCTGTAGCGAATCGGTTGTTGATTCTGATCAGGAATTTAAGTACAGTATATAAATGGAGTTGGGGATGCTTCCTTTTTTCTGCATACGTGAAGAAAAGGTATAACTCCTCTAAATAAAACAACGATTTGGGTAAATTTTCTTTTGTAGCTATAAAACAGGTACTACAATAGCTTGGCATTAGAACTTCTTCGATTTTTAGAGTAGTTTTAGAGGCTTAAAGGGGCGTGAAGAGTCTTTGACACAAACCTGACCTTCGCGGTTATCATATACATCTATCACTAAATTCTGATAGCTCTATCTCATATAGTCTCTGAGATGCACGAGTTCATACAGGCTAAAAGACGGATATGGCTGTAGCGAATCGGTTGTTGATTCTGATCAGGAATTTATATACAGTATATAAATGGGGTTGGGGATGCTTCCTTTTTTTCTGCATACGTGAAGAAAAGGTATAACTCCTCTAAAAAAACAACGATTTGGGTAAATTTTCTTTTGTAGCTATAAAACAGGTACTACAATAGCTTGGCATTAGAACTTCTTCGATTTTTAGAGTAGTTTTAGAGGCTTAAAGGGGCGTGAAGAGTCTTTGACACAAACCTGACCTTCGCGGTTATCATATACATCTATCACTAAATTCTGATAGCTCTATCTCATATAGTCTCTGAGATGCACGAGTTCATACAGGCTAAAAGACGGATATGGCTGTAGCGAATCGGTTGTTGATTCTGATCAGGAATTTATATACAGTATATAAATGGGGTTGGGGATGCTTCCTTTTTTTCTGCATACGTGAAGAAAAGGTATAACTCCTCTAAAAAAACAACGATTTGGGTAAATTTTCTTTTGTAGCTATAAAACAGGTACTACAATAGCTTGGCATTAGAACTTCTTCGATTTTTAGAGTAGTTTTAGAGGCTTAAAGGGGCGTGAAGAGTCTTTGACACAAACCTGACCTTCGCGGTTATCATATACATCTATCACTAAATTCTGATAGCTCTATCTCATATAGTCTCTGAGATGCACGAGTTCATACAGGCTAAAAGACGGATATGGCTGTAGCGAATCGGTTGTTGATTCTGATCAGGAATTTATATACAGTATATAAATGGGGTTGGGGATGCATCCTTTTTTCTGCATACGTGAAGAAAAGGTATAACTCCTCTAAAAAAACAACGATTTGGGTAAATTTTCTTTTGTAGCTATAAAACAGGTACTACAATAGCTTGGCATTAGAACTTCTTCGATTTTTAGAGTAGTTTTAGAGGCTTAAAGGGGCGTGAAGAGTCTTTGACACAAACCTGACCTTCGCGGTTATCATATACATCTATCACTAAATTCTGATAGCTCTATCTCATATAGTCTCTGAGATGCACGAGTTCATACAGGCTAAAAGACGGATATGGCTGTAGCGAATCGGTTGTTGATTCTGATCAGGAATTTAAGTACAGTATATAAATGGGGTTGGGGATGCTTCCTTTTTTTCTGCATACGTGAAGAAAAGGTATAACTCCTCTAAATAAAACAACGATTTGGGTAAATTTTCTTTTGTAGCTATAAAACAGGTACTACAATAGCTTGGCATTAGAGACTTCTTCGATTTTTAGAGTAGTTTTAGAGGCTTAAAGGGGCGTGAAGAGTCTTTGACACAAACCTGACCTTCGCGGTTATCATATACATCTATCACTAAATTCTGATAGCTCTATCTCATATAGTCTCTGAGATGCACGAGTTCATACAGGCTAAAAGACGGATATGGCTGTAGCGAATCGGTTGTTGATTCTGATCAGGAATTTATCTACAGTATATAAATGGGGTTGGGTATGCTTCCTTTTTTTCTGCATACGTGAAGAAAAGGTATAACTCCTCTAAAAAAAACAACGATTTGGGTAAATTTTGTTATGTAACTATAAAATAGGCACTAGAGCATGTTGGCATTAGAACTTCTTCGATTTTAAGAGTAGTTTTAGAGGCTTAAAGGGGCGTGAAGAGTCTTGGACACAAACCTGACCTTCGCGGTTATCATATACATCTATCACTAAATTCTGATAGCTCTATCTCATATAGTCTCTGAGATGCACGAGTTCATACAGGCTAAAAGACGGATATGGCTGTAGCGAATCGGTTGTTGATTCTGATCAGGAATTTAAGTACAGTATATAAATGGAGTTGGGGATGCTTCCTTTTTTTCTGCATACGTGAAGAAAAGGTATAACTCCTCTAAATAAAACAACGATTTGGGTAAATTTTCTTTTGTAGCTATAAAACAGGTACTACAATAGCTTGGCATTAGAACTTCTTCGATTTTTAGAGTAGTTTTAGAGGCTTAAAGGGGCGTGAAGAGTCTTTGACACAAACCTGACCTTCGCGGTTATCATATACATCTATCACTAAATTCTGATAGCTCTATCTCATATAGTCTCTGAGATGCACGAGTTCATACAGGCTGAAAGACGGATATGGCTGTAACGAATCGGTTGTTGATTCTGATCAGAAATTTATATACAGTATATAAATGGGGTTGGGGATGCATCCTTTTTTCTGCATACGTGAAGAAAAGGTATAACTCCTCTAAAAAAACAACGATTTGGGTAAATTTTCTTTTGTAGCTATAAAACAGGTACTACAATAGCTTGGCATTAGAACTTCTTCGATTTTTAGAGTAGTTTTAGAGGCTTAAAGGGGCGTGAAGAGTCTTTGACACAAACCTGACCTTCGCGGTTATCATATACATCTATCACTAAATTCTGATAGCTCTATCTCATATAGTCTCTGAGATGCACGAGTTCATACAGGCTAAAAGACGGATATGGCTGTAGCGAATCGGTTGTTGATTCTGATCAGGAATTTATATACAGTATATAAATGGGGTTGGGGATGCTTCCTTTTTTCTGCATACGTGAAGAAAAGGTATAACTCCTCTAAAAAAACAACGATTTGGGTAAATTTTCTTTTGTAGCTATAAAACAGGTACTACAATAGCTTGGCATTAGAACTTCTTCGATTTTTAGAGTAGTTTTAGAGGCTTAAAGGGGCGTGAAGAGTCTTTGACACAAACCTGACCTTCGCGGTTATCATATACATCTATCACTAAATTCTGATAGCTCTATCTCATATAGTCTCTGAGATGCACGAGTTCATACAGGCTAAAAGACGGATATGGCTGTAGCGAATCGGTTGTTGATTCTGATCAGGAATTTATGTACAGTATATAAATGGGGTTGGGGATGCTTCCTTTTTTTCTGCATACGTGAAGAAAAGGTATAACTCCTCTAAATAAAACAACGATTTGGGTAAATTTTCTTTTGTAGCTATAAAACAGGTACTACAATAGCTTGGCATTAGAACTTCTTCGATTTTTAGAGTAGTTTTAGAGGCTTAAAGGGGCGTGAAGAGTCTTTGACACAAACCTGACCTTCGCGGTTATCATATACATCTATCACTAAATTCTGATAGCTCTATCTCATATAGTCTCTGAGATGCACGAGTTCATACAGGCTGAAAGACGGATATGGCTGTAGCGAATCGGTTGTTGATTCTGATCAGGAATTTATCTACAGTATATAAATGGGGTTGGGGATGCTTCCTTTTTTTCTGCATACGTGAAGAAAAGGTATAACTCCTCTAAAAAAACAACGATTTGGGTAAATTTTCTTTTGTAGCTATAAAACAGGTACTACAATAGCTTGGCATTAGAACTTCTTCGATTTTTAGAGTAGTTTTAGAGGCTTAAAGGGGCGTGAAGAGTCTTTGACACAAACCTGACCTTCGCGGTTATCATATACATCTATCACTAAATTCTGATAGCTCTATCTCATATAGTCTCTGAGATGCACGAGTTCATACAGGCTGAAAGACGGATATGGCTGTAACGAATCGGTTGTTGATTCTGATCAGAAATTTATATACAGTATATAAATGGGGTTGGGAATGCATCCTTTTTTTCTGCATACGTGAAGAAAAGGTATAACTCCTCTAAAAAAACAACGATTTGGGTAAATTTTCTTTTGTAGCTATAAAACAGGTACTACAATAGCTTGGCATTAGAACTTCTTCGATTTTTAGAGTAGTTTTAGAGGCTTAAAGGGGCGTGAAGAGTCTTTGACACAAACCTGACCTTCGCGGTTATCATATACATCTATCACTAAATTCTGATAGCTCTATCTCATATAGTCTCTGAGATGCACGAGTTCATACAGGCTAAAAGACGGATATGGCTGTAGCGAATCGGTTGTTGATTCAGATCAGGAATTTAAGTACAGTATATAAATGGAGTTGGGGATGCTTCCTTTTTTTCTGCATACGTGAAGAAAAGGTATAACTCCTCTAAATAAAACAACGATTTGGGTAAATTTTCTTTTGTAGCTATAAAACAGGTACTACAATAGCTTGGCATTAGAACTTCTTCGATTTTAAGAGTAGTTTTAGAGGCTTAAAGGGGCGTGAAGAGTCTTTGACACAAACCTGACCTTCGCGGTTATCATATACATCTATCACTAAATTCTGATAGCTCTATCTCATATAGTCTCTGAGATGCACGAGTTCATACAGGCTAAAAGACGGATATGGCTGTAGCGAATCGGTTGTTGATTCTGATCAGGAATTTATCTACAGTATATAAATGGGGTTGGGTTTGCTTCCTTTTTTTCTGCATACGTGAAGAAAAGGTATAACTCCTCTAAAAAAACAACGATTTGGGTAAATTTTGTTATGTAACTATAAAATAGGCACTAGAGCATGTTGGCATTAGAACTTCTTCGATTTTTAGAGTAGTTTTAGAGGCTTAAAGGGGCGTGAAGAGTCTTGGACACAAACCTGACCTTCGCGGTTATCATATACATCTATCACTAAATTCTGATAGCTCTATCTCATATAGTCTCTGAGATGCACGAGTTCATACAGGCTGAAAGACGGACATGGCTGTAACGAATCGGTTGTTGATTCTGATCAGAAATTTATATACAGTATATAAATGGGGTTGGGGATGCATCCTTTTTTCTGCATACGTGAAGAAAAGGTATAACTCCTCTAAAAAAACAACGATTTGGGTAAATTTTCTTTTGTAGCTATAAAACAGGTACTACAATAGCTTGGCATTAGAACTTCTTCGATTTTTAGAGTAGTTTTAGAGGCTTAAAGGGGCGTGAAGAGTCTTTGACACAAACCTGACCTTCGCGGTTATCATATACATCTATCACTAAATTCTGATAGCTCTATCTCATATAGTCTCTGAGATGCACGAGTTCATACAGGCTAAAAGACGGATATGGCTGTAGCGAATCGGTTGTTGATTCTGATCAGGAATTTATCTACAGTATATAAATGGGGTTGGGGATGCTTCCTTTTTTTCTGCATACGTGAAGAAAAGGTATAACTCCTCTAAATAAAACAACGATTTGGGTAAATTTTCTTTTGTAGCTATAAAACAGGTACTACAATAGCTTGGCATTAGAACTTCTTCGATTTTTAGAGTAGTTTTAGAGGCTTAAAGGGGCGTGAAGAGTCTTTGACACAAACCTGACCTTCGCGGTTATCATATACATCTATCACTAAATTCTGATAGCTCTATCTCATATAGTCTCTGAGATGCACGAGTTCATACAGGCTGAAAGACGGACATGGCTGTAGCGAATCGGTTGTTGATTCTGATCAGGAATTTATCTACAGTATATAAATGGGGTTGGGTTTGCTTCCTTTTTTTCTGCATACGTGAAGAAAAGGTATAACTCCTCTAAAAAAAACAACGATTTGGGTAAATTTTCTTTTGTAGCTATAAAACAGGTACTACAATAGCTTGGCATTAGAACTTCTTCGATTTTTAGAGTAGTTTTAGAGGCTTAAAGGGGCGTGAAGAGTCTTTGACACAAACCTGACCTTCGCGGTTATCATATACATCTATCACTAAATTCTGATAGCTCTATCTCATATAGTCTCTGAGATGCACGAGTTCATACAGGCTGAAAGACGGATATGGCTGTAGCGAATCGGTTGTTGATTCTGATCAGGAAATTTATAGTACAGTATATAAATGGGGTTGGGGATGCTTCCTTTTTTTCTGCATACGTGAAGAAAAGGTATAACTCCTCTAAAAAAACAACGATTTGGGTAAATTTTCTTTTGTAGCTATAAAACAGGTACTACAATAGCTTGGCATTAGAACTTCTTCGATTTTTAGAGTAGTTTTAGAGGCTTAAAGGGGCGTGAAGAGTCTTTGACACAAACCTGACCTTCGCGGTTATCATATACATCTATCACTAAATTCTGATAGCTCTATCTCATATAGTCTCTGAGATGCACGAGTTCATACAGGCTAAAAGACGGATATGGCTGTAGCGAATCGGTTGTTGATTCAGATCAGGAATTTAAGTACAGTATATAAATGGAGTTGGGGATGCTTCCTTTTTTTCTGCATACGTGAAGAAAAGGTATAACTCCTCTAAATAAAACAACGATTTGGGTAAATTTTCTTTTGTAGCTATAAAACAGGTACTACAATAGCTTGGCATTAGAACTTCTTCGATTTTTAGAGTAGTTTTAGAGGCTTAAAGGGGCGTGAAGAGTCTTTGACACAAACCTGACCTTCGCGGTTATCATATACATCTATCACTAAATTCTGATAGCTCTATCTCATATAGTCTCTGAGATGCACGAGTTCATACAGGCTAAAAGACGGATATGGCTGTAGCGAATCGGTTGTTGATTCTGATCAGGAATTTATCTACAGTATATAAATGGGGTTGGGTTTGCTTCCTTTTTTTCTGCATACGTGAAGAAAAGGTATAACTCCTCTAAAAAAAACAACGATTTGGGTAAATTTTGTTATGTAACTATAAAATAGGCACTAGAGCATGTTGGCATTAGAACTTCTTCGATTTTTAGAGTAGTTTTAGAGGCTTAAAGGGGCGTGAAGAGTCTTGGACACAAACCTGACCTTCGCGTTTATCATATACATCTATCACTAAATTCTGATAGCTCTATCTCATATAGTCTCTGAGATGCACGAGTTCATACAGGCTGAAAGACGGACATGGCTGTAACGAATCGGTTGTTGATTCTGATCAGAAATTTATATACAGTATATAAATGGGGTTGGGGATGCATCCTTTTTTTCTGCATACGTGAAGAAAAGGTATAACTCCTCTAAAAAAACAACGATTTGGGTAAATTTTCTTTTGTAGCTATAAAACAGGTACTACAATAGCTTGGCATTAGAACTTCTTCGATTTTTAGAGTAGTTTTAGAGGCTTAAAGGGGCGTGAAGAGTCTTTGACACAAACCTGACCTTCGCGGTTATCATATACATCTATCACTAAATTCTGATAGCTCTATCTCATATAGTCTCTGAGATGCACGAGTTCATACAGGCTAAAAGACGGATATGGCTGTAGCGAATCGGTTGTTGATTCTGATCAGGAATTTATGTACAGTATATAAATGGGGTTGGGGATGCTTCCTTTTTTCTGCATACGTGAAGAAAAGGTATAACTCCTCTAAATAAAACAACGATTTGGGTAAATTTTCTTTTGTAGCTATAAAACAGGTACTACAATAGCTTGGCATTAGAGATCTTCGATTTTAAGAGTAGTTTTAGAGGCTTAAAGGGGCGTGAAGAGTCTTTGACACAAACCTGACCTTCGCGGTTATCATATACATCTATCACTAAATTCTGATAGCTCTATCTCATATAGTCTCTGAGATGCACGAGTTCATACAGGCTGAAAGACGGACATGGCTGTAGCGAATCGGTTGTTGATTCTGATCAGGAATTTATCTACAGTATATAAATGGGGTTGGGTTTGCTTCCTTTTTTCTGCATACGTGAAGAAAAGGTATAACTCCTCTAAAAAAAACAACGATTTGGGTAAATTTTGTTATGTAACTATAAAATAGGCACTAGAGCATGTTGGCATTAGAACTTCTTCGATTTTAAGAGTAGTTTTAGAGGCTTAAAGGGGCGTGAAGAGTCTTTGACACAAACCTGACCTTCGCGGTTATCATATACATCTATCACTAAATTCTGATAGCTCTATCTCATATAGTCTCTGAGATGCACGAGTTCATACAGGCTGAAAGACGGACATGGCTGTAACGAATCGGTTGTTGATTCTGATCAGGAATTTATATACAGTATATAAATGGGGTTGGGGATGCATCCTTTTTTTCTGCATACGTGAAGAAAAGGTATAACTCCTCTAAATAAAACAACGATTTGGGTAAATTTTCTTTTGTAGCTATAAAACAGGTACTACAATAGCTTGGCATTAGAACTTCTTCGATTTTTAGAGTAGTTTTAGAGGCTTAAAGGGGCGTGAAGAGTCTTTGACACAAACCTGACCTTCGCGGTTATCATATACATCTATCACTAAATTCTGATAGCTCTATCTCATATAGTCTCTGAGATGCACGAGTTCATACAGGCTAAAAGACGGATATGGCTGTAGCGAATCGGTTGTTGATTCTGATCAGGAATTTAAGTACAGTATATAAATGGAGTTGGGGATGCTTCCTTTTTTTCTGCATACGTGAAGAAAAGGTATAACTCCTCTAAATAAAACAACGATTTGGGTAAATTTTCTTTTGTAGCTATAAAACAGGTACTACAATAGCTTGGCATTAGAGACTTCTTCGATTTTTAGAGTAGTTTTAGAGGCTTAAAGGGGCGTGAAGAGTCTTTGACACAAACCTGACCTTCGCGGTTATCATATACATCTATCACTAAATTCTGATAGCTCTATCTCATATAGTCTCTGAGATGCACGAGTTCATACAGGCTGAAAGACGGACATGGCTGTAGCGAATCGGTTGTTGATTCTGATCAGGAATTTATCTACAGTATATAAATGGGGTTGGGTTTGCTTCCTTTTTTCTGCATACGTGAAGAAAAGGTATAACTCCTCTAAAAAAAACAACGATTTGGGTAAATTTTGTTATGTAACTATAAAATAGGCACTAGAGCATGTTGGCATTAGAACTTCTTCGATTTTTAGAGTAGTTTTAGAGGCTTAAAGGGGCGTGAAGAGTCTTTGACACAAACCTGACCTTCGCGGTTATCATATACATCTATCACTAAATTCTGATAGCTCTATCTCATATAGTCTCTGAGATGCACGAGTTCATACAGGCTGAAAGACGGATATGGCTGTAGCGAATCGGTTGTTGATTCTGATCAGGAATTTATCTACAGTATATAAATGGGGTTGGGTTTGCTTCCTTTTTTTCTGCATACGTGAAGAAAAGGTATAACTCCTCTAAAAAAACAACGATTTGGGTAAATTTTGTTATGTAACTATAAAATAGGCACTAGAGCATGTTGGCATTAGAACTTCTTCGATTTTAAGAGTAGTTTTAGAGGCTTAAAGGGGCGTGAAGAGTCTTTGACACAAACCTGACCTTCGCGGTTATCATATACATCTATCACTAAATTCTGATAGCTCTATCTCATATAGTCTCTGAGATGCACGAGTTCATACAGGCTGAAAGACGGACATGGCTGTAACGAATCGGTTGTTGATTCTGATCAGGAATTTATATACAGTATATAAATGGGGTTGGAGATGCTTCCTTTTTTTCTGCATACGTGAAGAGAAGGTATAACTCCTCTAAAAAAACAACGATGAAATTTTTTTTTATAAAAAATAAAATTGGAATTAGAATTCTTCGATAAAAAAAATTTAAGAGTAGTTTTAGAGGCTTAAAGGGGCGTGAAGAGTCTTTGACACAAACCTGACCTTCGCGGTTATCATATACATCTATCACTAAATTCTGATAGCTCTATCTCATATAGTCTCTGAGATGCACGAGTTCATACAGGCTAAAAGACGGATATGGCTGTAGCGAATCGGTTGTTGATTCTGATCAGGAATTTAAGTACAGTATATAAATGGAGTTGGGGATGCTTCCTTTTTTTCTGCATACGTGAAGAAAAGGTATAACTCCTCTAAAAAAACAACGATTTGGGTAAATTTTCTTTTGTAGCTATAAAACAGGTACTACAATAGCTTGGCATTAGAACTTCTTCGATTTTTAGAGTAGTTTTAGAGGCTTAAAGGGGCGTGAAGAGTCTTTGACACAAACCTGACCTTCGCGGTTATCATATACATCTATCACTAAATTCTGATAGCTCTATCTCATATAGTCTCTGAGATGCACGAGTTCATACAGGCTAAAAGACGGATATGGCTGTAGCGAATCGGTTGTTGATTCAGATCAGGAATTTAAGTACAGTATATAAATGGAGTTGGGGATGCTTCCTTTTTTTCTGCATACGTGAAGAAAAGGTATAACTCCTCTAAATAAAACAACGATTTGGGTAAATTTTCTTTTGTAGCTATAAAACAGGTACTACAATAGCTTGGCATTAGAACTTCTTCGATTTTTAGAGTAGTTTTAGAGGCTTAAAGGGGCGTGAAGAGTCTTTGACACAAACCTGACCTTCGCGGTTATCATATACATCTATCACTAAATTCTGATAGCTCTATCTCATATAGTCTCTGAGATGCACGAGTTCATACAGGCTGAAAGACGGACATGGCTGTAGCGAATCGGTTGTTGATTCTGATCAGGAATTTATCTACAGTATATAAATGGGGTTGGGTTTGCTTCCTTTTTTTCTGCATACGTGAAGAAAAGGTATAACTCCTCTAAATAAAACAACGATTTGGGTAAATTTTGTTATGTAACTATAAAATAGGCACTAGAGCATGTTGGCATTAGAACTTCTTCGATTTTAAGAGTAGTTTTAGAGGCTTAAAGGGGCGTGAAGAGTCTTTGACACAAACCTGACCTTCGCGGTTATCATATACATCTATCACTAAATTCTGATAGCTCTATCTCATATAGTCTCTGAGATGCACGAGTTCATACAGGCTAAAAGACGGATATGGCTGTAGCGAATCGGTTGTTGATTCTGATCAGGAATTTAAGTACAGTATATAAATGGGGTTGGGGATGCATCCTTTTTTCTGCATACGTGAAGAAAAGGTATAACTCCTCTAAATAAAACAACGATTTGATTTTTTTTTTTGGTATAAAAACAGGTACACCATAGCTTGGCCTTTGAACTTCTTCGATTTTTAGAGTAGTTTTAGAGGCTTAAAGGGGCGTGAAGAGTCTTTGACACAAACCTGACCTTCGCGGTTATCATATACATCTATCACTAAATTCTGATAGCTCTATCTCATATAGTCTCTGAGATGCACGAGTTCATACAGGCTAAAAGACGGATATGGCTGTAGCGAATCGGTTGTTGATTCTGATCAGGAATTTAAATACAGAATATAAATGGGGTTGGGGATGCTTCCTTTTTTTCTGCATACGTGAAGAAAAGGTATAACTCCTCTAAAAAAACAACGATTTGGGTAAATTTTCTTTTGTAGCTATAAAACAGGTACTACAATAGCTTGGCATTAGAACTTCTTCGATTTTTAGAGTAGTTTTAGAGGCTTAAAGGGGCGTGAAGAGTCTTTGACACAAACCTGACCTTCGCGGTTATCATATACATCTATCACTAAATTCTGATAGCTCTATCTCATATAGTCTCTGAGATGCACGAGTTCATACAGGCTAAAAGACGGATATGGCTGTAGCGAATCGGTTGTTGATTCTGATCAGGAATTTAAGTACAGTATATAAATGGGGTTGGGGATGCTTCCTTTTTTTCTGCATACGTGAAGAAAAGGTATAACTCCTCTAAATAAAACAACGATTTGGGTAAATTTTCTTTTGTAGCTATAAAACAGGTACTACAATAGCTTGGCATTAGAACTTCTTCGATTTTTAGAGTAGTTTTAGAGGCTTAAAGGGGCGTGAAGAGTCTTTGACACAAACCTGACCTTCGCGGTTATCATATACATCTATCACTAAATTCTGATAGCTCTATCTCATATAGTCTCTGAGATGCACGAGTTCATACAGGCTGAAAGACGGACATGGCTGTAGCGAATCGGTTGTTGATTCTGATCAGGAATTTATCTACAGTATATAAATGGGGTTGGGTTTGCTTCCTTTTTTTCTGCATACGTGAAGAAAAGGTATAACTCCTCTAAAAAAAACAACGATTTGGGTAAATTTTGTTATGTAACTATAAAATAGGCACTAGAGCATGTTGGCATTAGAACTTCTTCGATTTTAAGAGTAGTTTTAGAGGCTTAAAGGGGCGTGAAGAGTCTTTGACACAAACCTGACCTTCGCGTTTATCATATACATCTATCACTAAATTCTGATAGCTCTATCTCATATAGTCTCTGAGATGCACGAGTTCATACAGGCTAAAAGACGGATATGGCTGTAGCGAATCGGTTGTTGATTCTGATCAGGAATTTATCTACAGTATATAAATGGGGTTGGGGATGCATCCTTTTTTCTGCATACGTGAAGAAAAGGTATAACTCCTCTAAATAAAACAACGATTTGGGTAAATTTTCTTTTGTAGCTATAAAACAGGTACTACAATAGCTTGGCATTAGAACTTCTTCGATTTTTAGAGTAGTTTTAGAGGCTTAAAGGGGCGTGAAGAGTCTTTGACACAAACCTGACCTTCGCGGTTATCATATACATCTATCACTAAATTCTGATAGCTCTATCTCATATAGTCTCTGAGATGCACGAGTTCATACAGGCTGAAAGACGGACATGGCTGTAGCGAATCGGTTGTTGATTCTGATCAGGAATTTATCTACAGTATATAAATGGGGTTGGGGATGCTTCCTTTTTTTCTGCATACGTGAAGAAAAGGTATAACTCCTCTAAAAAAAACAACGATTTGGGTAAATTTTGTTATGTAACTATAAAATAGGCACTAGAGCATGTTGGCATTAGAACTTCTTCGATTTTAAGAGTATTTTTAGAGGCTTAAAGGGGCGTGAAGAGTCTTTGACACAAACCTGACCTTCGCGGTTATCATATACATCTATCACTAAATTCTGATAGCTCTATCTCATATAGTCTCTGAGATGCACGAGTTCATACAGGCTGAAAGACGGACATGGCTGTAACGAATCGGTTGTTGATTCTGATCAGAAATTTATATACAGTATATAAATGGGGTTGGGGATGCTTCCTTTTTTCTGCATACGTGAAGAAAAGGTATAACTCCTCTAAAAAAACAACGATTTGGGTAAATTTTCTTTTGTAGCTATAAAACAGGTACTACAATAGCTTGGCATTAGAACTTCTTCGATTTTTAGAGTAGTTTTAGAGGCTTAAAGGGGCGTGAAGAGTCTTTGACACAAACCTGACCTTCGCGGTTATCATATACATCTATCACTAAATTCTGATAGCTCTATCTCATATAGTCTCTGAGATGCACGAGTTCATACAGGCTAAAAGACGGATATGGCTGTAGCGAATCGGTTGTTGATTCTGATCAGGAATTTATATGCAGTATATAAATGGGGTTGGAGATGCTTCCTTTTTTTCTGCATACGTGAAGAAAAGGTATAACTCCTCTAAAAAAACAACGATTTGGGTAAATTTTCTTTTGTAGCTATAAAACAGGTACTACAATAGCTTGGCATTAGAACTTCTTCGATTTTTAGAGTAGTTTTAGAGGCTTAAAGGGGCGTGAAGAGTCTTTGACACAAACCTGACCTTCGCGGTTATCATATACATCTATCACTAAATTCTGATAGCTCTATCTCATATAGTCTCTGAGATGCACGAGTTCATACAGGCTGAAAGACGGACATGGCTGTAGCGAATCGGTTGTTGATTCTGATCAGGAATTTATCTACAGTATATAAATGGGGTTGGGTTTGCTTCCTTTTTTTCTGCATACGTGAAGAAAAGGTATAACTCCTCTAAAAAAAACAACGATTTGGGTAAATTTTGTTATGTAACTATAAAATAGGCACTAGAGCATGTTGGCATTAGAACTTCTTCGATTTTTAGAGTAGTTTTAGACCTTCGCTGTCATCATATACATCTATCACTAAATTCTGATAGCTCTATCTCATATAGTCTCTGAGATGCACGAGTTCATACAGGCTAAAAGACGGATATGGCTGTAGCGAATCGGTTGTTGATTCTGATCAGGAATTTAAGTACAGTATATAAATGGAGTTGGGGATGCTTCCTTTTTTTCTGCATACGTGAAGAAAAGGTATAACTCCTCTAAATAAAACAACGATTTGGGTAAATTTTCTTTTGTAGCTATAAAACAGGTACTACAATAGCTTGGCATTAGAACTTCTTCGATTTTAAGAGTAGTTTTAGAGGCTTAAAGGGGCGTGAAGAGTCTTTGACACAAACCTGACCTTCGCGGTTATCATATACATCTATCACTAAATTCTGATAGCTCTATCTCATATAGTCTCTGAGATGCACGAGTTCATACAGGCTGAAAGACGGACATGGCTGTAGCGAATCGGTTGTTGATTCTGATCAGGAATTTATCTACAGTATATAAATGGGGTTGGGTTTGCTTCCTTTTTTTCTGCATACGTGAAGAAAAGGTATAACTCCTCTAAAAAAAACAACGATTTGGGTAAATTTTGTTATGTAACTATAAAATAGGCACTAGAGCATGTTGGCATTAGAACTTCTTCGATTTTAAGAGTATTTTTAGAGGCTTAAAGGGGCGTGAAGAGTCTTGGACACAAACCTGACCTTCGCGGTTATCATATACATCTATCACTAAATTCTGATAGCTCTATCTCATATAGTCTCTGAGATGCACGAGTTCATACAGGCTGAAAGACGGACATGGCTGTAACGAATCGGTTGTTGATTCTGATCAGGAATTTATATACAGTATTTAAATGGGGTTGGGGATGCATCCTTTTTTCTGCATACGTGAAGAAAAGGTATAACTCCTCTAAAAAAACAACGATTTGTTTTTTTTTTTTTAAAAAAAGAGATATAAAATGTTTTGCATTTAAAACTTTTCGATTTTTAGAGTAGTTTTAGAGGCTTAAAGGGGCGTGAAGAGTCTTTGACACAAACCTGACCTTCGCGGTTATCATATACATCTATCACTAAATTCTGATAGCTCTATCTCATATAGTCTCTGAGATGCACGAGTTCATACAGGCTAAAAGACGGATATGGCTGTAGCGAATCGGTTGTTGATTCTGATCAGGAATTTATATGCAGTATATAAATGGGGTTGGAGATGCTTCCTTTTTTTCTGCATACGTGAAGAAAAGGTATAACTCCTCTAAAAAAACAACGATTTGGGTAAATTTTCTTTTGTAGCTATAAAACAGGTACTACAATAGCTTGGCATTAGAACTTCTTCGATTTTTAGAGTAGTTTTAGAGGCTTAAAGGGGCGTGAAGAGTCTTTGACACAAACCTGACCTTCGCGGTTATCATATACATCTATCACTAAATTCTGATAGCTCTATCTCATATAGTCTCTGAGATGCACGAGTTCATACAGGCTAAAAGACGGATATGGCTGTAGCGAATCGGTTGTTGATTCTGATCAGGAATTTATATACAGTATATAAATGGGGTTGGGGATGCTTCCTTTTTTTCTGCATACGTGAAGAAAAGGTATAACTCCTCTAAAAAAACAACGATTTGGGTAAATTTTCTTTTGTAGCTATAAAACAGGTACTACAATAGCTTGGCATTAGAACTTCTTCGATTTTTAGAGTAGTTTTAGAGGCTTAAAGGGGCGTGAAGAGTCTTTGACACAAACCTGACCTTCGCGGTTATCATATACATCTATCACTAAATTCTGATAGCTCTATCTCATATAGTCTCTGAGATGCACGAGTTCATACAGGCTAAAAGACGGATATGGCTGTAGCGAATCGGTTGTTGATTCAGATCAGGAATTTATGTACAGTATATAAATGGAGTTGGGGATGCTTCCTTTTTTTCTGCATACGTGAAGAAAAGGTATAACTCCTCTAAATAAAACAACGATTTGGGTAAATTTTCTTTTGTAGCTATAAAACAGGTACTACAATAGCTTGGCATTAGAACTTCTTCGATTTTAAGAGTAGTTTTAGAGGCTTAAAGGGGCGTGAAGAGTCTTTGACACAAACCTGACCTTCGCGGTTATCATATACATCTATCACTAAATTCTGATAGCTCTATCTCATATAGTCTCTGAGATGCACGAGTTCATACAGGCTGAAAGACGGATATGGCTGTAGCGAATCGGTTGTTGATTCTGATCAGGAATTTAAGTACAGTATATAAATGGGGTTGGGTTGGCATCCTTTTTTTCTGCATACGTGAAGAAAAGGTATAACTACTCTAAAAAAACAACGATTTGGGTAAATTTTGTTATGTTACTATAAAATAGGCACTAGAGCATGTTGGCATTAGAACTTCTTCGATTTTAAGAGTAGTTTTAGAGGCTTAAAGGGGCGTGAAGAGTCTTGGACACAAACCTGACCTTCGCGGTTATCATATACATCTATCACTAAATTCTGATAGCTCTATCTCATATAGTCTCTGAGATGCACGAGTTCATACAGGCTGAAAGACGGACATGGCTGTAACGAATCGGTTGTTGATTCTGATCAGGAATTTATATACAGTATATAAATGGGGTTGGGGATGCATCCTTTTTTCTGCATACGTGAAGAAAAGGTATAACTCCTCTAAAAAAACAACGATTTTAAGAGTATTTTTAGAGGCTTAAAGGGGCGTGAAGAGTCTTTGACACAAACCTGACCTTCGCGTTTATCATATACATCTATTACTAAATTCTGATAGCTCTATCTCATATAGTCTCTGAGATGCACGAGTTCATACAGGCTAAAAGACGGATATGGCTGTAGCGAATCGGTTGTTGATTCTGATCAGGAATTTATATACAGTATATAAATGGGGTTGGAGATGCTTCCTTTTTTTCTGCATACGTGAAGAAAAGGTATAACTCCTCTAAAAAAACAAACGATTTGGGTAAATTTTCTTTTGTAGCTATAAAACAGGTACTACAATAGCTTGGCATTAGAACTTCTTCGATTTTTAGAGTAGTTTTAGAGGCTTAAAGGGGCGTGAAGAGTCTTTGACACAAACCTGACCTTCGCGGTTATCATATACATCTATCACTAAATTCTGATAGCTCTATCTCATATAGTCTCTGAGATGCACGAGTTCATACAGGCTGAAAGACGGACATGGCTGTAGCGAATCGGTTGTTGATTCTGATCAGGAATTTATCTACAGTATATAAATGGGGTTGGGTTTGCTTCCTTTTTTTCTGCATACGTGAAGAAAAGGTATAACTCCTCTAAAAAAAACAACGATTTGGGTAAATTTTGTTATGTAACTATAAAATAGGCACTAGAGCATGTTGGCATTAGAACTTCTTCGATTTTAAGAGTATTTTTAGAGGCTTAAAGGGGCGTGAAGAGTCTTGGACACAAACCTGACCTTCGCGTTTATCATATACATCTATCACTAAATTCTGATAGCTCTATCTCATATAGTCTCTGAGATGCACGAGTTCATACAGGCTGAAAGACGGACATGGCTGTAGCGAATCGGTTGTTGATTCTGATCAGGAATTTATCTACAGTATATAAATGGGGTTGGGGATGCATCCTTTTTTCTGCATACGTGAAGAAAAGGTATAACTCCTCTAAAAAAACAACGATTTTAAGAGTAGTTTTAGAGGCTTAAAGGGGCGTGAAGAGTCTTTGACACAAACCTGACCTTCGCGGTTATCATATACATCTATCACTAAATTCTGATAGCTCTATCTCATATAGTCTCTGAGATGCACGAGTTCATACAGGCTAAAAGACGGATATGGCTGTAGCGAATCGGTTGTTGATTCAGATCAGGAATTTAAGTACAGTATATAAATGGGGTTGGGTTTGCATCCTTTTTTTCTGCATACGTGAAGAAAAGGTATAACTCCTCTAAAAAAACAACGATTTGGGTAAATTTTCTTTTGTAGCTATAAAACAGGTACTACAATAGCTTGGCATTAGAACTTCTTCGATTTTTAGAGTAGTTTTAGAGGCTTAAAGGGGCGTGAAGAGTCTTTGACACAAACCTGACCTTCGCGGTTATCATATACATCTATCACTAAATTCTGATAGCTCTATCTCATATAGTCTCTGAGATGCACGAGTTCATACAGGCTGAAAGACGGATATGGCTGTAGCGAATCGGTTGTTGATTCAGATCAGGAATTTAAGTACAGTATATAAATGGGGTTGGGGATGCTTCCTTTTTTTCTGCATACGTGAAGAAAAGGTTTAACTCCTCTAAATAAAACAACGATTTGGGTAAATTTTCTTTTGTAGCTATAAAACAGGTACTACAATAGCTTGGCATTAGAACTTCTTCGATTTTAAGAGTAGTTTTAGAGGCTTAAAGGGGCGTGAAGAGTCTTTGACACAAACCTGACCTTCGCGGTTATCATATACATCTATCACTAAATTCTGATAGCTCTATCTCATATAGTCTCTGAGATGCACGAGTTCATACAGGCTGAAAGACGGACATGGCTGTAGCGAATCGGTTGTTGATTCTGATCAGGAATTTATCTACAGTATATAAATGGGGTTGGGTTTGCTTCCTTTTTTTCTGCATACGTGAAGAAAAGGTATAACTCCTCTAAAAAAAACAACGATTTGGGTAAATTTTGTTATGTAACTATAAAATAGGCACTAGAGCATGTTGGCATTAGAACTTCTTCGATTTTAAGAGTATTTTTAGAGGCTTAAAGGGGCGTGAAGAGTCTTTGACACAAACCTGACCTTCGCGTTTATCATATACATCTATCACTAAATTCTGATAGCTCTATCTCATATAGTCTCTGAGATGCACGAGTTCATACAGGCTGAAAGACGGACATGGCTGTAACGAATCGGTTGTTGATTCTGATCAGAAATTTATATACAGTATATAAATGGGGTTGGGGATGCATCCTTTTTTCTGCATACGTGAAGAAAAGGTATAACTCCTCTAAAAAAACAACGATTTGGGTAAATTTTCTTTTGTAGCTATAAAACAGGTACTACAATAGCTTGGCATTAGAACTTCTTCGATTTTTAGAGTAGTTTTAGAGGCTTAAAGGGGCGTGAAGAGTCTTTGACACAAACCTGACCTTCGCGGTTATCATATACATCTATCACTAAATTCTGATAGCTCTATCTCATATAGTCTCTGAGATGCACGAGTTCATACAGGCTAAAAGACGGATATGGCTGTAGCGAATCGGTTGTTGATTCTGATCAGGAATTTATATGCAGTATATAAAAGGGGTTGGAGATGCTTCCTTTTTTTCTGCATACGTGAAGAAAAGGTATAACTCCTCTAAAAAAACAACGATTTGGGTAAATTTTCTTTTGTAGCTATAAAACAGGTACTACAATAGCTTGGCATTAGAACTTCTTCGATTTTTAGAGTAGTTTTAGAGGCTTAAAGGGGCGTGAAGAGTCTTTGACACAAACCTGACCTTCGCGGTTATCATATACATCTATCACTAAATTCTGATAGCTCTATCTCATATAGTCTCTGAGATGCACGAGTTCATACAGGCTAAAAGACGGATATGGCTGTAGCGAATCGGTTGTTGATTCAGATCAGGAATTTAAGTACAGTATATAAATGGAGTTGGGGATGCTTCCTTTTTTTCTGCATACGTGAAGAAAAGGTATAACTCCTCTAAAAAAACAACGATTTGGGTAAATTTTCTTTTGTAGCTATAAAACAGGTACTACAATAGCTTGGCATTAGAACTTCTTCGATTTTTAGAGTAGTTTTAGAGGCTTAAAGGGGCGTGAAGAGTCTTTGACACAAACCTGACCTTCGCGGTTATCATATACATCTATCACTAAATTCTGATAGCTCTATCTCATATAGTCTCTGAGATGCACGAGTTCATACAGGCTAAAAGACGGATATGGCTGTAGCGAATCGGTTGTTGATTCTGATCAGGAATTTATATACAGTATATAAATGGGGTTGGAGATGCTTCCTATTTTTCTGCATACGTGAAGAAAAGCTATAACTCCTCTAAATAAAACAACGATTTGGGTAAATTTTCTTTTGTAGCTATAAAACAGGTACTACAATAGCTTGGCATTAGAACTTCTTCGATTTTTAGAGTAATTTTAGAGGCTTAAAGGGGCGTGAAGAGTCTTTGACACAAACCTGACCTTCGCGGTTATCATATACATCTATCACTAAATTCTGATAGCTCTATCTCATATAGTCTCTGAGATGCACGAGTTCATACAGGCTAAAAGACGGATATGGCTGTAGCGAATCGGTTGTTGATTCAGATCAGGAATTTAAGTACAGTATATAAATGGAGTTGGGGATGCTTCCTTTTTTTCTGCATACGTGAAGAAAAGGTATAACTCCTCTAAATAATACAACGATTTGGGTAAATTTTCTTTTGTAGCTATTTTGTAAAACAGGTACTACAATAGCTTGGCATTAGAATTTCTTCGATTTTTAGAGTAGTTTTAGAGGCTTAAAGGGGCGTGAAGAGTCTTTGACACAAACCTGACCTTCGCGGTTATCATATACATCTATCACTAAATTCTGATAGCTCTATCTCATATAGTCTCTGAGATGCACGAGTTCATACAGGCTAAAAGACGGATATGGCTGTAGCGAATCGGTTGTTGATTCAGATCAGGAATTTAAGTACAGTATATAAATGGAGTTGGGGATGCTTCCTTTTTTTCTGCATACGTGAAGAAAAGGTATAACTCCTCTAAATAAAACAACGATTTGGGTAAATTTTCTTTTGTAGCTATAAAACAGGTACATCAATAGCTTGGCATTAGAACTTCTTCGATTTTTAGAGTAGTTTTAGAGGCTTAAAGGGGCGTGAAGAGTCTTTGACACAAACCTGACCTTCGCGGTTATCATATACATCTATCACTAAATTCTGATAGCTCTATCTCATATAGTCTCTGAGATGCACGAGTTCATACAGGCTAAAAGACGGACATGGCTGTAGCGAATCGGTTGTTGATTCAGATCAGGAATTTAAGTACAGTATATAAATGGAGTTGGGGATGCTTCCTTTTTTTCTGCATACGTGAAGAAAAGGTTTAACTCCCCTAAATAAAACAACGATTTGGGTAAATTTTCTTTTGTAGCTATAAAACAGGTACATCAATAGCTTGGCATTAGAACTTCTTCGATTTTTAGAGTAGTTTTAGAGGCTTAAAGGGGCGTGAAGAGTCTTTGACACAAACCTGACCTTCGCGGTTATCATATACATCTATCACTAAATTCTGATAGCTCTATCTCATATAGTCTCTGAGATGCACGAGTTCATACAGGCTAAAAGACGGATATGGCTGTAGCGAATCGGTTGTTGATTCAGATCAGGAATTTAAGTACAGTATATAAATGGAGTTGGGGATGCTTCCTTTTTTCTGCATACGTGAAGAAAAGGTTTAACTCCTCTAAATAAAACAACGATTTGGGTAAATTTTCTTTTGTAGCTATAAAACAGGTACTACAATAGCTTGGCATTAGAGATCTTCGATTTTAAGAGTAGTTTTAGAGGCTTAAAGGGACGTGAAGAGTCTTTGACACAAACCTGACCTTCGCGGTTATCATATACATCTATCACTAAATTCTGATAGCTCTATCTCATATAGTCTCTGAGATGCACGAGTTCATACAGGCTGAAAGACGGATATGGCTGTAGCGAATCGGTTGTTGATTCTGATCAGGAATTTATCTACAGTATATAAATGGGGTTGGGTTTGCTTCCTTTTTTTCTGCATACGTGAAGAAAAGGTATAACTCCTCTAAAAAAACAACGATTTGGGTAAATTTTGTTATGTAACTATAAAATAGGCACTAGAGCATGTTGGCATTAGAACTTCTTCGATTTTAAGAGTATTTTTAGAGGCTTAAAGGGGCGTGAAGAGTCTTGGACACAAACCTGACCTTCGCGTTTATCATATACATCTATCACTAAATTCTGATAGCTCTATCTCATATAGTCTCTGAGATGCACGAGTTCATACAGGCTGAAAGACGGACATGGCTGTAACGAATCGGTTGTTGATTCTGATCAGGAATTTATATACAGTATATAAATGGGGTTGGGGATGCTTCCTTTTTTTCTGCATACGTGAAGAAAAGGTATAACTCCTCTAAAAAAACAACGATTTGGGTAAATTTTCTTTTGTAGCTATAAAACAGGTACTACAATAGCTTGGCATTAGAACTTCTTCGATTTTTAGAGTAGTTTTAGAGGCTTAAAGGGGCGTGAAGAGTTTTTGACACAAACCTGACCTTCGCGGTTATCATATACATCTATCACTAAATTCTGATAGCTCTATCTCATATAGTCTCTGAGATGCACGAGTTCATACAGGCTAAAAGACGGATATGGCTGTAGCGAATCGGTTGTTGATTCTGATCAGGAATTTATATGCAGTATATAAAAGGGGTTGGAGATGCTTCCTTTTTTCTGCATACGTGAAGAAAAGGTATAACTCCTCTAAATAATACAACGATTTGGGTAAATTTTCTTTTGTAGCTATAAAACAGGTACTACAATAGCTTGGCATTAGAACTTCTTCGATTTTAAGAGTAGTTTTAGAGGCTTAAAGGGGCGTGAAGAGTCTTTGACACAAACCTGACCTTCGCGGTTATCATATACATCTATCACTAAATTCTGATAGCTCTATCTCATATAGTCTCTGAGATGCACGAGTTCATACAGGCTGAAAGACGGACATGGCTGTAGCGAATCGGTTGTTGATTCTGATCAGGAATTTATCTACAGTATATAAATGGGGTTGGGTTTGCTTCCTTTTTTTCTGCATACGTGAAGAAAAGGTATAACTCCTCTAAAAAAACAACGATTTGGGTAAATTTTGTTATGTATCTATAAAATAGGCACTAGAGCATGTTGGCATTAGAACTTCTTCGATTTTAAGAGTGACCTTCGCGTTTTGATAAACATCTATATATGATTATACATCTATCACTATATTCTGATAGCTCTATCACATATAGTCTCTGAGATGCACGAGTTCATACAGGCTGAAAGACGGATATGGCTGTAGCGAATCGGTTGTTGATTCAGATCAGGAATTTAAGTACAGTATATAAATGGAGTTGGGGATGCTTCCTTTTTTTCTGCATACGTGAAGAAAAGGTATAACTCCTCTAAATAAAACAACGATTTGGGTAAATTTTCTTTTGTAGCTATAAAACAGGTACTACAAAAGCTTGGCATTAGAACTTCTTCGATTTTTAGAGTAGTTTTAGAGGCTTAAAGGGGCGTGAAGAGTCTTTGACACAAACCTGACCTTCGCGGTTATCATATACATCTATCACTAAATTCTGATAGCTCTATCTCATATAGTCTCTGAGATGCACGAGTTCATACAGGCTGAAAGACGGACATGGCTGTAGCGAATCGGTTGTTGATTCTGATCAGGAATTTATCTACAGTATATAAATGGGGTTGGGGATGCTTCCTTTTTTTCTGCATACGTGAAGAAAAGGTATAACTCCTCTAAAAAAAACAACGATTTGGGTAAATTTTGTTATGTAACTATAAAATAGGCACTAGAGCATGTTGGCATTAGAACTTCTTCGATTTTAAGAGTATTTTTAGAGGCTTAAAGGGGCGTGAAGAGTCTTGGACACAAACCTGACCTTCGCGTTTATCATATACATCTATCACTAAATTCTGATAGCTCTATCTCATAAAGTCTCTGAGATGCACGAGTTCATACAGGCTAAAAGACGGATATGGCTGTAGCGAATCGGTTGTTGATTCAGATCAGGAATTTAAGAAAAGTATATAAATGGAGTTGGGGATGCTTCCTTTTTTTCTGCATACGTGAAGAAAAGGTATAACTCCTCTAAATAATACAACGATTTGGGTAAATTTTCTTTTGTAGCTATAAAACAGGTACTACAATAGCTTGGCATTAGAACTTCTTCGATTTTAAGAGTAGTTTTAGAGGCTTAAAGGGGCGTGAAGAGTCTTTGACACAAATACATCTGATAGCTTCGCGGCTATCATATACATCTATCACTAAATTCTGATAGCTCTATCTCATATAGTCTCTGAGATGCACGAGTTCATACAGGCTAAAAGACGGATATGGCTGTAGCGAATCGGTTGTTGATTCAGATCAGGAATTTAAGTACAGTATATAAATGGAGTTGGGGATGCTTTCTTTTTTTCTCCATACGTGAAGAAAAGGTTCAACTCCTCTAAATAAAACAACGATTTGGGTAAATTTTCTTTTGTAGCTATAAAACAGGTACATCAATAGCTTGGCATTAGAACTTCTTCGATTTTAAGAGTAGTTTTAGAGGCTTAAAGGGGCGTGAAGAGTCTTTGACACAAACCTGACCTTCGCGGTTATCATATACATCTATCACTAAATTCTGATAGCTCTATCTCATATAGTCTCTGAGATGCACGAGTTCATACAGGCTAAAAGACGGATATGGCTGTAGCGAATCGGTTGTTGATTCTGATCAGGTACAGGTATCAGATCAGGTATCTACAGTATATAAATGGGGTTGGGTTTGCTTCCTTTTTTTCTGCATACGTGAAGAAAAGGTATAACTCCTCTAAAAAAAACAACGATTTGGGTAAATTTTGTTATGTAACTATAAAATAGGCACTTGAGCATGTTGGCATTAGAACTTCTTCGATTTTTAGAGTAGTTTTAGAGGCTTAAAGGGGCGTGAAGAATCTTTGACACAAACCTGACCTTCGCGGTTATCATATACATCTATCACTAAATTCTGATAGCTCTATCTCATATAGTCTCTGAGATGCACGAGGTCATACAGGCTAAAAGACGGATATGGCTGTAGCGAATCGGTTGTTGATTCAGATCAGGAATTTAAGTACAGTATATAAATGGAGTTGGGGATGCTTCCTTTTTTTCTGCATACGTGAAGAAAAGGTATAACTCCTCTAAATAAAACAACGATTTGGGTAAATTTTGTTATGTAACTATAAAATAGGCACTAGAGCATGTTGGCATTAGAACTTCTTCGATTTTAAGAGTATTTTTAGAGGCTTAAAGGGGCGTGAAGAGTCTTGGACACAAACCTGACCTTCGCGGTTATCATATACATCTATCACTAAATTCTGATAGCTCTATCTCATATAGTCTCTGAGATGCACGAGTTCATACAGGCTAAAAGACGGATATGGCTGTAGCGAATCGGTTGTTGATTCAGATCAGGAATTTAAGAAAAGTATATAAATGGAGTTGGGGATGCTTCCTTTTTTTCTGCATACGTAAAGAAAAGGTATAACTCCTCTATATAAAACAACGATTTGGGTAAATTTTCTTTTGTAGCTATAAAATAGGTACTACAATAGCTTAGCATTAGAACTTCTTCGATTTTAGGAGTAGTTTTAGAGGCTTAAAGGGGCGTGAAGAGTCTTTGACACAAACCTGACCTTCGCGGTTATCATATATATCTATCACAAAATCCTGATAGCTCTATCTCATATAGTCTCTGAGATGCACGAGTTCATACAGGCTAAAAGACGGATATGGCTGTAGCGAATCGGTTGTTGATTCAGATCAGGAATTTAAGTACAGTATATAAATGGAGTTGGGGATGCTTCCTTTTTTCTGCATACGTGAAGAAAAGGTATAACTCCTCTATATAAAACAACGATTTGGGTAAATTTACTTTTGTAGCTATAAAATAGGTACTACAATAGCTTGGCATTAGAACTTCTTCGATTTTAAGAGTAGTTTTAGAGGCTTAAAGGGGCGTGAAGAGTCTTTGACACAAACCTGACCTTCGCGGTTATCATATACATCTATCACTAAATTCTGATAGCTCTATCTCATATTGTCTCTGAGATGCACGAGTTCATACAGGCTAAAAGACGGATATGGCTGTAGCGAATCGGTTGTTGATTCAGATCAGGAATTTAAGAAAAGTATATAAATGGAGTTGGGGATGCTTCCTTTTTTTCTGCATACGTAAAGAAAAGGTATAACTCCTCTAAATAAAACAACGATTTGGGTAAATTTTCTTTTGTAGCTATAAAACAGGTACTACAAAAGCTTGGCATTAGAACTTCTTCGATTTTAAGAGTAGTTTTAGAGGCTTAAAGGGGCGTGAAGAGTCGTTGACACAAACCTGACCTTCGCGATTTTCATATATATCTATCACAAAATCCTGATAGCTCTATCTCATATAGTCTCTGAGATGCACGAGTTCATACAGGCTAAAAGACGGATATGGCTGTAGCGAATCGGTTGTTGATTCAGATCAGGAATTTAAGTACAGTATATAAATGGAGTTGGGGATGCTTCCTTTTTTTCTGCATACGTGAAGAAAAGGTATAACTCCTCTAAAAAAACAACGATTTGGGTAAATTTTCTTTTGTAGCTATAAAATAGGTACTACAATAGCTTGGCATTAGAACTTCTTCGATTTTAAGAGTAGTTTTAGAGGCTTAAAGGGGCGTGAAGAGTCTTTGACACAAACCTGACCTTCGCGGTTATCATATACATCTATCACTAAATTCTGATAGCTCTATCTCATATAGTCTCTGAGATGCACGAGTTCATACAGGCTAAAAGACGGATATGGCTGTAGCGAATCGGTTGTTGATTCAGATCAGGAATTTAAGTACAGTATATAAATGGAGTTGGGGATGCTTCCTTTTTTTCTGCATACGTGAAGAAAAGGTATAACTCCTCTATATAAAACAACGATTTGGGTAAATTTTCTTTTGTAGCTATAAAACAGGTACTACAATAGCTTGGCAATAGAACTTCTTCGATTTTTAGAGTAGTTTAAGAGGCTTAAAGGGGCGTGAAGAATCTTTGACACAAACCTGACCTTCGTGGTTATCATATACATCTATCACTAAATTCTGATAGCTCTATCTCATATAGTCTCTGAGATGCACGAGTTCATACAGGCTAAAAGACGGACATGGCTGTAGCGAATCGGTTGTTGATTCTGATCAGGAATTTATCTACAGTATATAAATGGGGTTGGGTTTGCTTCCTTTTTTTCTGCATACGTGAAGAAAAGGTATAACTCCTCTAAAAAAAACAACGATTTGGGTAAATTTTGTTATGTAACTATAAAATAGGCACTAGAGCATGTTGGCATTAGAACTTCTTCGATTTTTAGAGTAGTTTTAGAGGCTCAAAGGGGCGTGAAGAGTCTTTGACACAAACCTGACCTTCGCGATTATCATATACATCTATCACTAAATTCTGATAGCTCTATCTCATATAGTCTCTGAGATGCACGAGGTCATACAGGCTAAAAGACGGATATGGCTGTAGCGAATCGGTTGTTGATTCAGATCAGGAATTTAAGTACAGTATATAAATGGAGTTGGGGATGCTTCCTTTTTTTCTGCATACGTGAAGAAAAGGTATAACTCCTCTAAATAAAACAACGATTTGGGTAAATTTTCTTTTGTAGCTATAAAACAGGTACTACAATAGCTTGGCAATAGAACTTCTTCGATTTTTAGAGTAGTTTTAGAGGCTTAAAGGGGCGTGAAGAATCTTTGACACAAACCTGACCTTCGTGGTTATCATATACATCTATCACTAAATTCTGATAGCTCTATCTCATATAGTCTCTGAGATGCACGAGTTCATACAGGTTAAAAGACGGACATGGCTGTAGCGAATCGGTTGATGATTCTGATCAGGAATTTATCTACAGTATATAAATGGGGTTGGGTTTGCTTCCTTTTTTTCTGCATAAGTGAAGACAAGGTATAACTCATCTAAAAAAAACATCGATTTGGGTAAATTTTCTTATGTAACTATAAAATAGGCACTTGAGCATGTTGGCATTAGAACTTCTCCGATTTGAAGAGTATTTTTAGAGGCTTTAAGGGGCGTGGAGAATCTTTGACACAAATCTGACCTTCGCGATTTTCATATACATCTATCACTAAATTCTGATAGCTCTATCTCATATAGTCTCTGAGATGCACGAGTTCATACAGGCTAAAAGACGGATATGGCTGTAGCGAATCGGTTGTTGATTCAGATCAGGAATTTAAGTACAATATATAAATGGAGTTGGGGATGCTTCCTTTTTTTCTGCATACGTGAAGAAAAGGTATGACTCCTCTAAATAATACAACGATTTGGGTAAATTTTCTTTTGTAGCTATAAAACAGGTACTACAATAGCTTGGCAATAGAACTTCTTCGATTTTAAGAGTAGTTTTAGAGGCTTAAAGGGGCGTGAAGAATCTTTGACACAAAACTGACCTTCGTGGTTATCATATACATCTATCACTAAATTATGATAGCTCTATCTCATATAGTCTCTGAGATGCACGAGTTCATACAGGCTAAAAGACGGATATGGCTGTAGCGAATCGGTTGTTGATTCTGATCAGGAATTTATCTACAGTATATAAATGGGGTTGGGTTGGCTTCCTTTGTTCTGCAAACGTGAAGAAAAGGTATAACTCCTCTAAAAAAAACAACGATTTGGGTAAATTTTGTTATGTAGCTATAAAATAGTCACTTGAGCATGTTGGCATTAGAACTTCTTCGATTTTAAGAGTATTTTTAGAGGCTTAAAGGGGCGTGAAGAATCTTTGACACAAACCTGACCTTCGCGGTTATCATATACATCTATCACTAAATTCTGATAGCTCTATCTCATATAGTCTCTGAGATGCACGAGGTCATACAGGCTAAAAGACGGATATGGCTGTAGCGAATCGGTTGTTGATTCAGATCAGGAATTTAAGTACAATATATAAATGGAGTTGGGGATGCTTCCTTTTTTTCTGCATACGTGAAAAAAAGGTATAACTCCTCTAAATATTACAACGATTTGGGTAAGTTTTCTTTTGTAGCTATAAAACAGGTACTACAATAGCTTGGCATTAGAACTTCTTCGATTTTTAGAGTAGTTTAAGAGGCTTAAAGGGGCGTGAAGAATCTTTGACACAAAACTGACCTTCGTGGTTATCATATACATCTATCACTAAATTATGATAGCTCTATCTCATATAGTCTCTGAGATGCACGAGTTCATACAAGCTAAAAGACGGACATGGCTGTAGCGAATCGATTGTTGATTCTGATCAGGAATTTATCTACAGTATATAAATGGGATTGGAGATGCTTTCTTTTTTTCTGCATACGTGAAGAAAAGGTATAACTCCTCTAAAAAAAACATCGATTTGGGTAAATTTTGTTATGTAACTATAAAATAGGCACTTGAGCATGTTGGCATTAGAACTTCTTCGATTTTAAGAGTATTTTTAGAGACTCAAAGGGGCTCTTTGACACAAACCTGACCTTCGCGATTTTCATATACATCTATCACTAAATTCTGATAGCTCTATCTCATATAGTCTCTGAGATGCACGAGGTCATACAGGCTAAAAGACGGATATGGCTGTAGCGAATCGGTTGTTGATTCAGATGAGGAATTTAAGTACAGTATATAAATGGAGTTGGGGATGCTTCCTTTTTTTCTGCATACGTGAAGAAAAGGTATAACTCCTCTAAATAAAACAACGATTTGGGTAAATTTTCTTTTGTAGCTATAAAACAGGTACTACAATAGCTTGGCAATAGAACTTCTTCGATTTTTAGAGTAGTTTTAGAGGCTTAAAGGGGCGTGAAGAATCTTTGACACAAACCTGACCTTCGTGGTTATCATATACATCTATCACTAAATTCTGATAGCTCTATCTCATATAGTCTCTGAGATGCACGAGTTCATACAGGCTAAAAGACGGACATGGCTGTAGCGAATCGGTTGATGATTCTGATCAGGAATTTATCTACAGTATATAAATGGGGTTGGGTTTGCTTCCTTTTTTTCTGCATAAGTGAAGAAAAGGTATAACTCCTCTAAAAAAAACATCGATTTGGGTAAATTTTGTTATGTAACTATAAAATAGGCACTTGAGCATGTTGGCATTAGAACTTCTCCGATTTGAAGAGTATTTTTAGAGGCTTTAAGGGGCGTGGAGAATCTTTGACACAAACCTGACCTTCGCGATTATCATATACATCTATCACTTAATTCTGATAGCTCTATCTCATATAGTCTCTGAGATGCACGAGGTCATACAGGCTAAAAGACGGATATGGCTGTAGCGAATCGGTTGTTGATTCAGATCAGGAATTTAAGTACAATATATAAATGGAGTTGGGGATGCTTCCTTTTTTCTGCATACGTGAAGAAAAGGTATGAGTCCTCTAAATATTACAACGATTTGGGTAAGTTTTCTTTTGTAGCTATAAAACAGGTACTACAATAGCTTGGCAATAGAACTTCTTCGATTTTAAGAGTAGTTTTAGAGGCTTAAAGGGGCGTGAAGAATCTTTGACACAAAGCTCTATCTCATATAGTCTCTGAGATGCACGAGTTCATACAAGCTAAAAGACGGACATGGCTGTAGCGAATCGATTGTTGATTCTGATCAGGAATTTATCTACAGTATATAAATGGGGTTGGGTTTGCTTCCTTTTTTTCTGCATACGTGAAGAAAAGGTATAACTCCTCTAAAAAAAACATCGATTTGGGTAAATTTTGTTATGTAACTATAAAATAGGCACTTGAGCATGTTGGCATTAGAACTTCTTCGATTTTAAGAGTATTTTTAGAGACTTAAAGGGGCGTGAAGAATCTTTGACACAAACCTGACCTTCGCGATTTTCATATACATCTATCACTAAATTCTGATAGCTCTATCTCATATAGTCTCTGAGATGCACGAGGTCATACAGGCTAAAAGACGGATATGGCTGTAGCGAATCGGTTGTTGATTCAGATCAGGAATTTAAGTACAATATATAAATGGAGTTGGGGATGCTTCCTTTTTTTCTCCATACGTGAAAAAAAGGTATAACTCCTCTAAATATTACAACGATTTGGGTAAGTTTTCTTTTGTAGCTATAAAACAGGTACTACAAAAGCTTGGCATTAGAACTTCTTCGATTTTAAGAGTAGTTTTAGAGGCTTAAAGGGGCGTGAAGAGTCTTTGACACAAACCTGACCTTCGCGGTTATCATATACATCTATCACTAAATTCTGATAGCTCTATCTCATATAGTCTCTGAGATGCACGAGTTCATACAGGCTAAAAGACGGATATGGCTGTAGCGAATCGGTTGTTGATTCTGATCAGGAATTTATATGCAGTATATAAAAGGGGTTGGGTTTGCTTCCTTTTTCTTTGCATACGTGAAGAAAAGGTATAACTCCTCTAAAAAAAACATCGAATTGGGTAAATTTTGTTATGTAACTATAAAATAGGTACTAGAGCATGTTGGCATTAGAACTTCTTCGATTTTAAGAGTATTTTTAGAGGCTTACAGGGGCGTGAAGAGTCTTGGACACAAACCTGACCTTCGCGTTTATCATATACATCTATCACTAAATTGTGATAGCTCGATCACATATATTCTCTGAGATGCACGAGATCATACAGGCTAAAAGACGGATATGGCAGTAGCGAATCGGTTGTTGATTCAGATCAGGAATTTAAGTACAGTATATAAATGGAGTTGGGGATGCTTCCTTTTTTTCTGCATACGTGAGGAAAAGGTATAACTCCTCTAAATAATACAACGATTTGGGAAAATTTTCGTTTGTTGCTATAAAACACGGTTTTCATATACATCTATAACTAAACTGTGATAGCTCTATCACATATATTCTCTGAGATGCACGAGTTCATACAGGCTAAAAGACGGATATGGCTGTAGCGAATCGGTTGTTGATTCAGATCAGGAATTTAAGTACAGTATATAAATGGAGTTGGGGATGCTTCCTTTTTTTCTGCATACGTGAAGAAAAGGTTCAACTCCTCTAAATAAAACAACGATTTGGGTAAATTTTCTTTTGTAGCTATAAAACACGGTTATCATATACATCTATCACTATATTGTGATAGCTCTATCACATATATTCTCTGAGATGCACGAGTTCATACAGGCTAAAAGACGAATATGGCTGTAGCGAATCGGTTGTTGATTCAGATCAGGAATTTAAGTACAGTATATAAATGGAGTTGGGGATGCTTCCTTTTTTTCTGCATACGGGAAGAAAAGGTTCAACTCCTCTAAATAAAACAACGGTTTGGCTAAATTTTCTTTTGTAGCTATAAAACAGGTACATCAATAGCTTGGCATTAGAACTTCTTCGATTTTTAGAGTAGTTTTAGAGGCTTAAAGGGGCGTGAAGAATCGGTGACACAAACCTGACCTTCGCGGCTATCATATACATCTAACACTAAATTCTGATAGCTCTATCTCATATAGTCTCTGAGATGCACGAGTTCATACAGGCTAAAAGACGGATATGGCTGTAGCGAATCGGTTGTTGATTCTGATCAGGAATTTATATGCAGTATATAAAAGGGGTTGGAGATGCTTTCTTTTTTTCTGCATACGTGAAGAAAAGGTATAACTCCTCTAAAAAAACAACGATTTGGTTAAATTTTCTTTTGTAGCTATAAAACAGGTACTACAAAAGCTTGGCATTAGAACTTCTTCGATTTTAAGAGAAGTTTTAGAGCCTTAAAGGGGCTTGAAGAGTCTTTGACACAAACCTGACCTTCGCGATTTTCATATACATCTATCACTAAATTCTGATAGCTCTATCTCATATAGTCTCTGAGATGCACGAGTTCATACAGGCTAAAAGACGGATATGGCTGTAGCGAATCGGTTGTTGATTCAGATCAGGAATTTAAGTACAGTATATTAATGGAGTTGGGGATGCTTCCTTTTTTTCTGCATACGTGAAGAAAAGGTTCAACTCCTCTTAATAAAACAACGATTTGGGTAAATTTTCTTTTGTAGCTATAAAACAGGTACTACAATAGATTGGCATTAGAACTTCTTCGATTTTTAGAGTAGTTTTAGAGGCTTAAAGGGGCGTGAAGAATCTTTGACACAAACCTGACCTTCGCGGTTATCATATACATCTATCACTAAATTCTGATAGCTCTATCTCATATAGTCTCTGAGATGCACGAGTTCATACAGGCTCAAAGACGGACAATGCTGTAGCGAATCGGTTGTTGATTCTGATCAGGAATTTATCTACAGTATATAAATGGGGTTGGGTTTGCTTCCTTTTTTTCTGCATACGTGAAGAAAAGGTATAACTCCTCTTAAAAAAAACAACGATTTGGGTAAATTTTGTTATGTATCTATAAAATAGGCACTAGAGCATGTTGGCATTAGAACTTCTTCGATTTTAAGAGTATTTTTAGAGGCTTAAAGGGGCGTGAAGAGTCTTGGACACAAACCTGACCTTCGCGTTTATCATATACATCTATCACTAAATTGTGATAGCTCTATCACATATATTTTCTGAGATGCACGAGTTCATACAGGCTAAAAGACGAATGTGGCTGTAGCGAATCGGTTGTTGATTCAGATCAGGAATTTAAGTACAGTATATAAATGGAGTTGGGGATGCTTCCTTTTTTTCTGCATACGTGAAGAAAAGGTTTAACTCCTCTAAATAAAACAACGATTTGGGTAAATTTTCTTTTGTAGCTATAAAACAGGTACATCAATAGCTTGGCATTAGAACTTCTTCGATTTTTAGAGTAGTTTTAGAGGCTTAAAGGGGCGTGAAGAGTCTTTGACACAAACCTGACCTTCGCGGCTATCATATACATCTATCACTAAATTCTGATAGCTCTATCTCATATAGTCTCTGAGATGCACGAGTTCATACAGGCTAAAAGACGGATATGGCTGTAGCGAATCAGTTGTTGATTCTGATCAGGAATTTAAGTACAGTATATAAATGGAGTTGGGGATGCTTCCTTTTTTACTGCATACGTGAAGAAAAGGTTTAACTCCTCTAAATAAAACCACGATTTGGGTAAATTTTCTTTGTAGCTATAAAACAGGTACATCAATAGCTTGGCATTAGAACTTCTTCGATATTTAGAGTAGTTTTAGAGGCTTAAAGGGGCGTGAAGAATCTTTGACACAAACCTGACCTTCGCGGTTATCATATACATCTATCACTAAATTCTGATAGCTCTATCTCATATAGTCTCTGAGATGCACGAGTTCATACAGGCTGAAAGACGGACAATGCTGTAGCGAATCGGTTGTTGATTCTGATCAGGAATTTATCTACAGTATATAAATGGGGTTGGGTTTGCTTCCTTTTTTTCTGCATACGTGAAGAAAAGGTATAACTCCTCTAAAAAAAACAACGATTTGGGTAAATTTTCTTTTGTAGCTATAAAACAGGTACTACAAAAGCTTGGCATTAGAACTTCTTCGATTTTAAGAGTAGTTTTAGAGCCTTAAAGGGGCTTGAAGAGTCTTTGACACAAACCTGACCTTCGCGATTTTCATATACATCTATCACTAAATTCTGATAGCTCTATCTCATATAGTCTCTGAGATGCACGAGTTCATACAGGCTAAAAGACGGATATGGCTGTAGCGAATCGGTTGTTGATTCAGATCAGGAATTTAAGTACAGTATATAAATGGAGTTGGGGATGCTTCCTTTTTTTCTGCATACGTGAAGAAAAGGTTCAACTCCTCTAAATAAAACAACGATTTGGGTAAATTTTCTTTTGTAGCTATAAAACATGTACTAAAATAGATTGGCATTAGAACTTCTTCGATTTTTAGAGTAGTTTTAGAGGCTTAAAGGGGCGTGAAGAATCTTTGACACAAACCTGACCTTCGCGGTTATCATATACATCTATCACTAAATTCTGATAGCTCTATCTTATATAGTCTCTGAGATGCACGAGTTCATACAGGCTGAAAGACTGACAATGCTGTAGCGAATCGGTTGTTGATTCTGATCAGGAATTTATCTACAGTATATAAATGGGGTTGGGTTTGCTTCCTTTTTTTCTGCATACGTGAAGAAAAGGTATAACTCCTCTAAAAAAAACAACGATTTGGGTAAATTTTGTTATGTATCTATAAAATAGGCACTATAGCATGTTGGCATTAGAACTTCTTCGATTTTAAGAGTATTTTTAGAGGCTTAAAGGGGTGTGAAGAGTCTTGGACACAAACCTGACCTTCGCGTTTATCATATACATCTATCACTAAATTGTGATAGCTCTATCACATATATTCTCTGAGATGCACGAGTTCATACAGGCTAAAAGACGAATATGGCTGTAGCGAATCGGTTGTTGATTCAGATCAGGAATTTAAGTACAGTATATAAATGGAGTTGGGGATGCTTCCTTTTTTACTGCATACGTGAAGAAAAGGTTTAACTCCTCTAAATAAAACAACGATTTGGGTAAATTTTCTTTGTAGCTATAAAATAGGTACTACAAAAGCTTGGCATTAGAACTTCTTCGATTTTAAGAGTAGTTTTAGAGGCTTAAAGGGGCTTGAAGAGTATTTGACACAAACCTGACCTTCGCGATTTTCATATACATCTATCACTAAATTCTGATAGCTCTATCTCATATAGTCTCTGAGATGCACGAGTTCATACAGGCTAAAAGACGGATATGGCTGTAGCGAATCGGTTGTTGATTCAGATCAGGAATTTAAGTACAGTATATAAATGGAGTTGGGGATGCTTCCTTTTTTTCTGCATACGTGAAGAAAAGGTTCAACTCCTCTAAATAAAACAACGATTTGGGTAAATTTTCTTTTGTAGCTATAAAACATGTACTAAAATAGCTTGGCATTAGAACTTCTTCGATTTTTAGAGTAGTTTTAGAGGCTTAAAGGGGCGTGAAGAATCTTTGACACAAACCTGACCTTCGTGGCTACCATATACATCTAACACTAAATTCTGATAGCTCTATCTCATATAGTCTCTGAGATGCACGAGTTCATACAGGCTAAAAGACGGATATGGCTGTAGCGAATCGGTTGTTGATTCTGATCAGAAATTTATAGGCAGTATATAAAAGGGGTTGGAGATGCTTTCGTTTTTTCTGCATACGTGAAGAAAAGGTATAACTCCTCTAAAAAAACAACAATTTGGGTAAATTTTCTTTTGTAGCTATATAACAGGTACTACAAAAGCTTGGCATTAGAACTTCTTCGATTTTAAGAGTAGTTTTAGAGGCTTAAAGGGGCTTGAAGAGTATTTGACACAAACCTGACCTTCGCGATTTTCATATACATCTATCACTAAATTCTGATAGCTCTATCTCATATAGTCTCTGAGATGCACGAGTTCATACAGGCTAAAAGACGGATATGGCTGTAGCGAATCGGTTGTTGATTCAGATCAGGAATTTAAGTACAGTATATAAATGGAGTTGGGGATGCTTCCTTTTTTTCTGCATACGTGAAGAAAAGGTATAACTCCTCTAAAAAACAACGATTTGGGTAAATTTTCTTTGTAGCTATAAAATAGGTACTACAAAAGCTTGGCATTAGAACTTCTTCGATTTTAAGAGTAGTTTTAGAGGCTTAAAGGGGCTTGAAGAGTATTTGACACAAACCTGACCTTCGCGATTTTCATATACATCTATCACTAAATTCTGATAGCTCTATCTCATATAGTCTCTGAGATGCACGAGTTCATACAGGCTAAAAGAAGGATATGGCTGTAGCGAATCGGTTGTTGATTCAGATCAGGAATTTAAGTACAGTATATAAATGGAGTTGGGGATGCTTCCTTTTTTTCTGCATACGTGAAGAAAAGGTTCAACTCCTCTAAATAAAACAACGATTTGGGTAAATTTTCTTTTGTAGCTATAAAACATGTACTAAAATAGCTTGGCATTAGAACTTCTTCGATTTTTAGAGTAGTTTTAGAGGCTTAAAGGGGCGTGAAGAATCTTTGACACAAACCTGACCTTCGTGGCTACCATATACATCTAACACTAAATTCTGATAGCTCTATCTCATATAGTCTCTGAGATGCACGAGTTCATACAGGCTAAAAGACGGATATGGCTGTAGCGAATCGGTTGTTGATTCTGATCAGAAATTTATAGGCAGTATATAAAAGGGGTTGGAGATGCTTTCGTTTTTTCTGCATACGTGAAGAAAAGGTATAACTCCTCTAAAAAAACAACAATTTGGGTAAATTTTCTTTTGTAGCTATAAAACAGGTACTACAAAAGCTTGGCATTATAACTTCTTCGATTTTAAGAGTAGTTTTAGAGGCTTAAAGGGGCTTGAAGAGTATTTGACACAAACCTGACCTTCGCGATTTTCATATACATCTATCACTAAATTCTGATAGCTCTATCTCATATAGTCTCTGAGATGCACGAGTTCATACAGGCTAAAAGACGGATATGGCTGTAGCGAATCGGTTGTTGATTCAGATCAGGAATTTAAGTACAGTATATAAATGGAGTTGGGGATGCTTCCTTTTTTCTGCATACGTGAAGAAAAGGTATAACTCCTCTAAAAAACAACGATTTGGGTAAATTTTCTTTTGTAGCTATAAAACAGGTACTACAATAGCTTGGCATTAGAACTTCTTCGATTTTTAGAGTAGTTTTAGAGGCTTAAAGGGGCGTGAAGAATCTTTGACACAAACCTGACCTTCGCGGCTATCATATACATCTATCACTAAATTCGGATAGCTCTATCTCATATAGTCTCTGAGATGCACGAGTTCATACAGGCTAAAAGACGGATATGGCTGTAGTGAATCGGTTGTTGATTCAGATCATGAATTTAAGTACAGTATACAAATGGAGTTGGGGATGCTTCCTTTTTTTCTGCATACGTGAAGAAAAGGTTTAACTCCTCTAAATAAAACAACGATTTGGGTAAATTTCTTTTGTAGCTATAAAACGGGTACTACAATAGATTGGCATTAGAACTTCTTCGATTTTTAGAGTAGTTTTAGAGGCTTAAAGGGGCGTGAAGAATCTTTGACACAAACCTGACCTTCGCGATTTTCATATACATCTATCATTAAATTCTGATAGCTCTATCTCATATAGTCTCTGAGATGCACGAGTTCATACAGGCTAAAAGACGGATATGGCTGTAGCGAATCGGTTGTTGATTCAGATCAGGAATTTAAGTACAGTATATAAATGGAGTTGGGGATGCTTCCTTTTTTCTGCATACGTGAAGAAAAGGTATAACTCCTCTAAAAAATAAAACGATTTGGGTAAATTTTCTTTTGTAGCTATAAAACAGGTACTACAATAGCTTGGCATTAGAACTTCTTCGATTTTTAGAGAAGTTTTAGAGGCTTAATGGGGCGTGAAGAGTCTTTGACACAAACCTGACCTTCGCGGTTATCATATACATCTATCACTAAATTCTGATAGCTCTATCACATATAGTCTCTGAGATGCACGAGTTCATACAGGCTGAAAGACGGACATGGCTGTAACGAATCGGTTGTTGATTCTCATCAGAAATTTATATACAGTATATAAATGGGGTTGGGGATGCATCCTTTTTTCTGCATACGTGAAGAAAAGGTATAACTCCTCTAAATAAAACAACGATTTGGGTAAATTTTCTTTTGTAGCTATAAAACAGGTACTACAATAGCTTGGCATTAGAACCTCTTCGATTTTTAGAGTAGTTTTAGAGGCTTAAAGGGGCGTGAAGAGTCTTTGACACAAACCTGACCTTCGCGGTTATCATATACATGTATCACTAAATTCTGATAGCTCTATCTCAAATAGTCTCTGAGATGCACGAGTTCATACAGGCTAAAAGACGGATATGGCTGTAGCGAATCGGTTGTTGATTGTGATCAGGAATTAATATGCAGTATATAAAAGGGGTTGGAGATGCTTCCTATTTTTCTGCATACGTGAAGAAAAGGTATAACTCCTCTAAAAAAACAACGATTTGGGTAAATTTTCTTTTGTAGCTATAAAACAGGTACTACAATAGCTTGGCATTATAACTTCTTCGATTTTTAGAGTAGTTTTAGAGGCTTAAAGGGGCGTGAAGAGTCTTTGTCACAAACCTGACCTTCGCGGTTATCATATACATTTATCACTAAATTCTGATAGCTCTATCTCATATAGTCTCTGAGATGCACGAGTTCATACAGGCTAAAAGACGGATATGGCTGTAGCGTATCGGTTGTTGATTCTGATCAGGAATTTATATGCAGTATTTAAAAGGGGTTGGATATCTTTCCTATTTTTCTGCATACGTGAAGAAAAGGTATAACTCCTCTAAATAAAACAACGATTTGGGTAAATTTTCTGTTGTAGCTATAAAACAGTTACTACAATAGCTTGGCATTAGAACTTCTTCGACTTTTAGAGTAGTTTTAGAGGCTTAAAGGGGCGTGAAGAATCTTTGACACAAACCTGACCTTCGCGGTTATCATATACATCTATCACTAAATTCTGATAGCTCTATCTCATATAGACTCTGAGATGCACGAGTTCATACAGGCTAAAAGACGGATATGGCTGTAGCGAATCGATTGTTGATTCTGATCAGGAATTTATATGCAGTATATAAAAGGGGTTGGAGATGTTTCCTTTTTTTCTGCATACGTGAAGAAAATGTATAACTCCTCTAAATAAAACAACGATTTGGGTAAATTTTCTTTTGTAGCATAAAACAGGTACAACAATAGCTTGGCATTAGAACTTCTTCGATTTTTAGAGTAGTTTTAGAGGCTTAAAGGGGCGTGAAGAGTTTTTGACACAAACCGGACCTTCGCGGTTATCATATACATTTATCACTATATTCTGATAGCTGTATCTCATATAGTCTCTGAGATGCACTAGTTCATACAGGCTGAAAGACGGACATGGCTATAGCGAATCGGTTGTTGATTCTGATCAGGAATTTATCTACAGTATATAAATGGGGTTGGGGAAGCTTCCTTTTTTTCTGCATACGTGAAGAAAAGGTATAACTCCTCTAAAAAAAACAACGATTTGGGTAAATTTTCTTTTGTAGCTATAAAACAGGTACTACAATAGCTTGGCATTAGAACTTCTTCGATTTTTAGAGTAGTTTTAGAGGCTTAAAGGGGCGTGAAGAGTTTTTGACACAAACCGGACCTTCGCGGTTATCATATACATTTATCACTATATTCTGATAGCTCTATCTCATATAGTCTCTAAGATGCACGAGTTCATACAGGCTAAAAGACGGATATGGCTGTAGCGAATCGGTTATTGATTCAGATCAGGAATTTAAGGACAGTATATAAATGGAGTTGGGGATGCTTCCTTTTTTTTCTGCATACGTGAAGAAAAGGTATAACTCCTCTAAATAAAACAACGATTTGGGTAAATTTTCTTTTGTAGCTATAAAACAGGTACTACAATAGCTTGGCATTAGAACTTCTTCGATTTTTAGAGTAGTTTTAGAGGCTTAAAGGGGCGTGAAGAGCCTTTGACACAAACCTGACCTTCGCGGTTATCATATACATTTATCACTAAATTCTGATAGCTCTATCTCATATAGACTCTGAGATGCACGAGTTCATACAGGCTAAAAGACGGATATGGCTGTAGCGAATCGGTTGTTGATTCTGATCAGGAATTTATATGCAGTATATAAAAGGGGTTGGAGATGTTTCCTTTTTTTCTGCATACGTGAAGAAAATGTATAACTCCTCTAAATAAAACAACGATTTGGGTAAATTTTCTTTTGTAGCTATAAAACAGGTACTACAATAGCTTGGCATTAGAACTTCTTCGATTTTTAGAGAAGTTTTAGAGGCTTAATGGGGCGTGAAGAGTCTTTGACACAAACCTGACCTTCGCGGTTATCATATACATCTATCATTAAATTCTGATAGCTCTATCTCATATAGTCTCTGAGATGCACGAGTTCATACAGGCTAAAAGACGGATATGGCTGTAGCGAATCGGTTGTTGATTCAGATCAGGAATTTAAGTACAGTATATAAATGGAGTTGGGGATGCTTCCTTTTTTCTGCATACGTGAAGAAAAGGTATAACTCCTCTAAAAAATAAAACGATTTGGGTAAATTTTCTTTTGTAGCTATAAAACAGGTACTACAATAGCTTGGCATTAGAACTTCTTCGATTTTTAGAGAAGTTTTAGAGGCTTAATGGGGCGTGAAGAGTCTTTGACACAAACCTGACCTGCGCGGTTATCATATACATCTATCACTAAATTCTGATAGCTCTATCACATATAGTCTCTGAGATGCACGAGTTCATACAGGCTGAAAGACGGACATGGCTGTAACGAATCGGTTGTTGATTCTCATCAGAAATTTATATACAGTATATAAATGGGGTTGGGGATGCATCCTTTTTTCTGCATACGTGAAGAAAAGGTATAACTCCTCTAAAAAACAACGATTTGGGTAAATTTTCTTTTGTAGCTATAAAACAGGTACTACAATAGCTTGGCATTAGAACCTCTTCGATTTTTAGAGTAGTTTTAGAGGCTTAAAGGGGCGTGAAGAGTCTTTGACACAAACCTGACCTTCGCGGTTATCATATACATCTATCACTAAATTCTGATAGCTCTATCTCAAATAGTCTCTGAGATGCACGAGTTCATACAGGCTAAAAGACGGATATGGCTGTAGCGAATCGGTTGTTGATTGTGATCAGGAATTTATATGCAGTATATAAAAGGGGTTGGAGATGCTTCCTATTTTTCTGCATACGTGAAGAAAAGGTATAACTCCTCTAAAAAAACAACGATTTGGGTAAATTTTCTTTTGTAGCTATAAAACAGGTACTACAATAGCTTGGCATTATAACATCTTCGATTTTTAGAGTAGTTTTAGAGGCTTAAAGGGGCGTGAAGAGTCTTTGTCACAAACCTGACCTTCGCGGTTATCATATAGATCTATCACTAAATTCTGATAGCTCTATCTCAAATAGTCTCTGAGATGCACGAGTTCATACAGGCTAAAAGACGGATATGGCTGTAGTGAATCGGTTGTTGATTCAGATCAGGAATTTAAGTACAGTATATAAATGGAGTTGGGGATGCTGCCTTTTTTTCTGCATACGTGAAGAAAAGGTATAAATTCTCTAAATAAAACAACGATTTGGGTAAATTTTCTGTTGTAGCTATAAAACAGTTACTACAATAGCTTGGCATTAGAACTTCTTCGATTTTTAGAGTAAATTTAGAGGCTTAAAGGGGCGTGAAGAGCCTTTGACACAAACCTGACCTTCGCGGTTATCATATACATCTATCACTAAATTCTGATAGCTCTATCTCATATAGACTCTGAGATGCACGAGTTCATACAGGCTAAAAGACGGATATGGCTGTAGCGAATCGGTTGTTGATTCTGATCAGGAATTTATATGCAGTATATAAAAGGGGTTGGAGATGTTTCCTTTTTTTCTGCATACGTGAAGAAAATGTATAACTCCTCTAAATAAAACAACGATTTGGGTAAATTTTCTTTTGTAGCTATAAAACAGGTACAACAATAGCTTGGCATTAGAACTTCTTCGATTTTTAGAGTAGTTTTAGAGGCTTAAAGGGGCGTGAAGAGTTTTTCACACAAACCGGACCTTCGCGGTTATCATATACATTTATCACTATATTCTGATAGCTGTATCTCATATAGTCTCTGAGATGCACTAGTTCATACAGGCTGAAAGACGGACATGGCTATAGCGAATCGGTTGTTGATTCTGATCAGGAATTTATCTACAGTATATAAATGGGGTTGGGGAAGCTTCCTTTTTTTCTGCATACGTGAAGAAAAGGTATAACTCCTCTAAAAAAAAACAACGATTTGGGTAAATTTTCTTTTGTAGCTATAAAACAGGTACTACAATAGCTTGGCATTAGAACTTCTTCGATTTTTAGAGTAGTTTTAGAGGCTTAAAGGGGCGTGAAGAGTTTTTGACACAAACCGGACCTTCGCGGTTATCATATACATTTATCACTATATTCTGATAGCTCTATCTCATATAGTCTCTGAGATGCACGAGTTCATACAGGCTAAAAGACGGATATGGCTGTAGCGAATCGGTTATTCATTCAGATCAGGAATTTAAGTACAGTATATAAATGGAGTTGGGGATGCTTCCTTTTTTTTCTGCATACGTGAAGAAAAGGTATAACTCCTCTAAATAAAACAACGATTTGGGTAAATTTTCTTTTGTAGCTATAAAACAGGTACTACAATAGCTTGGCATTAGAACTTCTTCGATTTTTAGAGTAGTTTTAGAGGCTTAAAGGGGCGTGAAGAGCCTTTGACACAAACCTGACCTTCGCGGTTATCATATACATTTATCACTAAATTCTGATAGCTCTATCTCATATAGACTCTGAGATGCACGAGTTCATACAGGCTAAAAGACGGATATGGCTGTAGCGAATCGGTTGTTGATTCTGATCAGGAATTTATATGCAGTATATGAAAGGGGTTGGAGATGTTTCCTTTTTTTCTGCATACGTGAAGAAAATGTATAACTCCTCTAAAAAAAACAACGATTTGGGTAAATTTTCTTTTGTAGCTATAAAACAGGTACTACAATAGCTTGGCATTAGAACTTCTTCTTCTTCTGGCATTAGAACTATATTCTGATAGCTCTATCTCATATAGTCTCTGAGATGCACTAGATCATACAGGCTGAAAGACGGACATGGCTGTAGCGAATCGGTTGTTGATTCTGATCAGGAATTTATCTACAGTATATAAATGGGGTTGGGGATGCTTCCTTTTTTTCTGCCTATGTAAAGAAAATGTATAACTCCTCTAAATAAAACAACGATTTGGGTATATTTTCTTTTGTAGCTATAAAACAGGTACTACAATAGCTTGGCATTAGAACTTCTTCGATTTTTAGAGTAGTTTTAGAGGCTAAAAGGGGCGTGAAGAGTTTTTGACACAAACCAGACCTTCGCGGTTATCATATACATTTATCACTATATTCTGATAGCTCTATCTCATATAGTCTCTGAGATGCACTAGTTCATACAGGCTGAAAGACGGACATGGCTGTAGCGAATCGGTTGTTGATTCTGATCAGGAATTTATCTACAGTATATAAATGGGGTTGGGGATGCTTCCTTTTTTTCTGCATACGTGAAGAAAATGTATAACTCCTCTAAATAAAACAACGATTTGGGTAAATTTTCTTTTGTAGCTATAAAACAGGTACAACAATAGCTTGGCATTAGAACTTCTTCGATTTTTAGAGTAGTTTTAGAGGCTTAAAGGGGCGTGAAGAGTTTTTGACAAAAACCGGACCTTCGCGGTTATCATATACATTTATCACTATATTCTGATAGCTGTATCTCATATAGTCTCTGAGATGCACTAGTTCATACAGGCTGAAAGACGGACATGGCTATAGCGAATCGGTTGTTGATTCTGATCAGGAATTTATCTACAGTATATAAATGGGGTTGGGGAAGCTTCTTTTTTTCTGCATACGTGAAGAAAAGGTATAACTCCTCTAAATAAAACAACGATTTGGGTAAATTTTCTTTTGTAGCTATAAAACAGGTACTACAATAGCTTGGCATTAGAACTTCTTCGATTTTTAGAGTAGTTTTAGAGGCTTAAAGGGGCGTGAAGAGCCTTTGACACAAACCTGACCTTCGCGGTTATCATATACATTTATCACTAAATTCTGATAGCTCTATCTCATATAGACTCTGAGATGCACGAGTTCATACAGGCTAAAAGACGGATATGGCTGTAGCGAATCGGTTGTTGATTCTGATCAGGAATTTATATGCAGTATATAAAAGGGGTTGGAGATGTTTCCTTTTTTCTGCATACGTGAAGAAAATGTATAACTCCTCTAAATAAAACAACGATTTGGGTAAATTTTCTTTTGTAGCTATAAAACAGGTACTATAATAGCTTGGCATTAGAACTTCTTCGATTTTTAGAGTAGTTTTAGAGGCTTAAAGGGGCGTGAAGAGTTTTTGACACAAACCGGACCTTCGCGGTTATCATATACATTTATCACTATATTCTGATAGCTGTATCTCATATAGTCTCTGAGATGCACTAGTTCATACAGGCTGAAAGACGGACATGGCTATAGCGAATCGGTTGTTGATTCTGATCAGGAATTTATCTACAGTATATAAATGGGGTTGGGGAAGCTTCCTTTTTTTCTGCATACGTGAAGAAAAGGTATAACTCCTCTAAAAAAAACAACGATTTGGGTAAATTTTCTTTTGTAGCTATAACACAAGTACTACAATAGCTTGGCATTAGAACTTCTTCGATTTTTAGAGTAGTTTTAGAGGCTTAAAGGGGCGTGAAGAGTTTTTGACACAAACCGGACCTTCGCGGTTATCATATACATTTATCACTATATTCTGATAGCTCTATCTCATATAGTCTCTGAGATGCACTAGTTCATACAGGCTGAAAGACGGACATGGCTGTAGCGAATCGGTTGTTGATTCTGATCAGGAATTTATCTACAGTATATAAAAAGGGTTGGGGATGCTTCCTTTTTTTCTGCATACGTGAAGAAAAGGTATAACTCCTCTAAATAAAACAACGATTTGGGTAAATTTTCTTTTGAAGCTATAAAACAGTTACTAAAATAGCTTTGCATTAGAACTTCTTCGATTTTTAGAGTAGTTTTAGAGGCTTAAAGGGGCTTGAAGAGTTTTTGACACAAACCTGACCTTCGCGGTTATCATATACATCTATCACTAAATTCTGATAGCTCTATCTCATATAGTCTCTGAGATGCACGAGTTCATACAGGTTGAAAGACGGACATGGCTATAACGAATCGGTTGTTGATTCTGATCAGGAATTTATCTAGAGTATATAAATGGGGTTGGGGAAGCTTCCTTTTTTTCTGCATACGTGGAGAAAAGGTATAACTCCTCTAAATAAAACAACGATTTGGGTAAATTTTCTTTTGTAGCAATAAAACAGGTACTACAATAGCTTGGCATTAGAACTTCTTCGATTTTTAGAGTAGTTTTAGAGGCTTAAAGGGGCATAAAGAGTCTTTGTCACAAACCTGACCTTCGCGGTTATCATATACATCTATCACTACATTCTGATAGCTCTATCTCATATAGTCTCTGAGATGCACGAGTTCATACAGACTAAAAGACGGATATGGCTGTAGCGAATCGGTTGTTGATTCTGATCATGAATTTATATGCAGTATATAAAAAGGGTTGGAGATGCTTCCTTTTTTTCTGCATACGTGAAGAAAAGGTATAACTCCTCTAAATAAAACAACGATTTGGGTAAATTTTCTTTTGTAGCTATAAAACAGGTACTACAATAGCTTGGCATTAGAACTTCTTCGATTTTTAGAGTAGTTTTAGAGGCTTAAAGGGGCGTGAAGAGCCTTTGACACAAACCTGACCTTCGCGGTTATCATATACATTTATCACTAAATTCTGATAGCTCTATCTCATATAGACTCTGAGATGCACGAGTTCATACAGGCTAAAAGACGGATATGGCTGTAGCGAATCGGTTGTTGATTCTGATCAGGAATTTATATGCAGTATATAAAAGGGGTTGGAGATGTTTCCTTTTTTTCTGCATACGTGAAGAAAATGTATAACTCCTCTAAATAAAACAACGATTTGGGTAAATTTTCTTTTGTAGCTATAAAACAGGTACATCAATAGCTTGGCATTAGAACTTCTTCGATTTTTAGAGTAGTTTTAGAGGCGTAAAGGGGCGTGAAGAGTTTTTGACACAAACCGGACCTTCGCGGTTATCATATACATTTATCACTATATTCTGATAGCTGTATCTCATATAGTCTCTGAGATGCACTAGTTCATACAGGCTGAAAGACGGACATGGCTATAGCGAATCGGTTGTTGATTCTGATCAGGAATTTATCTACAGTATATAAATGGGGTTGGGGAAGCTTCCTTTTTTTCTGCATACGTGAAGAAAAGGTATAACTCCTCTAAAAAAACAACGATTTGGGTAAATTTTCTTTTGTAGCAATAAAACAGGTACTACAATAGCTTGGCATTAGAACTTCTTCGATTTTTAGAGTAGTTTTAGAGGCTTAAAGGGGCGTGAAGAGCCTTTGACACAAACCTGACCTTCGCGGTTATCATATACATTTATCACTAAATTCTGATAGCTCTATCTCATATAGACTCTGAGATGCACGAGTTCATACAGGCTAAAAGACGGATATGGCTGTAGCGAATCGGTTGTTGATTCTGATCAGGAATTTATATGCAGTATATAAAAGGGGTTGGAGATGTTTCCTTTTTTTCTGCATACGTGAAGAAAAGGTATAACTCCTCTAAATAAAACAACGATTTGGGTAAATTTTCTTTTGTAGCTATAACACAAGTACTACAATAGCTTGGCATTAGAACTTCTTCGATTTTTAGAGTAGTTTTAGAGGCTTAAAGGGGCGTGAAGAGTTTTTGACACAAACCGGACCTTCGCGGTTATCATATACATTTATCACTAAATTCTGATAGCTCTATCTCATATAGTCTCTGAGATGCACGAGTTCATACAGGTTGAAAGACGGACATGGCTATAACGAATAGGTTGTTGATTCTGATCAGGAATTTATCTAGAGTATATAAATGGGGTTGGGGAAGCTTCCTTTTTTTCTGCATACGTGGAGAAAAGGTATAACTCCTCTAAATAAAACAACGATTTGGGTAAATTTTCTTTTGTAGCAATAAAACAGGTACTACAATAGCTTGGCATTAGAACTTCTTCGATTTTTAGAGTAGTTTTAGAGGCTTAAAGGGGCATAAAGAGTCTTTGTCACAAACCTGACCTTCGCGGTTATCATATACATCTATCACTACATTCTGATAGCTCTATCTCATATAGTCTCTGAGATGCACGAGTTCATACAGACTAAAAGACGGATATGGCTGTAGCGAATCGGTTGTTGATTCTGATCATGAATTTATATGCAGTATATAAAAAGGGTTGGAGATGCTTCCTTTTTTTCTGCATACGTGAAGAAAAGGTATAACTCCTCTAAATAAAACAACGATTTGGGTAAATTTTCTTTTGTAGCTATAAAACAGTTACTGCAATATCTTGGCATTAGAACTTCTTCGATTTTTAGAGTAGTTTTAGAGGCTTAAAGGGGCATAAAGAGTCTTTGTCACAAACCTGACCTTCGCGGTTATCATATACATCTATCACTACATTCTGATAGCTCTATGTCATATAGTCTCTGAGATGCACGAGTTCATACAGACTAAAAGACGGATATGGCTGTAGCGAATCGGTTGTTGATTCTGATCATGAATTTATATGCAGTATATAAAAAGGGTTGGAGATGCTTCCTTTTTTTCTGCATACGTGAAGAAAAGGTATAACTCCTCTAAAAAAAACAACGATTTGGGTAAATTTTCTTTTGTAGCTATAAAACAGTTACTGCAATAGCTTGGCATTAGAACTTCTTCGATTTTTAGAGTAGTTTTAGAGGCTTAAAGGGGCATAAAGAGTCTTTGTCACAAACCTGACCTTCGCGGTTATCATATACATCTATCACTACATTCTGATAGCTCTATCTCATATAGTCTCTGAGATGCACGAGTTCATACAGGCTGAAAGACGGACATGGCTGTAGCGAATCGGTTGTTGATTCTGATCAGGAATTTATCTACAGTATATAAATGGGGTTGGGGATGCTTCCTTTTTTTCTGCATACGTGAAGAAAAGGTATAACTCCTCTAAATAAAACAACGATTTGGGTAAATTTTCTTTTGTAGCTATAAAACAGTTACTGCAATATCTTGGCATTAGAACTTCTTCGATTTTTAGAGTAGTTTTAGAGGCTTAAAGGGGCATAAAGAGTCTTTGTCACAAACCTGACCTTCGCGGTTATCATATACATCTATCACTACATTCTGATAGCTCTATCTCATATAGTCTCTGAGATGCACGAGTTCATACAGACTAAAAGACGGATATGGCTGTAGCGAATCGGTTGTTGATTCTGATCATGAATTTATGTGCAGTATATAAAAAGGGTTGGAGATGCTTCCTTTTTTCTGCATACGTGAAGAAAAGGTATAACTCCTCTAAATAAAACAACGATTTGGGTAAATTTTCTTTTGTAGCTATAAAACAGGTACATCAATAGCTTGGCATTAGAACTTCTTCGATTTTTAGAGTTGTTTTAGAGGCTTAAAGGGGCGTGAAAAGTTTTTGACACAATCCTGACCTTCGCGGTTATCATATACATTTATCACTATATTCTGATAGCTCTATCTCATAAAGTCTCTGAGATGCACGAGTTCATACAGGCTGAAAGACGGACATGGCTGTAGCGAATCGGTTGTTGATTCTGATCAGGAATTTATCTACAGTATATAAATGGGGTTGGGGATGCTTCCTTTTTTCTGCATACGTGAAGAAAAGGTATAACTCCTCTAAATAATACAACGATTTGGGTAAATTTTCTTTTGTAGCTATAAAACAGTTACTGCAATATCTTGGCATTAGAACTTCTTCGATTTTTAGAGTAGTTTTAGAGGCTTAAAGGGGCATAAAGAGTCTTTGTCACAAACCTGACCTTCGCGGTTATCATATACATCTATCACTACATTCTGATAGCTCTATCTCATATAGTCTCTGAGATGCACGAGTTCATACAGACTAAAAGACGGATATGGCTGTAGCGAATCGGTTGTTGATTCTGATCATGAATTTATATGCAGTATATAAAAAGGGTTGGAGATGCTTCCTTTTTTTCTGCATACGTGAAGAAAAGGTATAACTCCTCTAAATAAAACAACGATTTGGGTAAATTTTCTTTTGTAGCTATAAAACAGGTACATCAATAGCTTGGCATTAGAACTTCTTCGATTTTTAGAGTTGTTTTAGAGGCTTAAAGGGGCGTGAAAAGTTTTTGACACAATCCTGACCTTCGCGGTTATCATATACATTTATCACTATATTCTGATAGCTCTATCTCATATAGTCTCTGAGATGCACGAGTTCATACAGGCTGAAAGACGGACATGGCTGTAGCGAATCGGTTGTTGATTCTGATCAGGAATTTATCTACAGTATATAAATGGGGTTGGGGAAGCTTCCTTTTTTTCTGCATACGTGAAGAAAAGGTATAACTCCTCTAAATAAAACAACGATTTGGGTAAATTTTCTTTTGTAGCTATAAAACAGTTACTGCAATAGCTTGGCATTAGAACTTCTTCGATTTTTAGAGTAGTTTTAGAGGCTTAAAGGGGCATAAAGAGTCTTTGTCACAAACCTGACCTTCGCGGTTATCATATACATCTATCACTACATTCTGATAGGTCTATCTCATATAGTCTCTGAGATGCACGAGTTCATACAGACTAAAAGACGGATATGGCTGTAGCGAATCGGTTGTTGATTCTGATCATGAATTTATATGCAGTATATAAAAAGGGTTGGAGATGCTTCCTTTTTTTCTGCATACGTGAAGAAAATGTATAACCCCTTTAAATAAAACAACGATTTGGGTAAATTTTCTTTTGTAGCTATAAAACAGGTACTACAATAGCTTGGCATTAGAACTTCTTCGATTTTTAGAGTAGTTTTAGAGGCTTAAAGGGGCGTGAAGAGTTTTTGACACAAACCTGACCTTCGCGGTTATCATATACATTTATCACTAAATTCTGATAGCTCTATCTCATATAGTCTCTGAGATGCACGAGTTCATACAGGCTGAAAGACGGACATGGCTATAGCGAATCGGTTGTTGATTCTGATCAGGAATTTATCTACAGTATATAAATGGGGTTGGGGAAGCTTCCTTTTTTTCTGCATACGTGAAGAAAAGGTATAACTCCTCTAAATAAAACAACGATTTGGGTAAATTTTCTTTTGTAGCTATAAAACAGGTACTACAATAGCTTGGCATTAGAACTTCTTCGATTTTTAGAGTAGTTTTAGAGGCTTTAGGGGGCGTGAAAAGTCTTTGTCACAAACATGACATTCGCGGTTATCATATAGATCTATCACTACATTCTGATAGCTCTATCTCATATAGTCTCAGAAATGCATGAGTTCATACAGGCTAAAAGACGGATATGGCTGTAGTGAATCGGTTGTTGATTCAGATCAGGAATTGAAGTACAGTATATAAATGGAGTTGGGGATGCTTCCTTTTTTTCTGCATACGTGAAGAAAAGGTATAACTCCTCTAAAAAAAACAACGATTTGGGTAAATTTTCTTTTGTAGCTATAAAACAGGTACATCAATATCTTGGCATTAGAACTTCTTCGATTTTTAGAGTAGTTTTAGAGGCTTAAAGGGGCGTGAAAAGTTTTTGACACAATCCTGACCGTCGCGGTTATCATATACATTTATCACTATATTCTGATAGCTCTATCTCATATAGTCTCTGAGATGCACGAGTTCATACAGGCTGAAAGACGGACATGGCTGTAGCGAATCGGTTGTTGATTCTGATCAGGAATTTATATGCAGTATATAAAAAGGGTTGGAGATGCTTCCTTTTTTTCTGCATACGTGAAGAAAATGTATAACCCCTTTAAATAAAACAACGATTTGGGTAAATTTTCTTTTGTAGCTATAAAACAGTTACTACAATAGCTTGGCATTAGAACTTCTTCGATTTTTAGAGTAGTTTTAGAGGCTTAAAGGGGCATAAAGAGTCTTTGTCACAAACCTGACCTTCGTGGTTATCATATACATCTATCACTACATTCTGATAGCTCTATCTCATATAGTCTCTGAGATGCACGAGTTCATACAGACTAAAAGACTGATATGGCTGTAGCGAATCGGTTGTTGATTCTGATCATGAATTTATATGCAGTATATAAAAAGGGTTGGAGATGCTTCCTTTTTTTCTGCATACGTGAAGAAAATGTATAACCCCTTTAAATAAAACAACGATTTGGGTAAATTTTCTTTTGTAGCTATAAAACAGGTACTACAATAGCTTGGCATTAGAACTTCTTCGATTTTTAGAGTAGTTTTAGAGGCTTAAAGGGGCGTGAAGAGTTTTTGACACAAACCTGACCTTCGCGGTTATCATATACATTTATCACTAAATTCTAATAGCTCTATCTTAATAGTCTCTGAGATGCACGAGTTCAGACAGGCTGAAAGACGGACATGGCTATAGCGAATCGGTTGTTGATTCTGATCAGGAATTTATCTACAGTATATAAATGGGGTTGGGGAAGCTTCCTTTTTTTCTGCATACGTGAAGAAAAGGTATAACTCCTCTAAATAAAACAACGATTTGGGTAAATTTTCTTTTGTAGCTATAAAACAGGTACTACAATAGCTTGGCATTAGAACTTCTTCGATTTTTAGAGTAGTTTTAGAGGCTTAAAGGGGCGTGAAAAGTCTTTGTCACAAACGTGACATTCGCGGTTATCATATAGATCACTACATTCTGATAGCTCTATCTCATATAGTCTCAGAAATGCATGAGTTCATACAGGCTAAAAGACGGATATGGCTGTAGTGAATCGGTTGTTGATTCCGATCAGGAATTGAAGTACAGTATATAAATGGAGTTGGGGATGCTTCCTTTTTTTCTGCATACGTGAAGAAAAGGTATAACTCCTCTAAAAAAAACAACGATTTGGGTAAATTTTCTTTTGTAGCTATAAAACAGGTACATCAATAGCTTGGCATTAGAACTTCTTCGATTTTTAGAGTAGTTTTAGAGGCTTAAAGGGGCGTGAAGAGTTTTTGACACAAACCTGACCTTCGCGGTTATCATATACATTTATCACTATATTCTGATAGCTCTATCTCATATAGTCTCTGAGATGCACGAGTTCATACAGGCTGAAAGACGAACATGGCTGTAGCTAATCGATTGTTGATTCTGATCAGGAATTTAGGTACAGTATATAAATGGGGTTGGGGATGCTTCCTTTTTTTCTGCATACGTGAAGAAAAGGTATAACTCCTCTAAATAAAAAAACGATTTGGGTAAATTTTCTTTTGTAGCTATAAAACAGTTACTGCAATAGCTTGGCATTAGAACTTCTTCGATTTTTAGAGTAGTTTTAGAGGCTTAAAGGGGCATAAAGAGTCTTTGTCACAAACCTGACCTTCGCGGTTATCATATACATCTATCACTACATTCTGATAGCTCTATCTCATATAGTCTCTGAGATGCACGAGTTCATACAGGCTGAAAGACGGACATGGCTGTAGCGAATCGGTTGTTGATTCTGATCAGGAATTTATCTACAGTATATAAATGGGGTTGGGGATGCTTCCTTTTTTTCTGCATACGTGAAGAAAAGGTATAACTCCTCTAAATAAAACAACGATTTGGGTAAATTTTCTTTTGTAGCTATAAAACAGTTACTGCAATATCTTGGCATTAGAACTTCTTCGATTTTTAGAGTAGTTTTAGAGGCTTAAAGGGGCATAAAGAGTCTTTGTCACAAACCTGACCTTCGCGGTTATCATATACATCTATCACTACATTCTGATAGCTCTATCTCATATAGTCTCTGAGATGCACGAGTTCATACAGGCTAAAAGACGGATATGGCTGTAGCGAATCGTTTGTTGATTCTGATCATGAATTTATATGCAGTATATAAAAGGGTTGGAGATGCTTCCTTTTTTTCTGCATACGTGAAGAAAAGGTATAACTCCTCTAAATAAAACAACGATTTGGGTAAATTTTCTTTTGTAGCTATAAAACAGTTACTGCAATATCTTGGCATTAGAACTTCTTCGATTTTTAGAGTAGTTTTAGAGGCTTAAAGGGGCATAAAGAGTCTTTGTCACAAACCTGACCTTCGCGGTTATCATATACATCTATCACTACATTCTGATAGCTCTATGTCATATAGTCTCTGAGATGCACGAGTTCATACAGACTAAAAGACGGATATGGCTGTAGCGAATCGGTTGTTGATTCTGATCATGAATTTATATGCAGTATATAAAAAGGGTTGGAGATGCTTCCTTTTTTTCTGCATACGTGAAGAAAAGGTATAACTCCTCTAAATAAAACAACGATTTGGGTAAATTTTCTTTTGTAGCTATAAAACAGTTACTGCAATAGCTTGGCATTAGAACTTCTTCGATTTTTAGAGTAGTTTTAGAGGCTTAAAGGGGCGTAAAGAGTCTTTGTCACAAACCTGAACTTCGCGGTTATCATATACATCTATCACTACATTCTGATAGCTCTATCTTATATAGTCTCTGAGATGCACGAGTTCATACAGGCTGAAAGACGGACATGGCTGTAGCGAATCGGTTGTTGATTCTGATCAGGAATTTATCTACAGTATATAAATGGGGTTGGGGATGCTTCCTTTTTTTCTGCATACGTGAAGAAAAGGTATAACTCCTCTAAATAAAACAACGATTTGGGTAAATTTTCTTTTGTAGCTATAAAACAGTTACTGCAATATCTTGGCATTAGAACTTCTTCGATTTTTAGAGTAGTTTTAGAGGCTTAAAGGGGCATAAAGAGTCTTTGTCACAAACCTGACCTTCGCGGTTATCATATACATCTATCACTACATTCTGATAGCTCTATCTCATATAGTCTCTGAGATGCACGAGTTCATACAGACTAAAAGACGGATATGGCTGTAGCGAATCGGTTGTTGATTCTGATCATGAATTTATATGCAGTATATAAAAAGGGTTGGAGATGCTTCCTTTTTTTCTGCATACGTGAAGAAAAGGTATAACTCCTCTAAATAAAACAACGATTTGGGTAAATTTTCTTTTGTAGCTATAAAACAGGTACATCAATAGCTTGGCATTAGAACTTCTTCGATTTTTAGAGTTGTTTTAGAGGCTTAAAGGGGCGTGAAAAGTTTTTGACACAATCCTGACCTTCGCGGTTATCATATACATTTATCACTATATTCTGATAGCTCTATCTCATAAAGTCTCTGAGATGCACGAGTTCATACAGGCTGAAAGACGGACATGGCTGTAGCGAATCGGTTGTTGATTCTGATCAGGAATTTATCTACAGTATATAAATGGGGTTGGGGATGCTTCCTTTTTTTCTGCATACGTGAAGAAAAGGTATAACTCCTCTAAATAAAACAACGATTTGGGTAAATTTTCTTTTGTAGCTATAAAACAGTTACTGCAATATCTTGGCATTAGAACTTCTTCGATTTTTAGAGTAGTTTTAGAGGCTTAAAGGGGCATAAAGAGTCTTTGTCACAAACCTGACCTTCGCGGTTATCATATACATCTATCACTACATTCTGATAGCTCTATCTCATATAGTCTCTGAGATGCACGAGTTCATACAGACTAAAAGACGGATATGGCTGTAGCGAATCGGTTGTTGATTCTGATCATGAATTTATATGCAGTATATAAAAAGGGTTGGAGATGCTTCCTTTTTTTCTGCATACGTGAAGAAAAGGTATAACTCCTCTAAATAAAACAACGATTTGGGTAAATTTTCTTTTGTAGCTATAAAACAGGTACATCAATAGCTTGGCATTAGAACTTCTTCGATTTTTAGAGTTGTTTTAGAGGCTTAAAGGGGCGTGAAAAGTTTTTGACACAATCCTGACCTTCGCGGTTATCATATACATTTATCACTATATTCTGATAGCTCTATCTCATATAGTCTCTGAGATGCACGAGTTCATACAGGCTGAAAGACGGACATGGCTGTAGCGAATCGGTTGTTGATTCTGATCAGGAATTTATCTACAGTATATAAATGGGGTTGGGGAAGCTTCCTTTTTTTCTGCATACGTGAAGAAAAGGTATAACTCCTCTAAATAAAACAACGATTTGGGTAAATTTTCTTTTGTAGCTATAAAATAGTTACTGCAATATCTTGGCATTAGAACTTCTTCGATTTTTAGAGTAGTTTTAGAGGCTTAAAGGGGCGTAAAGAGTCTTTGTCACAAACCTGACCTTCGCGGTTATCATATACATCTATCACTACATTCTGATAGGTCTATCTTATATAGTCTCTGAGATGCACGAGTTCATACAGACTAAAAGACGGATATGGCTGTAGCGAATCGGTTGTTGATTCTGATCATGAATTTATATGCAGTATATAAAATGGGTTGGAGATGCTTCCTTTTTTTCTGCATACGTGAAGAAAATGTATAACCCCTTTAAATAAAACAACGATTTGGGTAAATTTTCTTTTGTAGCTATAAAACAGGTACTACAATAGCTTGGCATTAGAACTTCTTCGATTTTTAGAGTAGTTTTAGAGGCTTAAAGGGGCGTGAAGAGTTTTTGACACAAACCTGACCTTCGCGGTTATCATATACATTTATCACTAAATTCTGATAGCTCTATCTCATATAGTCTCTGAGATGCACGAGTTCATACAGGCTGAAAGACGGACATGGCTATAGCGAATCGGTTGTTGATTCTGATCAGGAATTTATCTACAGTATATAAATGGGGGTTGGGGAAGCTTCCTTTTTTTCTGCATACGTGAAGAAAAGGTATAACTCCTCTAAATAAAACAACGATTTGGGTAAATTTTCTTTTGTAGCTATAAAACAGGTACTACAATAGCTTGGCATTAGAACTTCTTCGATTTTTAGAGTAGTTTTAGAGGCTTTAGGGGGCGTGAAAAGTCTTTGTCACAAACATGACATTCGCGGTTATCATATAGATCTATCACTACATTCTGATAGCTCTATCTCATATAGTCTCAGAAATGCATGAGTTCATACAGGCTAAAAGACGGATATGGCTGTAGTGAATCGGTTGTTGATTCAGATCAGGAATTGAAGTACAGTATATAAATGGAGTTGGGGATGCTTCCTTTTTTTTCTGCATACGTGAAGAAAAGGTATAACTCCTCTAAAAAAAACAACGATTTGGGTAAATTTTCTTTTGTAGCTATAAAACAGGTACATCAATATCTTGGCATTAGAACTTCTTCGATTTTTAGAGTAGTTTTAGAGGCTTAAAGGGGCGTGAAAAGTTTTTGACACAATCCTGACCGTCGCGGTTATCATATACATTTATCACTATATTCTGATAGCTCTATCTCATATAGTCTCTGAGATGCACGAGTTCATACAGGCTGAAAGACGGACATGGCTGTAGCGAATCGGTTGTTGATTCTGATCAGGAATTTATATGCAGTATATAAAAAGGGTTGGAGATGCTTCCTTTTTTTCTGCATACGTGAAGAAAATGTATAACCCCTTTAAATAAAACAACGATTTGGGTAAATTTTCTTTTGTAGCTATAAAACAGTTACTACAATAGCTTGGCATTAGAACTTCTTCGATTTTTAGAGTAGTTTTAGAGGCTTAAAGGGGCATAAAGAGTCTTTGTCACAAACCTGACCTTCGTGGTTATCATATACATCTATCACTACATTCTGATAGCTCTATCTCATATAGTCTCTGAGATGCACGAGTTCATACAGACTAAAAGACTGATATGGCTGTAGCGAATCGGTTGTTGATTCTGATCATGAATTTATATGCAGTATATAAAAAGGGTTGGAGATGCTTCCTTTTTTTCTGCATACGTGAAGAAAATGTATAACCCCTTTAAATAAAACAACGATTTGGGTAAATTTTCTTTTGTAGCTATAAAACAGGTACTACAATAGCTTGGCATTAGAACTTCTTCGATTTTTAGAGTAGTTTTAGAGGCTTAAAGGGGCGTGAAGAGTTTTTGACACAAACCTGACCTTCGCGGTTATCATATACATTTATCACTAAATTCTAATAGCTCTATCTTAATAGTCTCTGAGATGCACGAGTTCAGACAGGCTGAAAGACGGACATGGCTATAGCGAATCGGTTGTTGATTCTGATCAGGAATTTATCTACAGTATATAAATGGGGTTGGGGAAGCTTCGTTTTTTTCTGCATACGTGAAGAAAAGGTATAACTCCTCTAAATAAAACAACGATTTGGGTAAATTTTCTTTTGTAGCTATAAAACAGGTACTACAATAGCTTGGCATTAGAACTTCTTCGATTTTTAGAGTAGTTTTAGAGGCTTAAAGGGGCGTGAAAAGTCTTTGTCACAAACGTGACATTCGCGGTTATCATATAGATCACTACATTCTGATAGCTCTATCTCATATAGTCTCAGAAATGCATGAGTTCATACAGGCTAAAAGACGGATATGGCTGTAGTGAATCGGTTGTTGATTCAGATCAGGAATTGAAGTACAGTATATAAATGGAGTTGGGGATGCTTCCTTTTTTTTCTGCATACGTGAAGAAAAGGTATAACTCCTCTAAAAAAAACAACGATTTGGGTAAATTTTCTTTTGTAGCTATAAAACAGGTACATCAATAGCTTGGCATTAGAACTTCTTCGATTTTTAGAGTAGTTTTAGAGGCTTAAAGGGGCATGAAGAGTTTTTGACACAAACCTGACCTTCGCGGTTATCATATACATTTATCACTATATTCTGATAGCTCTATCTCATATAGTCTCTGAGATGCACGAGTTCATACAGGCTGAAAGACGAACATGGCTGTAGCTAATCGATTGTTGATTCTGATCAGGAATTTAGGTACAGTATATAAATGGGGTTGGGGATGCTTCCTTTTTTTCTGCATACGTGAAGAAAAGGTATAACTCCTCTAAATAAAAAAACGATTTGGGTAAATTTTCTTTTGTAGCTATAAAACAGGTACTACAATAGCTTGGCATTAGAACTTCTTCGATTTTTAGAGTAGTTTTAGAGGCTTAAAGGGGCGTGAAGAGTTTTTGACACAAACCTGACCTTCGCGGTTATCATATACATTTATCACTATATTCTGATAGCTCTATCTCATACAGTCTCTGTGATGGACGAGTTCATACAGGCTGAAAGACGGACATGGCTGTAGCTAATCGGTTGTTGATTCTGATCAGGAATTTATCTACAGTATATAAATGGGGTTGGGGATGCTTCCTTTTTTTCTGCATACGTGAAGAAAAGGTATAACTCCTCTAAATAAAAAAACGATTTGGGTATATTTTCTTTTGTAGCTATAAAACAGTTACTGCAATAGCTTGCCATTAGAACTTCTTCGATTTTTAGAGTAGTTTTAGAGGCTTAAAGGGGCGTGAAGAGTTTTTGACACAAACCTGACCTTCGCGGTTATCATATACATTTATCACTAAATTCTGATAGCTCTATCTCATATAGTCTCTGAGATGCACGAGTTCATACAGGCTGAAAGACGGACATGGCTATAGCGAATCGGTTGTTGATTCTGATCAGGAATTTATCTACAGTATATAAATGGGGTTGGGGAAGCTTCCTTTTTTTCTGCATACGTGAAGAAAAGGTATAACTCCTCTAAATAAAACAACGATTTGGGTAAATTTTCTTTTGTAGCTATAAAACAGGTACTACAATAGCTTAGCACTAGATCTTCTTCGATTTTAAGAGTAGTTTTAGAGGCTTAAAGGGGCGTGAAGAGTCTTTGACACAAACCTGACCTTCGCGGTTATCATATACATCTATCACTAAATTCTGATAGCTCTATCTCATATAGTCTCTGAGATGCACGAGGTCATACAGGCTAAAAGACGGATATGGCTGTAGCGAATCGGTTGTTGATTCAGATCAGGAATTTAAGTACAGTATATAAATGGAGTTGGGGATGCTTCCTTTTTTTCTGCATACGTGAAGAAAAGGTATAACTCCTCTAAATAAAACAACGATTTGGGTAAATTTTCTTTTGTAGCTATAAAACAGGTACTACAATAGCTTGGCATTAGAACTTCTTCGATTTTTAGAGTAGTTTTAGAGGCTTAAAGGGGCGTGAAGAGTTTTTGGCACAAACCTGACCTTCGCGGTTATCATATACATTTATCACTAAATTCTGATAGCTCTATCTCATATAGTCTCTGAGATGCACGAGTTCATACAGACTAAAAGACGGATATGGCTGTAGCGAATCGGTTGTTGATTCTGATCATGAATTTATATGTAGTATATAAAAGGGATTGGAGATGCTTCCTTTTTTTCTGCATACGTGAAGAAAAGGTATAACTCCTCTAAATAAAACAACGATTTGGGTAAATTTTCTTTTGTAGCTATAAAACAGGTACTACAATAGCTTGGCATTAGAACTTCTTCGATTTTTAGAGTAGTTTTAGAGGCTTAAAGGGGCGTGAAAAGTCTTTGTCACAAACGTGACATTCGCGGTTATCATATAGATCTATCACTACATTCTGATAGCTCTATCTCATATAGTCTCAGAAATGCATGAGTTCATACAGGCTAAAAGACGGATATGGCTGTAGTGAATCGGTTGTTGATTCAGATCAGGAATTGAAGTACAGTATATAAATGGAGTTGGGGATGCTTCCTTTTTTTCTGCATACGTGAAGAAAAGGTATAACTCCTCTAAAAAAAACAACGATTTGGGTAAATTTTCTTTTGTAGCTATAAAACAGGTACATCAATAGCTTGGCATTAGAACTTCTTAGATTTTTAGAGTAGTTTTAGAGGCTTAAAGGGGCATGAAGAGTTTTTGACACAAACCTGACCTTCGCGGTTATCATATACATTTATCACTATATTCTGATAGCTCTATCTCATATAGTCTCTGAGATGCACGAGTTCATACAGGCTGAAAGACGGACATGGCTGTAGCTAATCGATTGTTGATTCTGATCAGGAATTTAGGTACAGTATATAAATAGGGTTGGGGATGCTTCCTTTTTTTCTGCATACGTGAAGAAAAGGTATAACTCCTCTAAATAAAAAAACGATTTGGGTAAATTTTCTTTTGTAGCTATAAAACTGGTACATCAATAGCTTGGCATTAGAACTTCTTCGATTTTTAGAGTAGTTTTAGAGGCTTAAAGGGGCATAAAGAGTCTTTGTCACAAACCTGACCTTCGCGGTTATCATATACATCTATCACTACATTCTGATAGCTCTATCTCATATAGTCTCTGAGATGCACGAGTTCATACAGACTAAAAGACGGATATAGCTGTAGCGAATCGGTTGTTGATTCTGATCATGAATTTATATGCAGTATATAAAAGGGATTGGAGATGCTTCCTTTTTTTCTGCATACGTGAAGAAAATGTATAACCCCTTTAAATAAAACAACGATTTGGGTAAATTTTCTTTTGTAGCTATAAAACAGGTACTACAATAGCTTAGCACTAGATCTTCTTCGATTTTAAGAGTAGTTTTAGAGGCTTAAAGGGGCGTGAAGAGTCTTTGACACAAACCTGACCTTCGCGGTTATCATATACATCTATCACTAAATTCTGATAGCTCTATCTCATATAGTCTCTGAGATGCACGAGGTCATACAGGCTAAAAGACGGATATGGCTGTAGCGAATCGGTTGTTGATTCAGATCAGGAATTTAAGTACAGTATATAAATGGAGTTGGGGATGCTTCCTTTTTTTCTGCATACGTGAAGAAAAGGTATAACTCCTCTAAAAAAAACAACGATTTGGGTAAATTTTCTTTTGTAGCTATAAAACAGGTACATCAATAGCTTGGCATTAGAACTTCTTAGATTTTTAGAGTAGTTTTAGAGGCTTAAAGGGGCATGAAGAGTTTTTGACACAAACCTGACCTTCGCGGTTATCATATACATTTATCACTATATTCTGATAGCTCTATCTCATATAGTCTCTGAGATGCACGAGTTCATACAGGCTGAAAGACGGACATGGCTGTAGCTAATCGATTGTTGATTCTGATCAGGAATTTAGGTACAGTATATAAATGGGGTTGGGGATGCTTCCTTTTTTTCTGCATACGTGAAGAAAAGGTATAACTCCTCTAAATAAAAAAACGATTTGGGTAAATTTTCTTTTGTAGCTATAAAACAGGTACTACAATAGCTTGGCATTAGAACTTCTTCGATTTTTAGAGTAGTTTTAGAGGCTTAAAGGGGCGTGAAGAGTTTTTGACACAAACCTGACCTTCGCGGTTATCATATACATTTATCACTAAATTCTGATAGCTCTATCTCATATAGTCTCTGAGATGCACGAGTTCATACAGGCTAAAAGACGGGTATGGCTGTAGCGAATCGGTTGTTGATTCTGATCAGGAATTTATCTACAGTATATAAATGGGGTTGGGGATGCTTCCTTTTTTTCTGCATACGTTAAGAAAAGGTATAACTTCCCTTAAAAAAAACAAGGATTTGGGTAAATTTTCTTTTGTAGCTATAAAACAGGTACTACAATAGCTTGGCATTAGAACTTCTTCGATTTTTAGAGTAGTTTTAGAGGCTTAAAGGGGCGTGAAGAATCTTTGACACAAACCTGACCTTCTCGTTTATCATATACATCTATCACTAAATTCTGATAGCTCTATCGAAGAACTCCTCTAAATAAAACAACGATTTGGGTAAATTTTCTTTTGTAGCTATAAAACAGGTACTACAATAGGTTGGCATTAGAACTTCTTCGATATTTAGAGTAGTTTTAGAGGCTTAAAGGGGCGTGAAGAATCTTTGACACAAACCTGACCTTCGCGGTTATCATACACATCTATCACTAAATTCTGATAGCTCTATCTCATATAGTCTCTGAGATGCACGAGTTCATACAGGCTAAAAGACGGATATGGCTGTAGCGAACCGGTTGTTGATTCAGATCAGGAATTTAAGTACAGTATATAAATGGAGTTGGGGATGTTTCAATTTTTTCTGCATACGTGTAAAAAACGTATAACTCCTCTAAATAAAACAACGATTTGGGTAAATTTTCTTTTGTAGCTATAAAACAGGTACATCAATAGCTTGGCATTAGAAATTTTTCGATTTTAGAGTAGTTTTAGAGGCTTAAAGGGCCGTGAAGAGTTCTTGACACAAACCTGACCTTCGCGGTTATCATATACATCTATCACTAAATTCTGATAGCTCTATCTCATATAGTCTCTGAGATGCACGAGTTCATACAGGCTGAAAGACGGACATGGCTGTAGCGAATCGGTTGTTGATTCTGATCAGGAATTTATCTACAGTATATAAATGGGGTTGGGGATGCATCCTTTTTTCTGCATACGTGAAGAAAAGGTATAACTCCTCTAAAAAAACAACGATTTGGGTAAATTTTCTTTTGTAGCTATAAAACAGGTACTACAATAGGTTGGCATTAGAACTTCTTCGATTTTTAGAGTAGTTTTAGAGGCTTAAAGGGGCGTGAAGAATCTTTGACACAAACCTGACCTTCGCGGTTATCATACACATCTATCACTAAATTCTGATAGCTCTATCTCATATAGTCTCTGAGATGCACGAGTTCATACAGGCTAAAAGACGGATATGGCTGTAGCGAATCGGTTGTTGACTCTGATCAGGAATTAAAGTACAGTATATAAATGGAGTTGGGGATGCTTCCTTTTTTCTGCATACGTGAAGAAAAGGTATAACTCCTCTAAATAAAACCACGATTTGGGTAAATTTTCTTTTGTAGCTATAAATCAGGTACTACAATAGCTAGGCATTAGAACTTCTTCGATTTTAAGAGTATTTTTAGAGGCTTAAAGGGGCGTGAAGAGTCTTTGACACAAACCTGACCTTCGCGGTTATCATACACATCTATCACTAAATTCTGATAGCTCTATCTCATATAGTCTCTGAGATGCACGAGTTCATACAGGCTGAAAGACGGATATGGCTGTAGCGAATCGGTTGTTGATTCAGATCAGAAATTTAAGTACAGTATATAAATGGAGTTGGGGATGTTTCCTTTTTTCTGCATACGTGGAGAAAAGGGTATACCTCTTTTAAATAAAACACGATTTGGGTAAATTTTCTTTTGTAGCTATAAAATCAGGTACTACAATAGCTATGTATTAGAACTTCTTCGATTTTAAGAGTAGTTTTAGAGGCTTAAAGGGGCGTGAAGAGTCTTTGACACAAACCTGACCTTCGCGGTTATCATATACATCTATCACTAAATTCTGATAGCTCTATCTCATATAGTCTCTGAGATGCACGAGTTCATACAGGCTGAAAGACGAATCATGGCTGTAGCGAATCGGTTGTTGATTCTGATCAGGAATTTATCTACAGTATATAAATGGGTTTGGGTTTGCTTCCTTTTTTTCTGCATACGTGAAGAAAAGGTATAACTCCTCTAAAAAAACAACGATTTGGGTAAATTTTCTTTTGTAGCTATAAAACAGGTACTACAATAGGTTGGCATTAGAACTTCTTCGATTTTTAGAGTAGTTTTAGAGGCTTAAAGGGGCGTGAAGAATCTTTGACACAAACCTGACCTTCGCGGTTATCATATACATCTATCACTAAATTCTGATAGCTCTATCTCATATAGTCTCTGAGATGCACGAGTTCATACAGGCTAAAAGACGGATGTGGCTGTAGCGAATCGGTTGTTGATTCAGATCAGGAATTTAAGTATAGTATATAAATGGAGTTGGGGATGTTTCCTTTTTTTCTGCATACGTGAAGAAAAGGTATAACTCCTCTAAATAAAACAACGATTTGGGTAAATTTTCTGTTGTAGCTATAAATCAGGTACTACAATAGCTTGGCATTAGAACTTCTTCGATTTTAAGAGTATTTTTAGAGGCTTAAAGGGGGGTGTAGAGTCTTTGACACAAACCTGACCTTCGCGGTTATCATATACATCTATCACTAAATTCTGATAGCTCTATCTCATATAGTCTCTGAGATGCACGAGTTCATACAGGCTAAAAGACGGATATGGCTGTAGCGAATCGGTTGTTGATTCAGATCAGGAATTAAAGTACAGTATATAAATGGAGTTGGGGATGCTTCCTTTTTTCTGCATACGTGAAGAAAAGGTATAACTCCTCTAAATAAAACAACGATTTGGGTAAATTTTCTTTTGTAGCTATAAAACAGGTACTACAATAGCTAAGCATTAGAACTTCTTCGATTTTAAGAGTAGTTTTAGAGGCTTAAAGGGGCGTGAAGAGTCTTTGACACAAACCTGACCTTCGCGGTTATCATATACATCTATCACTAAATTCTGATAGCTCTATCTCATATAGTCTCTGAGATGCACGAGTTCATACAGGCTGAAAGACGGACATGGCTGTAGCGAATCGGTTGTTGATTCTGATCAGGAATTTATCTACAGTATATAAATGGGGTTGGGGATGCATCCTTTTTTCTGCATACGTGAAGAAAAGGTATAACTCCTCTAAATAAAACAACGATTTGGGTAAATTTTCTTTTGTAGCTATAAAACAGGTACTACAATAGGTTGGCATTAGAACTTCTTCGATTTTTAGAGTAGTTTTAGAGGCTTAAAGGGGCGTGAAGAGTCTTTGACACAAACCTGACCTTCGCGGTTATCATATACATCTATCACTAAATTCTGATAGCTCTATCTCATATAGTCTCTGAGATGCACGAGTTCATACAGGCTGAAAGACGGACATGGCTGTAGCGAATCGGTTGTTGATTCTGATCAGGAATTTATCTACAGTATATAAATGGGGTTGGGGATGCATCCTTTTTTCTGCATACGTGAAGAAAAGGTATAACTCCTCTAAAAAAACAACGATTTGGGTAAATTTTCTTTTGTAGCTATAAAACAGGTACTACAATAGGTTGGCATTAGAACTTCTTCGATTTTTAGAGTAGTTTTAGAGGCTTAAAGGGGCGTGAAGAATCTTTGACACAAACCTGACCTTCGCGGTTATCATATACATCTATCACTAAATTCTGATAGCTCTATCTCATATAGTCTCTGAGATGCACGAGTTCATACAGGCTAAAAGACGGATATGGCTGTAGCGAATCGGTTGTTGATTCTGATCAGGAATTTAAGTACAGTATATAAATGGAGTTGGGGATGCTTCCTTTTTTCTGCATACGTGAAGAAAAGGTATAACTCCTCTAAATAAAACCACGATTTGGGTAAATTTTCTTTTGTAGCTATAAAATCAGGTACTACAATAGCTATGCATTAGAACTTCTTCGATTTTAAGAGTATTTTTAGAGGCTTAAAGGGGCGTGAAGAATCTTTGACACAAACCTGACCTTCGCGGTTATCATACACATCTATCACTAAATTCTGATAACTCTATCTCATATAGTCTCTGAGATGCACGAGTTCATACAGGCTAAAAGACGGATATGGCTGTAGCGAATCGGTTGTTGATTCAGATCAGAAATTTAAGTACAGTATATAAATGGAGTTGGGGATGTTTCCTTTTTTTCTGCATACGTGTAGAAAAGGTATAACTCCTCTAAATAAAACAACGATTTGGGTAAATTTTCTTTTGTAGCTATAAATCAGGTACTACAATAGCTATGTATTAGAACTTCTTCGATTTTAAGAGTATTTTTAGAGGCTTAGAGGGGCGTGAAGAGTCTTTGACACAAACCTGACCTTCGCGGTTATCATATACATCTATCACTATATTCTGATAGCTCTATCTCATATAGTCTCTGAGATGCACGAGTTCATACAGGCTGAAAGACGATCATGGCTGTAGCGAATCGGTTGTTGATTCTGATCAGGAATTTATCTACAGTATATAAATGGGGTTGGGTATGCTTCCTTTTTTCTGCATACGTGAAGAAAAGGTATAACTCCTCTAAATAAAACAACGATTTGGGTAAATTTTCTGTTGTAGCTATAAATCAGGTACTACAATAGCTTGGCATTAGAACTTCTTCGATTTTAAGAGTATTTTTAGAGGCTTAAAGGGGGGTGTAGAGTCTTTGACACAAACCTGACCTTCGCGGTTATCATATACATCTATCACTATATTCTGATAGCTCTTTCTCATATAGTCTCTGAGATGCACGAGTTCATACAGGCTAAAAGACGGATATGGCTGTAGCGAATCGGTTGTTGATTCTGATCAGGAATTAAAGTACAGTATATAAATGGAGTTGGGGATGCTTCCTTTTTTCTGCATACGTGAAGAAAAGGTATAACTCCTCTAAATAAAACCACGATTTGGGTAAATTTTCTTTTGTAGCTATAAATCAGGTACTACAATAGCTATGCATTAGAACTTCTTCGATTTTAAGAGTATTTTTAGAGGCTTAAAGGGGCGTGAAGAATCTTTGACACAAACCTGACCTTCGCGGTTATCATACACATCTATCACTAAATTCTGATAGCTCTATCTCATATAGTCTCTGAGATGCACGAGTTCATACAGGCTGAAAGACGATCATGGCTGTAGCGAATCGGTTGTTGATTCTGATCAGGAATTTATCTACAGTATATAAATGGGTTTGGGTTTGCTTCCTTTTTTCCTGCATACGTGTAGAAAAGGTATAACTCCTCTAAATAAAACAACGATTTGGGTAAATTTTCTGTTGTAGCTATAAATCAGGTACTACAATAGCTTGGCATTAGAACTTCTTCGATTTTAAGAGTATTTTTAGAGGCTTAAAGGGGGGTGTAGAGTCTTTGACACAAACCTGACCTTCGCGGTTATCATATACATCTATCACTATATTCTGATAGCTCTTTCTCATATAGTCTCTGAGATGCACGAGTTCATACAGGCTAAAAGACGGATATGGCTGTAGCGAATCGGTTGTTGATTCTGATCAGGAATTTAAGTACAGTATATAAATGGAGTTGGGGATGCTTCCTTTTTTCTGCATACGTGAAGAAAAGGTATAACTCCTCTAAATAAAACAACGATTTGGGTAAATTTTCTTTTGTAGCTATAAAACAGGTACTACAATAGCTTTGCATTAGAACTTCTTCGATTTTAAGAGTAGTTTTAGAGGCTTAAAGGGGCGTGAAGAATCTTTGACACAAACCTGACCTTCGCGGTTATCATATACATCTATCACTAAATTCTGATAGCTCTATCTCATATAGTCTCTGAGATGCACGAGTTCATACAGGCTAAAAGACGGATATGGCTGTAGCGAATCGGTTGTTGATTCAGATCAGAAATTTAAGTACAGTATATAAATGGAGTTGGCGATGTTTCCTTTTTTTCTGCATACGTGAAGAAAAGGTATAACTCCTCTAAATAATACAACGATTTGGGTAAATTTTCTTTTGTAGCTATAAAACAGGTACATCAATAGCTTGGCATTAGAACTTCTTCGATTTTTAGAGTAGTTTTAGAGGCTTAAAGGGGCGTGAAGAATCTTTGACACAAACCTGACCTTCGCGGTTATCATATACATCTATCACTAAATTCTGATAGCTCTATCTCATATAGTCTCTGAGATGCACGAGTTCATACAGGCTGAAAGACGGATATGGCTGTAGCGAATCGGTTGTTGATTCAGATCAGGAATTTAAGTACAGTATATAAATGGAGTTGGGGATGCTTCCTTTTTTCTGCATACGTGAAGAAAAGGTATAACTCCTAAATAAAACAACGATTTGGGTAAATTTTCTGTTGTAGCTATAAAACAGGTACTACAATAGCTTGGCATTAGAACTTCTTCGATTTTAAGAGTATTTTTTAGAGGCTTAAAGGGGCGTGTAGAGTCTTTGACACAAACCTGACCTTCGCGGTTATCATATACATCTATCACTAAATTCTGATAGCTCTATCTCATATAGTCTCTGAGATGCACGAGTTCATACAGGCTAAAAGACGGATATGGCTGTAGCGAATCGGTTGTTGATTCAGATCAGGAATTTAAGTACAGTATATAAATGGAGTTGGGGATGCTTCCTTTTTTTCTGCATACGTGAAGAAAAGGTATAACTCCTCTAAATAAAACAACGATTTGGGTACATTTTCTTTTGTAGCTATAAAACAGGTACATCAATAGCTTGGCATTAGAACTTCTTCGATTTTTAGAGTAGTTTTAGAGGCTTAAAGGGGCGTGAAGAATCTTTGACACAAACCTGACCTTCGCGGTTATCATACACATCTATCACTAAATTCAGATAGCTCTATCTCATATAGTCTCTGAGATGCACGAGTTCATACAGGCTAAAAGACGGATATGGCTGTAGCGAATCGGTTGTTGATTCAGATCAGAAATTTAAATACAGTATATAAATGGAGTTGGGGATGTTTCCTTTTTTTCTGCATACGTGAAGAAAAGGTATAACTCCTCTAAATAAAACAACGATTTGGGTAAATTTTCTTTTGTAGCTATAAAACAGGTACTACAATAGCTTAGCATTAGAACTTCTTCGATTTTAAGAGTATTTTTAGAGGCTTAAAGGGGCGTGGAGAGTCTTTGACACAAACCTGACCTTCGCGGTTATCATATACATCTATCACTAAATTCTGATAGCTCTATCTCATATAGTCTCTGAGATGCACGAGTTCATACAGGCTAAAAGACGGATATGGCTGTAGCGAATCGGTTGTTGATTCAGATCAGAAATTTAAGTACAGTATATAAATGGAGTTGGGGATGTTTCCTTTTTTTCTGCATACGTGAAGAAAAGGTATAACTCCTCTAAATAAAACAACGATTTGGGTAAATTTTCTTTTGTAGCTATAAAACAGGTACTACAATAGCTTGGCATTAGAACTTCTTCGATTTTTAGAGTAGTTTTAGAGGCTTAAAGGGGCGTGAAGAATCTTTGACACAAACCTGACCTTCGTGTATCATATACATCTATCACTAAATTCTGATAGCTCTATCTCATATAGTCTCTGAGATGCACGAGTTCATACAGGCTGAAAGACGGACATGGCTGTAGCGAATCGGTTGTTGATTCAGATCAGGAATTTAAGTACAGTATATAAATGGAGTTGGGGATGCTTCCTAATTTTCTGCATACATGAAGAAAAGGTTTAACTCCTCTAAATAAAACAACGATTTGGGTAAATTTTCTTTTGTAGCTATAAAACAGGTACATCAATAGCTTGGCATTAGAAATTCTTCGATTTTAGAGTAGTTTTAGAGGCTTAAAGGGGCGTGAAGAGTCTTTGACACAAACCTGACCTTCGCGGTTATCATATACATCTATCACTAAATTCTGATAGCTCTATCTCATATAGTCTCTGAGATGCACGAGTTCATACAGGCTGAAAGACGGACATGGCTGTAGCGAATCGGTTGTTGATTCTGATCAGGAATTTATCTACAGTATATAAATGGGGTTGGGGATGCATCCTTTTTTCTGCATACGTGAAGAAAAGGTATAACTCCTCTAAAAAAACAACGATTTGGGTAAATTTTCTTTTGTAGCTATAAAACAGGTACTACAATAGCTTGGCATTAGAACTTCTTCGATTTTTAGAGTAGTTTTAGAGGCTTAAGGGGCGTGAAGAGTCTTTGACACAAACCTGACCTTCGCGGTTATCATATACATCTATCACTAAATTCTGATAGCTCTATCTCATATAGTCTCTGAGATGCACGAGTTCATACAGGCTCAAAGACGGATATGGCTGTAGCGAATCGGTTGTTGATTCAGATCAGAAATTTAAGTACAGTATATAAATGGAGTTGGGGATGCTTCCTTTTTTTCTGCATACGTGAAGAAAAGGTATAACTCTAAATAAAACAACGATTTGGGTAAATTTTCTTTTGTAGCTATAAAACAGGTACTACAATAGCTTGGCATTAGAACTTCTTCGATTTTAAGAGTATTTTTAGAGGCTTAAAGGGGCGTGTAGAGTCTTTGACACAAACCTGACCTTCGCGGTTATCATATACATCTATCACTAAATTCTGATAGCTCTATCTCATATAGTCTCTGAGATGCACGAGTTCATACAGGCTCAAAGACGGATATGGCTGTAGCGAATCGGTTGTTGATTCAGATCAGGAATTTAAGTACAGTATATAAATGGAGTTGGGGATGCTTCCTTTTTTTCTGCATACGTGAAGAAAAGGTATAACTCCTCTAAATAAAACAACGATTTGGGTAAATTTTCTTTTGTAGCTATAAAACAGGTACTACAATAGCTTGGCATTAGAACTTCTTCGATTTTTAGAGTAGTTTTAGAGGCTTAAAGGGGCGTGAAGAATCTTTGAATTCTGATAGCTCTATCTCATATAGTCTCTGAGATGCACGAGTTCATACAGGCTGAAAGACGGACATGGCTGTAGCGAATCGGTTGTTGATTCAGATCAGGAATTTAAGTACAGTATATAAATGGAGTTGGGGATGCTTCCTAATTTTCTGCATACATGAAGAAAAGGTTTAACTCCTCTAAATAAAACAACGATTTGGGTAAATTTTCTTTTGTAGCTATAAAACAGGTACATCAATAGCTTGGCATTAGAAATTCTTCGATTTTAGAGTAGTTTTAGAGGCTTAAAGGGCCGTGAAGAGTTCTTGACACAAACCTGACCTTCGCGGTTATCATATACATCTATCACTAAATTCTGATAGCTCTATCTCATATAGTCTCTGAGATGCACGAGTTCATACAGGCTGAAAGACGGACATGGCTGTAGCGAATCGGTTGTTGATTCTGATCAGGAATTTATCTACAGTATATAAATGGGGTTGGGGATGCATCCTTTTTTCTGCATACGTGAAGAAAAGGTATAACTCCTCTAAAAAAACAACGATTTGGGTAAATTTTCTTTTGTAGCTATAAAACAGGTACTACAATAGCTTGGCATTAGAACTTCTTCGATTTTTAGAGTAGTTTTAGAGGCTTAAAGGGGCGTGAAGAGTCTTTGACACAAACCTGACCTTCGCGGTTATCATATACATCTATCACTAAATTCTGATAGCTTTATCTCATATAGTCTCTGAGATGCACGAGTTCATACAGGCTAAAAGGCGGCTATGGCTGTACCGAATCGGTTGTTGATTCTGATCAGGAATTTATCTACAGTATATAAATGGGGTTGGGGATGCATCCTTTTTTCTGCATACGTGAAGAAAAGGTATAACTCCTCTAAAAAAACAACGATTTGGGTAAATTTTCTTTTGTAGCTATAAAACAGGTACAACAATAGCTTGGCATTAGAAATTCTTCGATTTTAGAGTAGTTTTAGAGGCTTAAAGGGCGGTGAAGAGTTCTTGACACAAACCTGACCTTCGCGGTTATCATATACATCTATCACTAAATTCTGATAGCTCTATCTCATATAGTCTCTGAGATGCACGAGTTCATACAGGCTGAAAGACGGACATGGCTGTAGCGAATCGGTTGTTGATTCTGATCAGGAATTTATCTACAGTATATAAATGGGGTTGGGGATGCATCCTTTTTTCTGCATACGCGAAGAAAAGGTATAACTCCTCTAAAAAAACAACGATTTGGGTAAATTTTCTTTTGTAGCTATAAAACAGGTACTACAATAGGTTGGCATTAGAACTTCTTCGATTTTTAGAGTAGTTTTAGAGGCTTAAAGGGGCGTGTAGAGTCTTTGACACAAACCTGACCTTCGCGGTTATCATATACATCTATCACTATATTCTGATAGCTCTATCTCATATAGTCTCTGAGATGCACGAGTTCATACAGGCTCAAAGACGGATATGGCTGTAGCGAATCGGTTGTTGATTCAGATCAGAAATTTAAGTACAGTATATAAATGGAGTTGGGGATGCTTCCTTTTTTCTGCATACGTGAAGAAAAGGTATAACTCTAAATAAAACAACGATTTGGGTAAATTTTCTTTTGTAGCTATAAAACAGGTACTACAATAGCTTGGCATTAGAACTTCTTCGATTTTAAGAGTATTTTTAGAGGCTTAAAGGGGCGTGTAGAGTCTTTGACACAAACCTGACCTTCGCGGTTATCATATACATCTATCACTATATTCTGATAGCTCTATCTCATATAGTCTCTGAGATGCACGAGTTCATACAGGCTCAAAGACGGATATGGCTGTAGCGAATCGGTTGTTGATTCAGATCAGGAATTTAAGTACAGTATATAAATGGAGTTGGGGATGCTTCCTTTTTTCTGCATACGTGAAGAAAAGGTATAACTCCTCTAAATAAAACAACGATTTGGGTAAATTTTCTTTTGTAGCAATAAAACAGGTACTACAATAGCTTGGCATTATAACTTCTTCGATTTTTAGAGTAGTTTTAGAGGCTTAAAGGGGCGTTAAGAATCTTTGAATTCTGATAGCTCTATCTCATATAGTCTCTGAGATGCACGAGTTCATACAGGCAGAAAGACGGACATGGCTGTAGCGAATCGTTTGTTGATTCAGATCAGGAATTTAAGTACAGTATATAAATGGAGTTGGGGATGCTTCCTAATTTTCTGCATACATGAAGAAAAGGTTTAACTCCTCTAAATAAAACAACGATTTGGGTAAATTTTCTTTTGTAGCTATAAAACAGGTACATCAATAGCTTGGCATTAGAAATTCTTCGATTTTAGAGTAGTTTTAGAGGCTTAAAGGGCCGTGAAGAGTTCTTGACACAAACCTGACCTTCGCGGTTATCATATACATCTATCACTAAATTCTGATAGCTCTATCTCATATAGTCTCTGAGATGCACGAGTTCATACAGGCTGAAAGACGGACATGGCTGTAGCGAATCGGTTGTTGATTCTGATCAGGAATTTATCTACAGTATATAAATGGGGTTGGGGATGCATCCTTCTTTCTGCATACGTGAAGAAAAGGTATAACTCCTCTAAAAAACAACGATTTGGGTAAATTTTCTTTTGTAGCTATAAAACAGGTACTACAATAGGTTGGCATTAGAACTTCTTCGATTTTTAGAGTAGTTTTTAGAGGGTTAAAGGGCCGTGAAGAGTCTTTGACACAAACCTGACCTTCGCGGTTATCATATACATCTATCACTAAATTCTGATAGCTCTATCTCATATAGTCTCTGAGATGCACGAGTTCATACAGGCTGAAAGACGGACATGGCTGTAGCGAATCGGTTGTTGATTCTGATCAGGAATTTATCTACAGTATATAAATGGGGTTGGGGATGCATCCTTTTTTCTGCATACGTGAAGAAAAGGTATAACTCCTCTAAAAAAACAACGATTTGGGTAAATTTTCTTTTGTAGCTATAAAACAGGTACTACAATAGGTTGGCATTAGAACTTCTTCGATTTTTAGAGTAGTTTTAGAGGGTTAAAGGGGCGTGAAGAATCTTTGACACAAACCTGACCTTCGTGGTTATCATATACATCTATCACTATATTCTGATAGCTCTATCTCATATAGTCTCTGAGATGCACGAGTTCATACAGGCTCAAAGACGGATATGGCTGTAGCGAATCGGTTGTTGATTCAGATCAGAAATTTAAGTACAGTATATAAATGGAGTTGGGGATGCTTCCTTCTTCTTTCTGCATACGTGAAGAAAAGTCTAAATCTCAATAAAACAACGATTAGGGAACATTTTGTTTTGTAGCTAAAAAACAGGCACTACAATAGCTTGGCATTAGAACTTCTTTGATTTTTAGTATTTTTTTAGAGGGTTAAAGGAGCGTGAAGAGTCTTTGACACAAACCTGACCTTCGCGGTTATCATATACATCTATCACTAAATTCTGATAGCTCTATCTCATATAGTCTCTGAGATGCACGAGTTCATACAGGCTCAAAGACGGATATGGCTGTAGCGAATCGGTTGTTGATTCAGATCAGGAATTTAAGTACAGTATATAAATGGAGTTGGGGATGCTTCCTTTTTTTCTGCATACGTGTAAAAAAGGTATAACTCCTCTAAAAAAACAACGATTTGGGTAAATTTTCTTTTGTAGCTATAAAACAGGTACATCAATAGCTTGGCATTAGAAATTCTTCGATTTTAGAGTAGTTTTAGAGGCTTAAAGGGCCGTGAAGAGTTCTTGACACAAACCTGACTTTCGCGGTTATCATATACATCTATCACTAAATTCTGATAGCTCTATCTCATATAGTCTCTGAGATGCACGAGTTCATACAGGCTGAAAGACGGACATGGCTGTAGCGAATCGGTTGTTGATTCTGATCAGGAATTTATCTACAGTATATAAATGGGGTTGGGGATGCATCCTTTTTTCTGCATACGTGAAGAAAAGGTATAACTCCTCTAAAAAAAACAACGATTTGGGTAAATTTTCTTTTGTAGCTATAAAACAGGTACTACAATAGGTTGGCATTAGAACTTCTTCGATTTTTAGAGTAGTTTTAGAGGCTTAAAGGAGCGTGAAGAGTCTTTGACACAAACCTGACCTTCGCGGCAATCATATACATCTATCATTAAATTCTGATAGCTTTATCTCATATAGTCTCTAAGATGCACGAGTTCATACAGGCTCAAAGACGGATATGGCTGTAGCGAATCGGTTGATGATTCAGATCAGAAATTTAAGTACAGTATATAAATGGTGTTGGGGATGCTTCCTTTTTTTCTGCATACGTGAAGAAAAGGTATAACTCCTCTAAATAAAACAACGATTTGGGTAAATTTTCTTTTGTAGCTATAAAACAGGTACTACAATAGCTTGACATTAGAACTTCTTCGATTTTAGAGTAGTTTTAGAGGCTTAAAGGGGCGTGGAGAGTCTTTGACATAAACCTGACCTTCGTGGTTATCATATACATCTATCACTAAATTCTGATAGCTCTATCTCATATAGTCTCTGAGATGCACGAGTTCATACAGGCTCAAAGACGGATATGGCTGTAGCGAATAGGTTGTTGATTCAGATCAGGAATTTAAGTACAGTATATAAATGGAGTTGGGGATGATTCCTTTTTTATCTGCATACGTGTAAAAAAGGTATAACTCCTCTAAAAAAACAACGATTTGGGAAAATTTTCTTTTGTAGCTATAAAACAGGTTCATCAATAGCTTGGCATTAGAAATTCTTCGATTTTAGAGTAGTTTTAGAGGCTTAAAGGGCCGTGAAGAGTTCCCATTGACACAAACCTGACCTTCGCGGTTATCATATACATCTATCACTAAATTCTGATAGCTCTATCTCATATAGTCTCTGAGATGCACGAGTTCATACAGGCTGAAAGACGGACATGGCTGTAACGAATCGGTTGTTGATTCTAATCAGGAATTTATCTACATTATATAAATGGGGTTGGGGATGCATCCTTTTTTCTGCATACGTGAAGAAAAGGTATAACTCCTCTAAAAAAACAACGATTTGGGTAAATTTTCTTTTGTAGCTATAAAACAGGTACTACAATAGGTTGGCATTAGAACTTCTTCGATGTTTAGAGTAGTTTCAGAGGGTTAAAGGGGCGTGAAGAGTTGTAACGGACGTACGGTTTTGTCAAATTATTAGGTACAGTAAACCATCCCTAATACTACACGAATGGTCTCTGCGGCACCTCCTCTGTCTACTTAGGGACGGCTGGGCTCAGTCAAAAGGGGCGTGGGTGAGGGCACGGCAACCTAGACCAAGTACGTTACGGATTTTCTCGTAGACAGAGATAGGGAAGTTGGAAAGGAACGAAGGGAAGTAGGCCGGGGTGATTGATTCTACTGACCCTGATGCCCGAAAGACTGGATGTTGTGGTCCTTCGTCTATACCCTCCCTACCATGTAGACGTGTCACTAAACAGTGGGGGTCTACCCATATTCAACCGCAATGTTCGGATCCGAAATGCTCCAAGTAAAAGAAATTATTCCATGTTCATTTCATATAATTGGATATTCCTAAAAGTAGCGGTACTAATCTAGAATTACAAATTATTCTCATAGTTTTGGATAGAAAGGCAAATCAAAACAAGGACTTTCCATTGTACTTAAGTATATGTATGTGACTTTTACTCTTCGGTGTTTACTCACTCAGCTTTCCGATTCTGCATCAATCGTTGGGCCCAAGATGACGTAGGTGATCTTCGCTGTTGACTTTAGGCTATAAGAAAATCGTACAATGGGGCAGAGACCTGGCTGATTTCTCTTTCGAGGACGGGTTGACTTGCTTATAGTCTAAACTTAAGGATAAGGTCCTACACTAGTTTAATTCATACTCGTTAAAGGCTGCGTCTATGCAGAATTAAGAAATTTATGAGGTAGACTCCATAGTAATGAAGTGAAGGAAATTATTATTATGATGGGAGTCGATACTATTCGGCGCAGCTATCGAGGTTCGCCGTGGAGATTATTCGCATCAATCTGCGTTAATGGAAGTATTGACACACATACATGCACGCAGGCATGGTCATCGTGCTTAAAACTAAATACTTGGCTATGGGTCCTATGTCTGTTCACAAAATCATGACGGCAGCTCGCTTAAGCCAAAAAAAAAAGAAAACCTGGAGGGGATTCGGCGGCATCCGTTAGGTTGTAGCTGCAGCTGTAGAGCGACACCTTATTGCCCACTGGGGAGAAGATCGGAATTTGGATACGGGGCACTGATGGAACGATGAGGCTACGACGCGCCACGTGTGTCCCACTGATTCCGCGGGAGTGGTTTTGGGTGGTGCTGCTGCCTCCTGACTGATCCGACGGCCGATCCGAGGCCACTGGCCACCCCCGGAGAGCCTACCAGGCGGATCCTGGTCAATTATGGGCTACCTGACAAGGGATGGGTCAGGTTTTAAACTTGCACTACTTAAATTCTTGGAGTCTCACCTTATGAGTTGTCAACCCCGACACGAACACAATCAATTTTCCTTATCAAAGTGTCTTAATTTTTCTGGCTGAATTGCCTTCACTGACCCGGCTCCGTCTATTTTGTCTTATAATTTTTTTCTTGCACTACACGTGTCTGCCGTATTTTCTAATATTTTTCAAAATGTGGTCGGATGCTCTTCGCTCGGCAAGAGATCAGGATAGAATGAATTCTGCGAGCATGGGTATGTTCAGCCATTCCCTACTGCAGTAAAGCTTCCCGACCTACGGTAAAATCGCATGATTTTCTACCTACTTTGTGGATGGGTGCTTGCGTGGGTAACAGGGCTTTGCTTATGTCTCTTTCATTCTTTCCTCCCTTCTCTCTCTCTCTCTTTCCTCCCTTCTCTCTCTCTCTCTTTCCTCCCTTCTCTCTCAATACAGTAAGGGTAAGAAATATTGGCCTGCCTAGAAGTCGCTTTTATTTTTATATATATATATAGGGTGCTCGCTACACACCCCTCCCCTACAGTTTAAATCGAGGGGACACCCTTGCATTGAAACTGGATAACACTAGGCGAGTACCCAGTTACCAAATATCTTTGGCATGATATTTCCCTATTTCCTTGCCATTCATGTCCTCCAGCAAGTAGCATGATTGGCCTAGTTTCTTCTTAATTCGGGCTCTCATTCCAACTGGGGCAAGCTTGGCGTTAAAATTTTCAGCTGCCTTGCTTAACAAGAAATTCCTTTTGATGACATTTTGCCCTACCTCAAAGGTTCGCTGTCGACATCTCAGATCGTAGCTTCGTTTATTTCTTTCGTAGGCCTTCAACACATACTTATCTATGTTCGATCTGATTTGTTGGAATTCGTCAGCTCTGGGTAATCTAGCACTACCTTCGGATAGGAGGTTTAGATTACGTAATAGTTTAAAATCTTTCCCATGATTAAGCATGTGTTGGCCAAAAACTGCGAAATAAGGGGAAATTCCTATCGATTGGTGGATGCAATTTCTGAGAGCGGCATTTATGCTACTCAAGAAGGTATCCCACTCGCGTTGGTCGGTCTTGATATAAGCTCTAAGGGCTGCATTTATTGACCGATTCACGCGTTCAGCTGCATTAGACTGTGGGGCATATACACCAGTAAAGATTTGTTGCACACCAAAATTAGAAAGGAAGTCAGTGATTTCGCGACTCCTGAATTGAGTACCGTTATCACTAACGATAATTTCGGGCACTCCAAAACATGTAAATATGTCCTCCTTTAGGATATCTATTACTGTCCTGGATGTGAACTTCTTAACTGCTTTCAAAAATGTAAATTTTGAGAAATGGTCGAGGATAATCAATATGCCCATGTTACCTCTTTTTGTTCTAGGGAATGGTCCTATGAAATCTAGGTACAAACGTTGGAAAGGTCGCTCCGTTGTTGCACGAGCTCCCATTGGGGGTTTTAAAGGTCGATTTGGTACTTTGGTCGTTTGACACACCTGACAATTTTTGATATAATTTCGAACGTCTGTTACCATGTTAGGCCAATAAAATCTTCGTCTAATTTGATCTAAGCATTTGGCTATACCGCAATGAGCCGAAGCCGGCTGATCGTGAGCCGCATACATAACTCCGACACGCAGTGAATTGGGAACTAACAGTTTCCAACGATCATCCGCATGGCCGTTATCGGAAAACTCGGTTCGGTGATAAATATAACCGTCCATGACTTGAAAATCTGGTAAATCGGAGCTTCTGAACTTTTCTATCAGTGAAGTATATTCGGGTGACTTGAATGCTTCTGAATCCAAATCGATTTGCGGAAGAGTTTCATACTCGAGAGTGGAAATGGCATCTGCGACCGTACCTTCATCCGTTCTGGAAAGGGCGTCGGCCACGACATTCTCGCTTCCCTTTCGGTGAACAATTGTGAACCCATATCCCTGCAGCTTGATAGCCCATCTTGCCAATCGTCCATTCAGGTCGGATTGGTTCATGAGCCAACGAAGGCTTGCATGGTCTGTGACTACTTCAAATACATGTCCTTCAATATACATTCGGAATTTCTTAATAGCTAAAACTACGGCTAGGCATTCAAGTTCTGTCACAGTGTAGTTGCGCTGTGCCTTATTTAATTTTTTTGACATGTATGCTATGGGACGTTCCGACCCTGAATCATCTTTCTGGGCTAGGACCGCTCCTACACCATATAAAGATGCATCACATTGCACAATAAATGGATTATCATAATCTGGATGACTCAAACATGGGGCAGAACACAGCTGCTTCTTGATCTCCTCAAAAGCGACTTGTGCCATAGGATTCCACTGTAAGGATTTTCCTTTTAGAAGTTCGGTCAAGGAAAATATAATAGTTGAATAGTTAGGAATGAAACGTTGGTACCAACCAGTCATTCCAAGGAATCGTCTGAGTTGTCGTTGGTTCTGGGGGATTGGAAATTCCTTGACAGCAGCAATTTTGTCTGGGTTGACTCGTAAGGTTCCTTCCCCAACTATATAACCAAGGTAGTCTACCTGTTTAAGACAAAACTGGCTTTTGTTTATGTTTATAGTTAGTCCTGCCTTTCGTAGTTGAGTGGCTACTTCCGATAGGTGTGACAGGTGGGATTCGAAACTATTCGATAGAATCAACAGATCGTCTAAAATAAACTAAAACTAAACTTAAACTCAAGCAGAACGCTTGAGATTGTACGGAATTACCAGGTCCATTAACCTGCACATTGTTTGGGGTGCATTCGTTAATCCGAATGGCATCCTCTTGAATTGGTACAATGGTCTGTTCGGTATGGTAAAGGCAGTCTTTGCTCGGGAATCTTTGTTGAGGCATATTTGCCAAAAGGCGTCTTTAAGGTCAATCTTAGATATGCAGTGAACCGGTGGAAGACGGCTGAGGAGTCCTTCCATTATAGGAATCGGATAGGCGTCCCTCACGGTTACTGAATTAAGTTTCCGAGCATCCAGACACAAACGAACCTTGCCTGGCTTGACGTGGAGCATAACCGGGGAAGACCATGGTGAACTAGGTGCTTCCTCAATCACATCCATTTCAAGCATGCGATCTATTTCGTCACATAGCAATTTCTCTCTTGCGGGCGAAATGGGGTAAAAGCGTTGCTTGATTGGCTTAGCGTCAGATACTTCAATGTTGTGTTCGATTAACGACGTGTATCCTAGTCCCTCTTTTTCAAACGACGGAAAAGAGAGGATAACTGTCTTTAGTTGTGCCTGTTGTTTGAGGCTCAGGGACGGTTGTAGGGAATCTGGTACAATAATTTCGGTTAGGTAACTGGAATGTAAGATGGAGATTCCAAAATATTTCCAGAAATCCATTCCGCAAATTAAGTCTTGCTTAATGGACGGTACTACTAAAAATGAGAACTCGGCTGATATTGAGTTGTATGTTAGCGGAAGTTTAATAAGACCGAATACGGACTGTGACTGTCCATCCGCGGTTCGAACTTCTCCTTTTAAATTCTTAGGAAAAGGGTTTTGCGATATAACTTTTTGTGCTAAGCTTCCTCCTATAACACTCTTGTTAGCACCGCTATCTAGCAGTGCCAAAACTTCCTCACCGAAGACTGTAAGTGAAGTAAAGGGTCGTATATCTTCGCCGTTTCGTACAATTGACGAGATGGTAAAACTTCGAAAGTTCTTCTTTTTGCACCAAAATTCGCGCATACGTTGAGAAGATCTTGCAATTCCGGCGGGAGAACAGTGTTTACTAAATAATTCTTCTCTGCGCTTCTGGTACTCTTTGAGACGAATATGGTAAGGCTTAAGTGGTCTAGAGACTGTAGAACTGATTTGTGTACTGGTGATGCTGGAAGTTGTTGCTACTGGGTCCGAGGCTACTGGCGGACATCCCCTCTCGGAATGCGGCGGATATCCCTGGCGGAGTTTTCCGAGTTCGCGTTGCATTTAGAGCAGCTTGGCTTGTACGTATCGAGTAAGCCGCAACCATAGCAGAAAATTCGCCGTGGCTTAAGGCAATCATGATATCGATGACCTATCTCCTCGCAATTCCAGCATTTTACTTTCTCAGGTGATCGAATGGCCAAGACTTCGCCTGGGCGTTCCTCTTCGATTTCGCCGGGAGTATCTTCGAATTCTTTTTGAACACATAGTTCGTCTATGAAATTCCTACGCATAGTTGGTCGTGTTGTTGACCGGGTACGAAAACTACGGTAAAACTCTTCGTGCCTATGACATTCTTTTCGTAAACTTGCTAAATCTGGGGTATCTACATGAAGTAGTTCTAGTTTAAGGTCTGGTCTTATGTTGTTCCTAACCTCAATAGCTATGTCACCATCTGACATTGGTTCGCGCAATGAATCGGATATAGACAAAATTGAGTCAAGAAATTCATCAAAACTCTCGTTTGTACCTTGTTTCCTGCGTCTAATAGCGTTTTTAATATCTCGGTCTGATCTCTGATCCTGGTATCTTTCCTGCAAGTGACTGCACAGCTCGTACCAATTCATGTGTTCGGACGTTCTATGGATACGCCAATAGAATGAAAGTGCTGGTCCAGCGAATAGAAGATGGGCAAACTGACTCAGCAACGGGAAATTACCATTTAGGCACTGGGAAGTAAGACAATTGACTCTGTAAATGAAATCTTCGACAGGAAGGTCATTGGTCGTACCACTGAACTTGATGCGCCAATTGGAAATGACATTAGAAATCCTATCTGGTTGCTCTATTTGGATGTCATTTGATCTAGCATTTGGTGGTCTATATCTCTGACTGTTGTTGCGTGCGTTGCTAGCATTGCTGACTCGTGGTAACGAAGGTGCAATATCGTTATCCCATTCAAGTTGGGCTTCTTCTTGCGGGTCTCGAGAGAATATGTTTAAATTCCTAATAGCTGTAGCTATTTGGTCACTAATTGAGGCTGTCATACTTGCTCTATAATTCTCCAATGAACTGGAAATAATTCTCTGAATACGTTCCTCTTGCATTGAGTTTTGTTCCCTAGAAATCCTATCCTGAACTATTTCTCGTCTGGGGTTCGAACTACCCGCCCTTGTTCTCTGATTATTAGTATTTGAATTGTTGGAAGCCTGTGACCTGGTATTCATACGAGATCGTGGAATGGCTCCAGAATGATTTGGGTTAGATTCCTGGTCGGTCTGTATATTACTCGGCATTCTACGTTCGGAAGGAGTACACTGTCTATCTATCATCAAAGCTCGAGGACAGCTTTGCCTGCAGTTCGGACAAGTATCATTGTTTTCCAGCCATTCTAACAGACATGCTTTGTGAAACTTATGCTTACATGGAGTTTCCAAGATACTATCACTAGGGCTCGTATCGTTACAAATGGCACACAGCACCAGACTCTCCACCGGAGTGGCTGCTATATTTTCGGTACTTCTCCTAACCGACATTGTCGCACAAAATATACTAGCGGATGTTCGCGATAAATGATTTACTTAAGATTCAAGACGTAAATAATATATTCGATGATAATTAGACGCTTACCTTCGGATCTTCCCATTGCGTTGATTATTATATTCTAGGGCAGTAGATATTTATCTTGAACTAAACGCAATACAACTATATGAGATGTAGGGGAGGACTATTTCGATATGAACCAGATATAGTCAATCTCACTCCTACCTTTTCAAATGGGAAGGGACAACTAATCTGACATGGTATAAAATCGAGTTGGGCTCAATGATAAAAATCCTATGCCAGTCGTAATCACCTTTTGACTCGAATTGGGTTGGAATCCATGTTTCTTTGCATACTTAATAACCACGGTCTGTGTCCGACTGCTCTCAGAGTCACCGCAATCCACTGGTATACATACGCAAATGCTGACTCTACTTTAAATATCAAATTTGGAAGTTGGCCAAAGGAAAGGATTCAAAAAGGGATTGTAATTAGCGTGGGGTTTTTGTTTTTTTTTTTTTTTCCTAATTCATGTAACCCCTGTTGTTCGGTATAAACACGAATCGGGCCCCACGTTGGGCGCCAAAAATCTATAACGGACGTACGGTTTTGTCAAATTATTAGGTACAGTAAACCATCCCTAATACTACACGAATGGTCTCTGCGGCACCTCCTCTGTCTACTTAGGGACGGCTGGGCTCAGTCAAAAGGGGCGTGGGTGAGGGCACGGCAACCTAGACCAAGTACGTTACGGATTTTCTCGTAGACAGAGATAGGGAAGTTGGAAAGGAACGAAGGGAAGTAGGCCGGGGTGATTGATTCTACTGACCCTGATGCCCGAAAGACTGGATGTTGTGGTCCTTCGTCTATACCCTCCCTACCATGTAGACGTGTCACTAAACAGTGGGGGTCTACCCATATTCAACCGCAATGTTCGGATCCGAAATGCTCCAAGTAAAAGAAATTATTCCATGTTCATTTCATATAATTGGATATTCCCAAAAGTAGCGGTACTAATCTAGAATTACAAATTATTCTCATAGTTTTGGATAGAAAGGCAAATCAAAACAAGGACTTTCCATTGTACTTAAGTATATGTATGTGACTTTTACTCTTCGGTGTTTACTCACTCAGCTTTCCGATTCTGCATCAATCGTTGGGCCCAAGATGACGTAGGTGATCTTCGCTGTTGACTTTAGGCTATAAGAAAATCGTACAATGGGGCAGAGACCAGAGACCTGGCTGATTTCTCTTTCGAGGACGGGTTGGCTTGCTTATAGTCTAAACTTAAGGATAAGGTCCTACACTAGTTTAATTCATACTCGTTAAAGGCTGCGTCTATGCAGAATTAAGAAATTTATGAAGTAGACTCCATAGTAATGAAGTGAAGGAAATTATTATTATGATGGGAGTCGATACTATTCGGCGCAGCTATCGAGGTTCGCCGTGGAGATTATTCGCATCAATCTGCGTTAATGGAAGTATTGACACACATACATGCACGCAGGCATGGTCATCGTGCTTAAAACTAAATACTTGGCTATGGGTCCTATGCCTGTTCACAAAATCATGACGGCAGCTCGCTTAAGCCAAAAAAAAAAAAAGAAAACCTGGAGGGGATTCGGCGGCATCCGTTAGGTTGTAGCTGCAGCTGTAGAGCGACACCTTATTGCCCACTGGGGAGAAGATCGGAATTTGGATACGGGGCACTGATGGAACGATGAGGCTACGACGCGCCACGTGTGTCCCACTGATTCCGCGGGAGTGGTTTTGGGTGGTGCTGCTGCCTCCTGACTGATCCGACGTCCGATCCGAGGCCACTGGCCACCCCGGAGAGCCTACCAGGCGGATCCTGGTCAATTATGGGCTACCTGACAAGGGATGGGTCAGGTTTTAAACTTGCACTACTTAAATTCTTGGAGTCTCACCTTATGAGTTGTCATCCCCGACACGAACACAATCAATTTTCCTTATCAAAGTGTCTTAATTTTTCTGGCTGAATTGCCTTCACTGACCCGGCTCCGTCTATTTTGTCTTATAATTTTTTTCTTGCACTACACGTGTCTGCCGTATTTTCTAATATTTTTCAAAATGTGGTCGGATGCTCTTCGCTCGGCAAGAGATCAGGATAGAATGAATTCTGCGAGCATGGGTATGTTCAGCCATTCCCTACTGCAGTAAAGCTTCCCGACCTACGGTAAAATCGCATGATTTTCTACCTACTTTGTGGATGGGTGCTTGCGTGGGTAACAGGGCTTTGGTTATGTCTCTTTCATTCTTTCCTCCCTTCTCTCTCTCTCTCTTTCCTCCCTTCTCTCTCTCTCTCTTTTCTCCCTTCTCCCTCAATACACTAAGGGTAAGAAATATTGGCCTGCCTAGAAGTCGCTTTTATTTATATATATATATAGGGTGCTCGCTACAGAGTCTTTGACACAAACCTGACCTTCGCGGTTATCATATACATCTATCACTAAATTCTGATAGCTCTATCTCATATAGTCTCTGAGATGCACGAGTTCATACGGGCTAAAAGACGGCTATGGCTGTAGCGAATCGGTTGTTGATTCTGATCAGGAATTTATCTACAGTATATAAATGGGGTTGGGGTTGCTTACTTTTTTTCTGCATACGTGAAGAAAAGGTATAACTCCTCTAAAAAAACAACGATTGGGTAAATTTTCTTTTGTAGCTATAAAACAGGTACTACAATAGCTTGGCATTAGAACTTCTTCGATTTTTAGAGTAGTTTTAGAGGCTTAAAGGGGCGTGAAGAATCTTTGACACAAACCTGACCTTCGCGGTTATCATACACATCTATCACTAAATTCTGATACCTTACTCCGCCCTGCGCGCTCCTTACTTATATGGGGGCTTTTTTTTCTCCGTACCCTCTAAATAAAACAACGATTTGGGTAAATTTTCTTTTGTAGCTATAAAACAGGTACTACAATAGCTTGGCATTAGAACTTCTTCGATTTTTAGAGTAGTTTTAGAGGCTTAAAGGGGCGTGAAGAATCTTTGACACAAACCTGACCTTCTTGGTTATCATACACATCTATCACTAAATTCTGATAGCTCTATCTCATATAGTCTCTGAGATGCACGAGTTCATACAGGCTAAAAGACGGATATGGCTGTAGCGAATCGGTTGTTGATTCAGATCAGGAATTTAAGTACAGTATATAAATGGAGTTGGGGATGCTTCCTTTTTTTCTGCATACGTGAAGAAAAGGTATAACTCTAAATAAAACAACGATTTGGGTAAATTTTCTTTTGTAGCTATAAAACAGGTACTACAATAGCTTGGCATTAGAACTTCTTCGATTTTTAGAGTAGTTTTAGAGGCTTAAAGGGGCGTGAAGAATCTTTGACACAAACCTGACCTTCGCGGTTATCATATACATCTATCACTAAATTCTGATAGCTCTATCTCATATAGTCTCTGAGATGCACGAGTTCATACAGGCTGAAAGACGGACATGGCTGTAACGAATCGGTTGTTGATTCTGATCAGAAATTAAAATACAGTATATAAATGGGGTTGGGGATGCTTCCTTTTTTTCTGCATACGTGAAGAAAAGGTTTAACTCCTCTAAAAAAAACAACGATTTGGGTAAATTTTCTTTCGTAGCTATAAAACAGGTACATCAAAAGCTTGGCATTAGAACTTCTTCGATTTTAGAGTAGTTTTAGAGGCTTAAAGGGCCGTGAAGAGTTCTTGACACAAACCTGACCTTCGCGGTTATCATATACATCTATCACTAAATTCTGATAGCTCTATCTCATATAGTCTCTGAGATGCACGAGTTCATACAGGCTGAAAGACGGACATGGCTGTAACGAATCGGTTGTTGATTCTGATCAGAAATTTATATACAGTATATAAATGGGGTTGGGGATGCATCCTTTTTTCTGCATACGTGAAGAAAAGGTATAACTCCTCTAAAAAAAACAACGATTTGGGTAAATTTTCTTTTGTAGCTATAAAACAGGTACTACAATAGCTTGGCATTAGAACTTCTTCGATTTTTAGAGTAGTTTTAGAGGCTTAAAGGGGCGTGAAGAGTCTTTGACACAAACCTGACCTTCGCGGTTATCATATACATCTATCACTAAATTCTGATAGCTCTATCTCATATAGTCTCTGAGATGCACGAGTTCATACAGGCTAAAAGACGGATATGGCTGTAGCGAATCGGTTGTTGATTCAGATCAGGAATTTAAGTACAGTATATAAATGGAGTTGGGGATGCTTCCTAATTTTCTGCATACATGAAGAAAAGGTTTAACTCCTCTAAATAAAACAACGATTTGGGTAAATTTTCTTTTGTAGCTATAAAACAGGTACTACAATAGGTTGGCATTAGAACTTCTTCGATTTTTAGAGTAGTTTTAGAGGCTTAAAGGGGCGTGAAGAGTTCTTGACACAAACCTGACCTTCGCGGTTATCATATACATCTATCACTAAATTCTGATAGCTCTATCTCATATAGTCTCTGAGATGCACGAGTTCATACAGGCTGAAAGACGGACATGGCTGTAACGAATCGGTTGTTGATTCTGATCAGAAATTTATATACAGTATATAAATGGGGTTGGGGATGCATCGTTTTTTCTGCATACGTGAAGAAAAGGTATAACTCCTCTAAAAAAACAACGATTGGGTAAATTTTCTTTTGTAGCTATAAAACAGGTACTACAATAGCTTGGCATTAGAACTTCTTCGATGTTTAGAGTAGTTTTAGAGGCTTAAAGGGGCGTGATGAATCTTTGACACAAACCTGACTAAATTCTGATAAATAAAACAACGATTTGGGTAAATTTTCTTTTGTAGCTATAAAACAGGTACTACAATAGCTTGGTATTAGAACTTCTTCGATTTTTAGAGTAGTTTTAGAGGCTTAAAGGGGCGTGAAGAATCTTTGACACAAACCTGACCTTCGCGGTTATCATATACATCTATCACTAAATTCTGATAGCTCTATCTCATATAGTCTCTGAGATGCACGAGTTCATACAGGCTGAAAGACGGACATGGCTGTAGCGAATCGGTTGTTGATTCTGATCAGGAATTTATCTACAGTATATAAATGGGGTTGGGGATGCATCGTTTTTTCTGCATACGTGAAGAAAAGGTATAACTCCTCTAAAAAAACAACGATTTGGGTAAATTTTCTTTTGTAGCTATAAAACAGGTACTACAATAGCTTGGCATTAGAACTTCTTCGATTTTTAGAGTAGTTTTAGAGGCTTAAAGGGGCGTGAAGAGTCTTTGACACAAACCTGACCTTCGCGGTTATCATATACATCTATCACTAAATTCTGATAGCTCTATCTCATATAGTCTCTGAGATGCACGAGTTCATACAGGCTGAAAGACGGACATGGCTGTAGCGAATCGGTTGTTGATTCTGATCAGGAATTTATCTACAGTATATAAATGGGGTTGGGGATGCATCCTTTTTTCTGCATACGTGAAGAAAAGGTATAACTCCTCTAAAAAAACAACGATTTGGGTAAATTTTCTTTTGTAGCTATAAAACAGGTACTACAATAGCTTGGCATTAGAACTTCTTCGATTTTTAGAGTAGTTTTAGAGGCTTAAAGGGGCGTGAAGAGTCTTTGACACAAACCTGACCTTCGCGGTTATCATATACATCTATCACTAAATTCTGATAGCTCTATCTCATATAGTCTCTGAGATGCACGAGTTCATACAGGCTAAAAGACGGATATGGCTGTAGCGAATCGGTTGTTGATTCTGATCAGGAATTTAAGTACAGTATATAAATGGAGTTGGGGATGTTTTCTTTTTTTCTGCATACGTGTAGAAAAGGTATAACTCCTCTAAATAAAACAACGATTTGGGTAAATTTTCTGTTGTAGCTATAAAACAGGTACTACAATAGCTTGGCATTAGAACTTCTTCGATTTTAAGAGTATTTTTAGAGGCTTAAAGGGGCGTGAAGAGTCTTTGACACAAACCTGACCTTCGCGGTTATCATACACATCTATCACTAAATTCTGATAGCTCTATCTCATATAGTCTCTGAGATGCACGAGTTCATACAGGCTGAAAGACGGACATGGCTGTAACGAATCGGTTGTTGATTCTGATCAGGAATTTATATACAGTATATAAATGGGGTTGGGGATGCATCGTTTTTTCTGCATACGTGAAGAAAAAGGTATAACTCCTCTAAAAAAACAACGATTTGGGTAAATTTTCTTTTGTAGCTATAAAACAGGTACTACAATAGCTTGGCATTAGAACTTCTTCGATTTTTAGAGTAGTTTTAGAGGCTTAAAGGGGCGTGAAGAGTCTTTGACACAAACCTGACCTTCGCGGTTATCATATACATCTATCACTAAATTCTGATAGCTCTATCTCATATAGTCTCTGAGATGCACGAGTTCATACAGGCTGAAAGACGGACATGGCTGTAGCGAATCGGTTGTTGATTCTGATCAGGAATTTAAGTACAGTATATAAATGGAGTTGGGGATGCATTCTTTTTTCTGCATACGTGAAGAAAAGGTATAACTCCTCTAAATAAAACAACGATTTGGGTAAATTTTCTTTTGTAGCTATAAAACAGGTACTACAATAGCTTGGCATTAGAACTTCTTCGATTTTAAGAGTAGTTTTAGAGGCTTAAAGGGGCGTGAAGAGTCTTTGACACAAACCTGACCTTCGCGGTTATCATATACATCTATCACTAAATTCTGATAGCTCTATCTCATATAGTCTCTGAGATGCACGAGTTCATACAGGCTAAAAGACGGATATGGCTGTAGCGAATCGGTTGTTGATTCAGATCAGGAATTTAAGTACAGTATATAAATGGAGTTGGGGATGCTTCCTTTTTTCTGCATACGTGAAGAAAAGGTATAACTCCTCTAAATAAAACAACGATTTGGGTAAATTTTCTTTTGTAGCTATAAAACAGGTACTACAATAGCTTGGCATTAGAACTTCTTCGATTTTTAGAGTAGTTTTAGAGGCTTAAAGGGGCGTGAAGAGTTTTTGACACAAACCTGACCTTCGCGGTTATCATATACATCTATCACTAAATTCTGATAGCTCTATCTCATATAGTCTCTGAGATGCACGAGTTCATACAGGCTGAAAGACGGACATGGCTGTAGCGAATCGGTTGTTGATTCTGATCAGGAATTTATATACAGTATATAAATGGGGTTGGGGATGCATCCTTTTTTCTGCATACGTGAAGAAAAGGTATAACTCCTCTAAAAAAACAACGATTTGGGTAAATTTTCTTTTGTAGCTATAAAACAGGTACTTCAATAGCTTGGCATTAGAACTTCTTCGATTTTAGAGTAGTTTTAGAGGCTTAAAGGGGCGTGAAGAGTTTTTGACACAAACCTGACCTTCGCGGTTATCATATACATCTATCACTAAATTCTGATAGCTCTATCTCATATAGTCTCTGAGATGCACGAGTTCATACAGGCTGAAAGACGGACATGGCTGTAACGAATCGGTTGTTGATTCTTGATCAGGAATTTATATACAGTATATAAATGGGGTTGGGGATGCATCCTTTTTTCTGCATACGTGAAAAAAAAGGTATAACTCCTCTAAAAAAACAACGATTGGGTAAATTTTGTTTTGTAGCTATAAAACAGGTACTACAATAGCTTGGCATTAGAACTTCTTCGATGTTTAGAGTAATTTTAGAGGCTTAAAGGGGCGGATGGAATCTTTGACACAAACCTGACCTTCGCGGTTATCATACACATCTATCACTAAATTCTGATAAATAAAACAACGATTTGGGTAAATTTTCTTTTGTAGCTATAAAACAGGTACTACAATAGCTTGGCATTAGAACTTCTTCGATTTTTAGAGTAGTTTTAGAGGCTTAAAGGGGCGTGAAGAATCTTTGACACAAACCTGACCTTCGCGGTTATCATATACATCTATCACTAAATTCTGATAGCTCTATCTCATATAGTCTCTGAGATGCACGAGTTCATACAGGCTGAAAGACGGATATGGCTGTAGCGAATCGGTTGTTGATTCAGATCAGGAATTTAAGTACAGTATATAAATGGAGTTGGGGATGCTTCCTTTTTTTCTGCATACGTGAAGAAAAGGTATAACTCTAAATAAAACAACGATTTGGGTAAATTTTCTTTTGTAGCTATAAAACAGGTACTACAATAGCTTGGCATTAGAACTTCTTCGATTTTTAGAGTAGTTTTAGAGGCTTAAAGGGGCGTGAAGAATCTTTGACACAAACCTGACCTTCGCGGTTATCATATACATCTATCACTAAATTCTGATAGCTCTATCTCATATAGTCTCTGAGATGCACGAGTTCATACAGGCTGAAAGACGGACATGGCTGTAGCGAATCGGTTGTTGATTCTGATCAGGAATTTATATACAGTATATAAATGGGGTTGGGGATGCATCCTTTTTTCTGCATACGTGAAGAAAAGGTATAACTCCTCTAAAAAAACAACGATTTGGGTAAATTTTCTTTGTGTAGCTATAAAACAGGTACTACAATAGCTTGGCATTAGAACTTCTTCGATTTTAGAGTTGTTTTAGAGGCTTAAAGGGGCGTGAAGAGTTTTTGACACAAACCTGACCTTCGCGGTTATCATATACATCTATCACTAAATTCTGATAGCTCTATCTCATATAGTCTCTGAGATGCACGAGTTCATACAGGCTGAAAGACGGACATGGCTGTAGCGAATCGGTTGTTGATTCTGATCAGGAATTTATATACAGTATATAAATGGGGTTGGAGATGCATCCTTTTTTTCTGCATACGTGAAGAAAAGGTATAACTCCCCTAAAAAAAACAACGATTTTGGGTAAATTTTCTTTTGTAGCTATAAAACAGGTACTACAATAGCTTGGCATTAGAACTTCTTCGATTTTTAGAGTAGTTTTAGAGGCTTAAAGGGGCGTGAAGAGTCTTTTGACACAAACCTGACCTTCGCGGTTATCATATACATCTATCACTAAATTCTGATAGCTCTATCTCATATAGTCTCTGAGATGCACGAGTTCATACAGGCTAAAAGACGGATATGGCTGTAGCGAATCGGTTGTTGATTCAGATCAGGAATTTAAGTACAGTATATAAATGGAGTTGGGGATGTTTTCTTTTTTTCTGCATACGTGAAGAAAAAGGTATAACTCCTCTAAATAAAACAACGATTTGGGTAAATTTTCTGTTGTAGCTATAAAACAGGTACTACAATAGCTTGGCATTAGAACTTCTTCGATTTTAAGAGTATTTTTAGAGGCTTAAAGGGGCGTGAAGAGTCTTTGACACAAACCTGACCTTCGCGGTTATCATATACATCTATCACTAAATTCTGATAGCTCTATCTCATATAGTCTCTGAGATGCACGAGTTCATACAGGCTGAAAGACGGACATGGCTGTAGCGAATCGGTTGTTGATTCTGATCAGGAATTTATATACAGTATATAAATGGGGTTGGGGATGCATCCTTTTTTCTGCATACGTGAAGAAAAGGTATAACTCCTCTAAAAAAAACAACGATTTGGGTAAATTTTCTTTTGTAGCTATAAAACAGGTACTACAATAGCTTGGCATTAGAACTTCTTCGATTTTAGAGTAGTTTTAGAGGGTTAAAGAGCGTGAAGAGTCTTTGACACAAACCTGACCTTCGCGGTTATCATATACATCTATCACTAAATTCTGATAGCTCTATCTCATATAGTCTCTGAGATGCACGAGTTCATACAGGCTGAAAGACGGACATGGCTGTAGCGAATCGGTTGTTGATTCTGATCAGGAATTTATCTACAGTATATAAATGGGGTTGGGGATGCATCCTTTTTTCTGCATACGTGAAGAAAAGGTATAACTCCTCTAAAAAAAACAACGATTTGGGTAAATTTTCTATTGTAGCTATAAAACAAGTACAACAATAGCTTGGCATTAGAACTTCTTCGATTTTAGAGTAGTTTTAGAGGCTTAAAGGGGCGTGAAGAGTTTTTGACACAAACCTGACCTTCGCGGTTATCATATACATCTATCACTAAATTCTGATAGCTCTATCTCATATAGTCTCTGAGATGCACGAGTTCATACAGGCTGAAAGACGGACATGGCTGTGGCAGAATCGGTTGTTGATTCTGATCAGGAATTTATATACAGTATATAAATGGGGTTGGGGATGCATCCTTTTTTTCTGCATACGTGAAGAAAAGGTATAACTCCTCTAAAAAAAACAACGATTTGGGTAAATTTTCTTTTGTAGCTATAAAACAGGTACTACAATAGCTTGGCATTAGAACTTCTTCGATTTTTAGAGTAGTTTTAGAGGCTTAAAGGGGCGTGAAGAGTCTTTGACACAAACCTGACCTTCGCGGTTATCATATACATCTATCACTAAATTCTGATAGCTCTATCTCATATAGTCTCTGAGATGCACGAGTTCATACAGGCTAAAAGACGGATATGGCTGTAGCGAATCGGTTGTTGATTCAGATCAGGAATTTAAGTACAGTATATAAATGGAGTTGGGGATGCTTCCTTTTTTTCTGCATACGTGAAGAAAAGGTATAACTCCTCTAAATAAAACAACGATTTGGGTAAATTTTCTTTTGTAGCTATAAAACAGGTACTACAATAGCTTGGCATTAGAACTTCTTCGATTTTTAGAGTAGTTTTAGAGGCTTAAAGGGGCGTGAAGAATCTTTGACACAAACCTGACCTTCGCGGTTATCATATACATCTATCACTAAATTCTGATAGCTCTATCTCATATAGTCTCTGAGATGCACGAGTTCATACAGGCTGAAAGACGGATATGGCTGTAGCGAATAGGTTGTTGATTCTGATCAGGAATTTATATACAGTATATAAATGGGGTTGGGGATGCATCCTTTTTTTCTGCATACGTGAAGAAAAGGTATAACTCCTCTAAAAAAACAACGATTTGGGTAAATTTTCTTTTGTAGCTATAAAACAGGTACTACAATAGCTTGGCATTAGAACTTCTTTGATTTTTAGAGTAGTTTTAGAGGCTTAAAGGGGCGTGAAGAGTCTTTGACACAAACCTGACCTTCGCGGTTATCATATACATCTATCACTAAATTCTGATAGCTCTATCTCATATAGTCTCTGAGATGCACGAGTTCATACAGGCTAAAAGGCGGATATGGCTGTAGCGAATCGGTTGTTGATTCTGATCAGGAATTTATATACAGTATATAAATGGGGTTGGGGATGCATTTTTTTCTGCATACGTGAAGAAAAGGTATAACTCCTCTAAAAAAAACAACGATTTGGGTAAATTTTCTTTTGTAGCTATAAAACAGGTACTTCAATAGCTTGGCATTAGAACTTCTTCGATTTTTAGAGTAGTTTTAGAGGCTTAAAGGGGCGTGAAGAGTTCTTGACACAAACCTGACCTTCGCGGTTATCATATACATCTATCACTAAATTCTGATAGCTCTATCTCATATAGTCTCTGAGATGCACGAGTTCATACAGGCTGAAAGACGGACATGGCTGTAGCGAATCGGTTGTTGATTCTGATCAGGAATTTATATACAGTATATAAATGGGGTTGGGGATGCATCCTTTTTTCTGCATACGTGAAGAAAAGGTATAACTCCTCTAAAAAAACAACGATTTGGGTAAATTTTCTTTTGTAGCTATAAAACAGGTACTACAATAGCTTGGCATTAGAACTTCTTCGATTTTAAGAGTAGTTTTAGAGGCTTAAAGGGGCGTGAAGAGTCTTTGACACAAACCTGACCTTCGTGGTTATCATATACATCTATCACTAAATTCTGATAGCTCTATCTCATATAGTCTCTGAGATGCACGAGTTCATACAGGCTAAAAGACGGATATGGCTGTAGCGAATCGGTTGTTGATTCTGATCAGGAATTTAAGTACAGTATATAAATGGAGTTGGGGATGCTTCCTTATTTTCTGCATACGTGAAGAAAAGGTTTAACTCCTCTAAATAAAACAACGATTTGGGTAAATTTTCTTTTGTAGCTATAAAACAGGTACTACAATAGCTTGGCATTAGAACTTCTTCGATTTTTAGAGTAGTTTTAGAGGCTTAAAGGGGCGTGAAGAGTTCTTGACACTAACCTGACCTTCGCGGTTATCATATACATCTATCACTAAATTCTGATAGCTCTATCTCATATAGTCTCTGAGATGCACGAGTTCATACAGGCTGAAAGACGGACATGGCTGTAGCGAATCGGTTGTTGATTCTGATCAGGAATTTATATACAGTATATAAATGGGGTTGGGGATGCATCCTTTTTTCTGCATACGTGAAGAAAAGGTATAACTCCTCTAAAAAAAAACAACGATTTGGGTAAATTTTCTATTGTAGCTATAAAACAGGTACTACAATAGCTTGGCATTAGAACTTCTTCGATTTTAGAGTAGTTTTAGAGGCTTAAAGGGCCGTGAAGAGTTCTTGACACAAACCTGACCTTCGCGGTTATCATATACATCTATCACTAAATTCTGATAGCTCTATCTCATATAGTCTCTGAGATGCACGAGTTCATACAGGCTGAAAGACGGACATGGCTGTAGCGAATCGGTTGTTGATTCTGATCAGGAATTTATCTACAGTATATAAATGGGGTTGGGGATGCATCCTTTTTTCTGCATACGTGAAGAAAAGGTATAACTCCTCTAAAAAAACAACGATTGGGTAAATTTTCTTTTGTAGCTATAAAACAGGTACTACAATAGCTTGGCATTAGAACTTCTTCGATGTTTAGAGTAGTTTTAGAGGCTTAAAGGGGCGTGATGAATCTTTGACACAAACCTGACCTTCGCGGTTATCATACACATCTATCACTAAATTCTGATAAATAAAACAACGATTTGGGTAAATTTTCTTTTGTAGCTATAAAACAGGTACTACAATAGCTTGGCATTAGAACTTCTTCGATTTTTAGAGTAGTTTTAGAGGCTTAAAGGGGCGTGAAGAGTCTTTGACACAAACCTGACCTTCGCGGTTATCATATACATCTATCACTAAATTCTGATAGCTCTATCTCATATAGTCTCTCTGAGATGCACGAGTTCATACAGGCTAAAAGACGGATATGGCTGTAGCGAATCGGTTGTTGATTCTGATCAGGAATTTAAGTACAGTATATAAATGGGGTTGGGGATGCATTCTTTTTTTCTGCATACGTGAAGAAAAGGTATAACTCCTCTAAAAAAAACAACGATTTGGGTAAATTTTCTGTTGTAGCTATAAAACAGGTACTACAATAGCTTGGCATTAGAACTTCTTCGATTTTAAGAGTAGTTTTAGAGGCTTAAAGGGGGTGGTAGAGTCTTTGACACAAACCTGACCTTCGCGGTTATCATATACATCTATCACTATATTCTGATAGCTCTGTCTCATATAGTCTCTGAGATGCACGAGTTCATCCAGGCTCAAAGACGGATATGGCTGTAGCGAATCGGTTGTTGATTCTGATCAGGAATTTAAGTACAGTATTTAATGGAGTTGGGGATGCTTCCTTTTTTTCTGCATACGTGAAGAAAAGGTATAACTCCTCTAAATAAAACAACGATTTGGGTAAATTTTCTTTTGTAGCTATAAAACAGGTACTACAATAGCTTGGCATTAGAACTTCTTCGATTTTTAGAGTAGTTTTAGAGGCTTAAAGGGGCGTTAAGAATCTTTGACACAAACCTGACCTTCGCGGTTATCATATACATCTATCACTAAATTCTGATAGCTCTATCTCATATAGTCTCTGAGATGCACGAGTTCATACAGGCTAAAAGACGGATATGGCTGTAGCGAATCGGTTGTTGATTCAGATCAGGAATTTAAGTACAGTATATAAATGGAGTTGGGGATGCTTCCTTTTTTTCTGCATACGTGAAGAAAAGTTAAAACTCCTTAATAAAAAAACGATTAGGGTAAATTTTGTTTTGTAGCTATAAAACAGGTACTACAATAGCTTGGCATTAGAACTTCTTCGATTTTTAGAGTAGTTTTAGAGGCTTAAAGGGGCGTGAAGAGTCTTTGACACAAACCTGACCTTCGCGGTTATCATATACATCTATCACTAAATTCTGATAGCTCTATCTCATATAGTCTCTGAGATGCACGAGTTCATACAGGCTGAAAGACGGACATGGCTGTAGCGAATCGGTTGTTGATTCTGATCAGAAATTTAGTATACAGTATATAAATGGGGTTGGGGATGCATCCTTTTTTCTGCATACGTGAAGAAAAGGTATAACTCCTCTAAAAAAACAACGATTTGGGTAAATTTTCTTTTGTAGCTATAAAACAGGTACTACAATAGGTTGGCATTAGAACTTCTTCGATTTTTAGAGTAGTTTTAGAGGCTTAAAGGGGCGTGAAGAGTCTTTGACACAAACCTGACCTTCGCGGTTATCATATACATCTATCACTAAATTCTGATAGCTCTATCTCATATAGTCTCTGAGATGCACGAGTTCATACAGGCTGAAAGACGGACATGGCTGTAACGAATCGGTTGTTGATTCTGATCAGAAATTTATATACAGTATATAAATGGGGTTGGGGATGCATTTTTTTTCTGCATACGTGAAGAAAAGGTATAACTCCTCTAAAAAAAAACAACGATTTGGGTAAATTTTCTTTTGTAGCTATAAAACAGGTACTACAATAGCTTGGCATTAGAAATTCTTCGATTTTTAGAGTAGTTTTAGAGGCTTAAAGGGGTGTGAAGAGTTCTTGACACAAACCTGACCTTCGCGGTTATCATATACATCTATCACTAAATTCTGATAGCTCTATCTCATATAGTCTCTGAGATGCACGAGTTCATACAGGCTGAAAGACGGACATGGCTGTAGCGAATCGGTTGTTGATTCTGATCAGGAATTTATCTACAGTATATAAATGGGGTTGGGGATGCTTCTTTTTTTCTGCATACGTGAAGAAAAGGTATAACTCCTCTAAAAAAACAACGATTTGGGTAAATTTTCTTTGTAGCTATAAAACAGGTACTACAATAGCTTGGCATTAGAACTTCTTCGATTTTTAGAGTAGTTTTAGAGGCTTAAAGGGGGCGTGAAGAGTCTTTGACACAAACCTGACCTTCGCGGTTATCATACACATCTATCACTAAATTCTGATAGCTCTATCTCATATAGTCTCTGAGATGCACGAGTTCATACAGGCTGAAAGACGGATATGGCTGTAGCGAATCGGTTGTTGATTCAGATCAGGAATTTAAGTACAGTATATAAATGGAGTTGGGGATGCTTCCTTTTTTTCTGCATACGTGAAGAAAAGGTATAACTCTAAATAAAACAACGATTTGGGTAAATTTTCTTTTGTAGCTATAAAACAGGTACTACAATAGCTTGGCATTAGAACTTCTTCGATTTTTAGAGTAGTTTTAGAGGCTTAAAGGGCGTGAAGAGTCTTGACACAAATCTGACCTTCGCGGTTATCATATACATCTATCACTAAATTCTGATAGCTCTATCTCATATAGTCTCTGAGATGCACGAGTTCATACAGGCTGAAAGACGGACATGGCTGTAGCGAATCGGTTGTTGATTCTGATCAGAAATTTATATACAGTATATAAATGGGGTTGGGGATGCATCCTTTTTTCTGCATACGTGAAGAAAAGGTATAACTCCTCTAAAAAAACAACGATTTGGGTAAATTTTCTTTTGTAGCTATAAAACAGGTACTACAATAGGTTGGCATTAGAACTTCTTCGATTTTTAGAGTAGTTTTAGAGGCTTAAAGGGGCGTGAAGAGTCTTTGACACAAACCTGACCTTCGCGGTTATCATATACATCTATCACTAAATTCTGATAGCTCTATCTCATATAGTCTCTGAGATGCACGAGTTCATACAGGCTAAAAGACGGATATGGCTGTAGCGAATCGGTTGTTGATTCTGATCAGGAATTTATCTACAGTATATAAATGGGGTTGGGGATGCATTTTTTTTTCTGCATACGTGAAGAAAAGGTATAACTCCTCTAAAAAAAACAACGATTTGGGTAAATTTTCTTTTGTAGCTATAAAACAGGTACTTCAATAGCTTGGCATTAGAACTTCTTCGATTTTAGAGTAGTTTTAGAGGCTTAAAGGGGCGTGAAGAGTTCTTGACACAAACCTGACCTTCGCGGTTATCATATACATCTATCACTAAATTCTGATAGCTCTATCTCATATAGTCTCTGAGATGCACGAGTTCATACAGGCTGAAAGACGGACATGGCTGTAGCGAATCGGTTGTTGATTCTGATCAGGAATTTATCTACAGTATATAAATGGGGTTGGGGATGCATCCTTTTTTCTGCATACGTGAAGAAAAGGTATAACCTCTCTAAAAAAAAACAACGATTGGGTAAATTTTCTTTTGTAGCTATAAAACAGGTACTACAATAGCTTGGCATTAGAACTTCTTCGATTTTTAGAGTAGTTTTAGAGGCTTAAAGGGGCGTGAAGAGTCTTTGACACAAACCTGACCTTCGCGGTTATCATATACATCTATCACTAAATTCTGATAATTTCTCCTGCCGCCATATACAAATATAATATGTCCAACCTCTAATAAAACAACGATTTGGGTAAATTTTATTTTGTAGCTATAAAACAGGTACTACAATAGCTTGGCATTAGAACTTCTTCGATTTTTAGAGTAGTTTTAGAGGCTTAAAGGGGCGTGAAGAGTCTTTGACACAAACCTGACCTTCGCGGTTATCATATACATCTATCACTAAATTCTGATAGCTCTATCTCATATAGTCTCTGAGATGCACGAGTTCATACAGGCTAAAAGACGGATATGGCTGTAGCGAATCGGTTGTTGATTCTGATCAGGAATTTAAGTACAGTATATAAATGGGGTTGGGGATGCTTTTCTTTTTTTCTGCATACGTGAAGAAAAGGTATAACTCCTCTAAATAAAACAACGATTTGGGTAAATTTTCTGTTGTAGCTATAAAACAGGTACTACAATAGCTTAGCATTAGAACTTCTTCGATTTTAAGAGTAGTTTTAGAGGCTTAAAGGGGGGTGAAGAGTCTTTGACACAAACCTGACCTTCGCGGTTATCATATACATCTATCACTAAATTCTGATAGCTCTGTCTCATATAGTCTCTGAGATGCACGAGTTCATACAGGCTCAAAGACGGATATGGCTGTAGCGAATCGGTTGTTGATTCTGATCAGGAATTTAAGTACAGTATATAAATGGAGTTGGGGATGCTTCCTTTTTTTCTGCATACGTGAAGAAAAGGTATAACTCCTCTAAATAAAACAACGATTTGGGTAAATTTTCTTTTGTAGCTATAAAACAGGTACTACAATAGCTTGGCATTAGAACTTCTTCGATTTTTTAGAGTAGTTTTAGAGGCTTAAAGGGGCGTGAAGAATCTTTGACACAAACCTGACCTTCCGCGTGTTATCATATACATCTATCACTAAATTCTGATAGCTCTATCTCATATAGTCTCTGAGATGCACGAGTTCATACAGGCTGAAAGACGGACATGGCTGTAGCGAATCGGTTGTTGATTCTGATCAGGAATTTATCTACAGTATATAAATGGGGTTGGGAAGCATCCTTTTTTCTGCATACGTGAAGAAAAGGTATAACTCCTCTAAAAAAAACAACGATTTGGGTAAATTTTCTTTTGTAGCTATAAAACAGGTACTACAATAGGTTGGCATTAGAACTTCTTTGATTTTTAGAGTAGTTTTAGAGGCTTAAAGGGGCGTGAAGAGTCTTTGACACAAACCTGACCTTCGCGGTTATCATATACATCTATCACTAAATTCTGATAGCTCTATCTCATATAGTCTCTGAGATGCACGAGTTCATACAGGCTGAAAGACGGCCATGGCTGTAACGAATCGGTTGTTGATTCTGATCAGGAATTTATCTACAGTATATAAATGGGGTTGGGGATGCATTTTTTTTTCTGCATACGTGAAGAAAAGGTATAACTCCTCTAAAAAAACAACGATTTGGGTAAATTTTCTTTTGTAGCTATAAAACAGGTACATCAATAGCTTGGCATTAGAACTTCTTCGATTTTTAGAGTAGTTTTAGAGGCTTAAAGGGCCGTGAAGAGTCTTTGACACAAACCTGACCTTCGCGGTTATCATATACATCTATCACTAAATTCTGATAGCTCTATCTCATATAGTCTCTGAGATGCACGAGTTCATACAGGTCGAAAGACGGACATGGCTGTAGCGAATCGGTTGTTGATTCTGATCAGGAATTTATGTACAGTATATAAATGGGGTTGGGGATGCATCCTTTTTTCTGCATACGTGAAGAAAAGGTATAACTCCTCTAAAAAAAACAACGATTTGGGTAAATTTTCTTTTGTAGCTATAAAACAGGTACTACAAAGGTTGGCATTAGAACTTCTTCGATTTTTAGATAGTTTTAAGGTTAAAGGGGCGTGATGAATCTTTGACACAAACCTGACCTTCGCGGTTATCATAACATCTATCACTAAATTCTGATAAATAAAACAACGATTTGGGTAAATTTTATTTTGTAGCTATAAAACAGGTACATCAATAGCTTGGCATTAGAAATTCTTCGATTTTAGAGTAGTTTTAGAGGCTTAAAGGGCCGTGAAGAGTTTTTGACACAAACCTGACCTTCGCGGTTATCATATACATCTATCACTAAATTCTGATAGCTCTATCTCATATAGTCTCTGAGATGCACGAGTTCATACAGGCTGAAAGACGGACATGGCTGTAGCGAATCGGTTGTTGATTCTGATCAGGAATTTATCTACAGTATATAAATGGGGTTGGGTTTGCATCCTTTTTTTCTGCATACGTGAAGAAAAGGTATAACTCCTCTAAAAAAACAACGATTTGGGTAAATTTTCTTTTGTAGCTATAAAACAGGTACTACAATAGCTTGGCATTAGAACTTCTTCGATTTTTAGAGTAGTTTTAGAGGCTTAAAGGGGCGTGAAGAATCTTTGACACAAACCTGACCTTCGCGGTTATCATACACATCTATCACTAAATTCTGATAAATAAAACAACGATTTGGGTAAATTTTCTTTTGTAGCTATAAAACAGGTACTACAATAGGTTGGCATTAGAACTTCTTCTGATTTTTAGAGTAGTTTTAGAGGGCTTAAAGGGGCGGAAGAGTCTTTGACACAAACCTGACCTTCGCGGTTATCATATACATCTATCACTAAATTCTGATAGCTCTATCTCATATAGTCTCTGAGATGCACGAGTTCATACAGGCTAAAAGACGGATATGGCTGTAGCGAATCGGTTGTTGATTCAGATCAGGAATTTAAGTACAGTATATAAATGGAGTTGGGGATGCTCCCTTCTTCTTTCTGCATACGTGAAGAAAAGGTATAACTCCTCTAAATAAAACAACGATTTGGGTAAATTTTCTTTTGTAGCTATAAAACAGGTACTACAATTGCTTGGCATTAGAACTTCTTCGATTTTAAGAGTAGTTTTAGAGGCTTAAAGGGGCGTGGAGAGTCTTTGACACAAACCTGACCTTCGCGGTTATCATATACATCTATCACTAAATTCTGATAGCTCTGTCTCATATAGTCTCTGAGATGCACTGAGTTCATACAGGCTCAAAGACGGATATGGCTGTAGCGAATCGGTTGTTGATTCTGATCAGGAATTTATATACAGTATATAAATGGAGTTGGGGATGCTTCCTTTTTTCTGCATACGTGAAGAAAAGGTATAACTCCTCTAAATAAAACAACGATTTGGGTAAATTTTCTTTTGTAGCTATAAAACAGGTACTACAATAGCTTGGCATTAGAACTTCTTCGATTTTTAGAGTAGTTTTAGAGGCTTAAAGGGGCGTGAAGAGTCTTTGACACAAACCTGACCTTCGCGGTTATCATATACATCTATCACTAAATTCTGATAGCTCTATCTCATATAGTCTCTGAGATGCACGAGTTCATACAGGCTGAAAGACGGACATGGCTGTAGCGAATCGGTTGTTGATTCTGATCAGGAATTTATATACAGTATATAAATGGGGTTGGGAATGCATCCTTTTTTCTGCATACGTGAAGAAAAGGTATAACTCCTCTAAAAAAACAACGATTTGGGTAAATTTTCTTTTGTAGCTATAAAACAGGTACTACAATAGCTTGGCATTAGAACTTCTTCGATTTTTAGAGTAGTTTTAGAGGCTTAAAGGGGCGTGAAGAGTCTTTGACACAAACCTGACCTTCGCGGTTATCTTATACATCTATCACTAAATTCTGATAGCTCTATCTCATATAGTCTCTGAGATGCACGAGTTCATACAGGCTGAAAGACGGACATGGCTGTAACGAATCGGTTGTTGATTCTGATCAGGAATTTATATACAGTATATAAATGGGGTTGGGGATGCATTTTTTTTCTGCATACGTGAAGAAAAGGTATAACTCCTCTAAAAAAAACAACGATTTGGGTAAATTTTCTTTTGTAGCTATAAAACAGGTACATCAATAGCTTGGCATTAGAAATTCTTCGATTTTAGAGTAGTTTTAGAGGCTTAAAGGGCCGTGAAGAGTTCTTGACACAAACCTGACCTTCGCGGTTATCATATACATCTATCACTAAATTCTGATAGCTCTATCTCATATAGTCTCTGAGATGCACGAGTTCATACAGGCTGAAAGACGGACATGGCTGTAGCGAATCGGTTGTTGATTCTGATCAGGAATTTATCTACAGTATATAAATGGGGTTGGGGATGCATCCTTTTTTCTGCATACGTGAAGAAAAGGTATAACTCCTCTAAAAACAACGATTTGGAGTAAATTTTTTTTGTAGCTATAAAACAGGTACTACAATAGGTTGGCATTAGAACTTCTTCGATTTTTAGAGTAGTTTTAGAGGCTTAAAGGGGCGTGAAGAATCTTTGACACAAACCTGACCTTCGCGGTTATCATACACATCTATCACTAAATTCCGATAAATAAAACAACGATTTGGGTAAATTTTCTTTTGTAGCTATAAAACAGGTACTACAATAGCTTGGCATTAGAACTTCTTCGATTTTTAGAGTAGTTTTAGAGGCTTAAAGGGGCGTGAAGAGTTCTTGACACAAACCTGACCTTCGCGGTTATCATATACATCTATCACTAAATTCTGATAGCTCTATCTCATATAGTCTCTGAGATGCACGAGTTCATACAGGCTAAAAGACGGATATGGCTGTAGCGAATCGGTTGTTGATTCTGATCAGGAATTTATCTACAGTATATAAATGGGGTTGGGGATGCTTCCTTTTTTTCTGCATACGTGAAGAAAAGGTATAACTCCTCTAAAAAAACAACGATTTGGGTAAATTTTCTTTTGTAGCTATAAAACAGGTACTACAATAGCTTGGCATTAGAACTTCTTCGATTTTTAGAGTAGTTTTAGAGGCTTAAAGGGGCGTGAAGAATCTTTGACACAAACCTGACCTTCGCGGTTATCATACAAATCTATCACTAAATTCTGATATCTTACTATACTAATCGTAGGAGAGAGTTTGTTCCTAGAAAGTATTTCTTCCCAATTACTCCTAATAAAACAACGATTTGGGCAAATTTTCTTTTGTAGCTATAAAACAGGTACTACAATAGCTTGGCATTAGAACTTCTTCGATTTTTAGAGTAGTTTTAGAGGCTTAAAGGGGCGTGAAGAGTCTTTGACACAAACCTGACCTTCGCGGTTATCATACACATCTATCACTAAATTCTGATAGCTCTATCTCATATAGTCTCTGAGATGCACGAGTTCATACAGGCTGAAAGACGGACATGGCTGTAGCGAATCGGTTGTTGATTCTGATCAGGAATTTATATACAGTATATAAATGGGTTTGGGTTTGCTTCCTTTTTTTCTGCATACGTGAAGAAAAGGTATAACTCCTCTAAAAAAACAACGATTGGGTAAATTTTCTTTTGTAGCTATAAAACAGGTACTACAATAGCTTGGCATTAGAACTTCTTCGATTTTTAGAGTAGTTTTAGAGGCTTAAAGGGGGTGATGAGTCTTTGACACAAACCTGACCTTCGCGGTTATCATACACATCTATCACTAAATTCTGATAAATAAAACAACGATTTGGGTAAATTTTCTTTTGTAGCTATAAAACAGGTACTACAATAGCTTGGCATTAGAACTTTTTCGATTTTTAGAGTAGTTTTAGAGGCTTAAAGGGGCGTGAAGAATCTTTGACACAAACCTGACCTTCGCGGTTATCATATACATCTATCACTAAATTCTGATAGCTCTATCTCATATAGTCTCTGAGATGCACGAGTTCATACAGGCTGAAAGACGGACATGGCTGTAGCGAATCGGTTGTTGATTCAGATCAGGAATTTAAGTACAGTATATAAATGGAGTTGGGGATGCTTCCTTTTTTTCTGCATACGTGAAGAAAAGGTATAACTCCTCTAAATAAAACAACGATTTGGGTAAATTTTCTTTTGTAGCTATAAAACAGGTACTACAATAGCTTGGCATTAGAACTTCTTCGATTTTAAGAGTAGTTTTAGAGGCTTAAGGGGGTGTAGAGTCTTTGACACAAACCTGACCTTCGCGGTTATCATATACATCTATCACTATATTCTGATAGCTCTATCTCATATAGTCTCTGAGATGCACGAGTTCATACAGGCTCAAAGACGGATATGGCTGTAGCGAATCGGTTGTTGATTCAGATCAGGAATTTAAGTACAGTATATAAATGGAGTTGGGGATGCATCTTTTTTCTGCATACGTGAAGAAAAGGTATAACTCCTCTAAATAAAACAACGATTTGGGTAAATTTTGTTTTGTTGCTATAAAACAGGCATTACAATAGCTTGGCATTAGAACTTCTTCGATTTTTAGAGTAGTTTTAGAGGCTTAAAGGGGCGTGAAGAATCTTTGACACAAACCTGACCTTCGCGGTTATCATACACATCTATCACTAAATTCTGATACCGTGCGAGCCGCCGGAACGGGGCGAGCGGGGGGGGGAACAGGGTGAGGACAGGGAATATATGGAGGGGGGGGGGGTGTTTTTCTGGCCCAAAAAGGTTAACCCTCTAAATAAAACAACGATTTGGGTAAATTTTCTTTTGTAGCTATAAAACAGGTACTACAATAGCTTGGCATTAGAACTTTTTTCGATTTTTAGAGTAGTTTTAGAGGCTTAAAGGGGCGTGAAGAATCTTTGACACAAACCTGACCTTCGCTTGGTTATCATATACATCTATCACTAAATTCTGATAGCTCTATCTCATATAGTCTCTGAGATGCACGAGTTCATACAGGCAGAAAGACGGACATGGCTGTAGCGAATCGTTTGTTGATTCAGATCAGGAATTTAAGTACAGTATATAAATGGAGTTGGGGATGCTTCCTTTTTTTCTGCATACGTGAAGAAAAGGTATAAATCCTCTAAATAAAACAACGATTTGGGTAAATTTTCTTTTGTAGCTATAAAACAGGTACTACAATAGCTTGGCATTAGAACTTCTTCGATTTTAAGAGTATTTTTAGAGGCTTAAGGGGGGGTGTAGAGTCTTTGACACAAACCTGACCTTCGCGGTTATCATATACATCTATCACTATATTCTGATAGCTCTATCTCATATAGTCTCTGAGATGCACGAGTTCATACAGGCTCAAAGACGGATATGGCTGTAGCGAATCGGTTTGTTGATTCAGATCAGGAATTTAAGTACAGTATATAAATGGAGTTGGGGATGCTTCCTTTTTTCTGCATACGTGAAGAAAAGGTATAACTCCTCTAAATAAAAACAACGATTTGGGTAAATTTTTTTTTTAGCTATACAACAGGCACTACAATAGCTTGGCATTAGAACTTCTTTGATTTTTAGAGTGTTTAGAGGCTTAAAGGGGCGTTAAGAATCTGTTTGACACAAACCCGACCTTCGCGGTTATCATACACATCTATCATAAATTCTGATAAATAAAACAACGATTTGGGTAAATTTTCTTTTGAAGCTATAAAACAGGTACTACAATAGTTGGTATTAGAACTTTTTCGATTTTTAGAGTAGTTTTAGAGGCTTAAAGGGGCGTGAAGAGTCTTTGACACAAACCTGACCTTCGCGGTTATCATACATCTATCACTAAATTCTGATAGCTCTATCTCCATATAGTCTCTGAGATGCACGAGTTCATACAGGCTGAAAGACGGACATGGCATAGTGAACGTCGGTTGTTGATTCAGATCAGGAATTTAAGTATACAGTATATAAATGGAGTTGGGGATGCTTCCTTTTTTTCTGCATACGTGAAGAAAAGGTATAAATCCTCTAAATAAAACAACGATTTGGGTAAATTTTCTTTTGTAGCTATAAAACAGGTACTACAATAGCTTGGCATTAGAACTTCTTCGATTTTAAGAGTATTTTTAGAGGCTTAAGGGGGGGTGTAGAGTCTTTGACACAAACCTGACCTTCGCGGTTATCATGTACATCTATCACTATATTCTGATAGCTCTATCTCATATAGTCTCTGAGATGCACGAGTTCATACAGGCTCGAAGACGGATATGGCTGTAGCGAATCGGTTGTTGATTCAGATCAGGAATTTAAGTACAGTATATAAATGGAGTTGGGGATGCTTCCTTTTTTCTGCATACGTGAAGAAAAGGTATAACTCCTCTAAATAAAACAACGATTTGGGTAAATTTTTTTTTGTAGCTATAAAACAGGTACTACAATAGCTTGGCATTAGAACTTCTTTGATTTTTAGAGTAGTTTTAGAGGCTTAAAGGGGCGTGAAGAATCTTTGACACAAACCTGACCTTCGCGGTTATCATATACATCTATCACTAAATTCTGATAGCTCTATCTCATATAGTCTCTGAGATGCACGAGTTCATACAGGCAGAAAGACGGACATGGCTGTAGCGAATCGTTTGTTGATTCAGATCAGGAATTTAAGTACAGTATATAAATGGAGTTGGGGATGCTTCCTTTTTTTCTGCATACGTGAAGAAAAGGTTTAACTCCTCTAAATAAAACAACGATTTGGGTAAATTTTCTTTTGTAGCTATAAAACAGGTACATCAATAGCTTGGCATTAGAACTTCTTCGATTTTAGAGTAGTTTTAGAGGCTTAAAGGGCCGTGAAGAGTTCTTGACACAAACCTGACCTTCGCGGTTATCATATACATCAATCACTAAATTCTGATAGCTCTATCTCATATAGTCTCTGAGATGCACGAGTTCATACAGGCTGAAAGACGGACATGGCTGTAGCGAATCGGTTGTTGATTCTGATCAGGAATTTATCTACAGTATATAAATGGGGTTGGGGATGCATCCTTTTTTTTGCATACGTGAAGAAAAGGTATAACTCCTCTAAAAAAACAACGATTTGGGTAAATTTTCTTTTGTAGCTATAAAACAGGTACTACAATAGGTTGGCATTAGAACTTCTTCGATTTTTAGAGTAGTTTTAGAGGCTTAAAGGGGCGTGAAGAGTCTTTGACACAAACCTGACCTTCGCGGTTATCATATACATCTATCACTAAATTCTGATAGCTCTATCTCATATAGTCTCTGAGATGCACGAGTTCATACAGGCTAAAAGACGGATATGGCTGTAGCGAATCGGTTGTTGATTCTGATCAGAAATTTATCTACAGTATATAAATGGGTTTGGGTTTGCTTCCTTTTTTTCTGCATACGTGAAGAAAAAGGTATAACTCCTCTAAAAAACAACGATTGGGTAAATTTTCTTTTGTAGCTATAAAACAGGTACACTACAATAGCTTGGCATTAGAACTTCTTCGATTTTAGAGTAGTTTTAGAGGCTTAAAGGGGCGTGATGAATCTTTGACACAAACCTGACCTTCGCGGTTATCATACACATCTATCACTAAATTCTGATAAATAAAACAACGATTTGGGTAAATTTTCTTTTGTAGCTATAAATCAGGTACTACAATAGCTTGGCATTAGAAATTCTTCGATTTTAGAGTAGTTTTAGAGGCTTAAAGGGCCGTGAAGAGTTCTTGACACAAACCTGACCTTCGCGGTTATCATATACATCTATCACTAAATTCTGATAGCTCTATCTCATATAGTCTCTGAGATGCACGAGTTCATACAGGCTAAAAGACGGATATGGCTGTAGCGAATCGGTTGTTGATTCAGATCAGGAATTTAAGTACAGTATATAAATGGAGTTGGGGATGCTTCCTTTTTTTTCTGCATACGTGAAGAAAAGGTATAACTCTAAATAAAACAACGATTTGGGTAAATTTTCTTTTGTAGCTATAAAACAGGTACTACAATAGGTTGGCATTAGAAATTCTTCGATTTTAGAGTAGTTTTAGAGGCTTAAAGGGCCGTGAAGAGTTCTTGACACAAACCTGACCTTCGCGGTTATCATATACATCTATCACTAAATTCTGATAGCTCTATCTCATATAGTCTCTGAGATGCACGAGTTCATACAGGCTGAAAGACGGACATGGCTGTAGCGAATCGGTTGTTGATTCTGATCAGGAATTTATCTACAGTATATAAATGGGGTTGGGGATGCACCCTTTTTTCTGCAAACGTGAAGAAAAGGTATAACTCCTCTAAAAAAACAACGATTTGGGTAAATTTTCTTTTGTAGCTATAAAACAGGTACTACAATAGCTTGGCATTAGAACTTCTTCGATTTTTAGAGTAGTTTTAGAGGCTTAAAGGGGCGTGAAGAATCTTTGACACAAACCTGACCTTCGCGGTTATCATACACATCTATCACTAAATTCTGATAGCTCTATCTCATATAGTCTCTGAGATGCACGAGTTCATACAGGCTGAAAGACGGATATGGCTGTAGCGAATCGGTTGTTGATTCAGATCAGGAATTTAAGCACAGTATATAAATGGAGTTGGGGATGTTTTCTTTTTTTCTGCATACGTGAAGAAAAGGTATAACTCCTCTAAAAAAACAACGATTTGGGTAAATTTTCTTTTGTAGCTATAAAACAGGTACTACAATAGGTTGGCATTAGAAATTCTTCGATTTTAGAGTAGTTTTAGAGGCTTAAAGGGGCGTGAAGAGTTTTTGACACAAACCTGACCTTCGCGGTTATCATATACATCTATCACTAAATTCTGATAGCTCTAGTCTCTGAGATGCACAAGTTCATACAGGCTGAAAGACGGACATGGCTGTAGCGAATCGGTTGTTGATTCTGATCAGGAATTTATCTACAGTATATAAATGGGGTTGGGGATGCATCCTTTTTCTGCATACGTGAAGAAAAGGTATAACTCCTCTAAAAAAACAACGATTTGGGTAAATTTTCTTTTGTAGCTATAAAACAGGTACTACAATAGCTTGGCATTAGAACTTCTTCGATTTTTAGAGTAGTTTTAGAGGCTTAAAGGGGCGTGATGAATCTTTGACACAAACCTGACCTTCGCGGTTATCATACACATCTATCACTAAATTCTGATAGCTCTATCTCATATAGTCTCTGAGATGCACGAGTTCATACAGGCTAAAAGACGGATATGGCTGTAGCGAATCGGTTGTTGATTCAGATCAGGAATTTAAGTACAGTATATAAATGGAGTTGGGGATGTTTTCTTTTTTTCTGCATACGTGTAGAAAAGGTATAACTCCTCTAAATAAAACAACGATTTGGGTAAATTTTCTGTTGTAGCTATAAATCAGGTACTACAATAGCTTGGCATTAGAACTTCTTCGATTTTAAGAGTATTTTTAGAGGCTTAAAGGGGGGTGTAGAGTCTTTGACACAAACCTGACCTTCGCGGTTATCATATACATCTATCACTAAATTCTGATAGCTCTATCTCATATAGTCTCTGAGATGCACGAGTTCATACAGGCTCAAAGACGGATATGGCTGTAGCGAATCGGTTGTTGATTCTGATCAGGAATTTATCTACAGTATATAAATGGGGTTGGGGATGCATCCTTTTTTCTGCATACGTGAAGAAAAGGTATAACTCCTCTAAAAAAACAACGATTTGGGTAAATTTTCTTTTGTAGCTATAAAACAGGTACTACAATAGGTTGGCATTAGAAATTCTTCGATTTTAGAGTAGTTTTAGAGGCTTAAAGGGCCGTGAAGAGTTCTTGACACAAACCTGACCTTCGCGGTTATCATATACATCTATCACTAAATTCTGATAGCTCTATCCCATATAGTCTCTGAGATGCACAAGTTCATACAGGCTGAAAGACGGACATGGCTGTAGCGAATCGGTTGTTGATTCTGATCAGGAATTTATCTACAGTATATAAATGGGGTTGGGGATGCATCCTTTTTTTCTGCATACGTGAAGAAAAGGTATAACTCCTCTAAAAAAACAACGATTTGGGTAAATTTTCTTTTGTAGCTATAAAACAGGTACTACAATAGCTTGGCATTAGAACTTCTTCGATTTTTAGAGTAGTTTTAGAGGCTTAAAGGGGCGTGGTGAATCTTTGACACAAACCTGACCTTCGCGGTTATCATACACATCTATCACTAAATTCTGATAAATAAAACAACGATTTGGGTAAATTTTCTTTTGTCGCTATAAAACAGATACTACAATAGCTTGGCATTAGAACTTCTTCGATTTTTAGAGTAGTTTTAGAGGCTTAAAGGGGCGTGAAGAATCTTTGACACAAACCTGACCTTCGCGGTTATCATACACATCTATCACTAAATTCTGATAGCTCTATCTCATATAGTCTCTGAGATGCACGAGTTCATACAGGCTAAAAGACGGATATGGCTGTAGCGAATCGGTTGTTGATTCAGATCAGGAATTTAAGTACAGTATATAAATGGAGTTGGGTATGTTTTCTTTTTTCTGCATACGTGTAGAAAAGGTATAACTCCTCTAAATAAAACAACGATTTGGGTAAATTTTCTGTTGTAGCTATAAATCAGGTACTACAATAGCTTGGCATTAGAACTTCTTCAATTTTAAGAGTATTTTTAGAGGCTTAAAGGGGGGTGTAGAGTCTTTGACACAAACCTGACCTTCGCGGTTATCATATACATCTATCACTATATTCTGATAGCTCTATCTCATATAGTCTCTGAGATGCACGAGTTCATACAGGCTCAAAGACGGATATGGCTGTAGCGAATCGGTTGTTGATTCAGATCAGGAATTTAAGTACAGTATATAAATGGAGTTGGGGATGCTTCCTTTTTTTCTGCATACGTGAAGAAAAGGTATAACTCCTCTAAATAAAACAACGATTTGGGTAAATTTTCTTTTGTAGCTATAAAACAGGTACTACAATAGCTTGGCATTAGAACTTCTTCGATTTTTAGAGTAGTTTTAGAGGCTTAAAGGGGCGTGAAGAGTCTTTGACACAAACCTGACCTTCGCGGTTATCATATACATCTATCACTAAATTCTGATAGCTCTATCTCATATAGTCTCTGAGATGCACGAGTTCATACAGGCAGAAAGACGGACATGGCTGTAGCGAATCGTTTGTTGATTCAGATCAGGAATTTAAGTACAGTATATAAATGGAGTAGGGGATGCTTCCTTTTTTTCTGCATACATTAAGAAAAGATTTAACTCCTCTAAATAAAACAACGATTTGGGTAAATTTTCTTTTGTAGCTATAAAACAGGTACATCAATAGCTTGGCATTCTTCGATTTTAGAGTAGTTTTAGAGGCTTAAAGGGCCGTGAAGAGTTCTTGACACAAACCTGACCTTCGCGGTTATCATATACATCTATCACTAAATTCTGATAGCTCTATCTCATATAGTCTCTGAGATGCACGAGTTCATACAGGCTGAAAGACGGACATGGCTGTAGCGAATCGGTTGTTGATTCTGATCAGGAATTTATCTACAGTATATAAATGGGGTTGGGGATGCATCCTTTTTTTCTGCATACGTGAAGAAAAGGTATAACTCCTCTAAAAAAACAACGATTTGGGTAAATTTTCTTTGTAGCTATAAAACAGGTACTAGAATAGGTTGGCATTAGAACTTCTTCGATTTTTAGAGTAGTTTTAGAGGCTTAAAGGGGCGTGAAGAGTCTTTGACACAAACCTGACCTTCGCGGTTATCATATACATCTATCACTAAATTCTGATAGCTCTATCTCATATAGTCTCTGAGATGCACGAGTTCATACAGGCTAAAAGACGGATATGGCTGTAGCGAATCGGTTGTTGATTCAGATCAGGAATTTATCTACAGTATATAAATGGGTTTGGGTTTGCTTCCTTTTTTTCTGCATACGTGAAGAAAAGGTATAACTCCTCTAAAAAAACAACGATTGGGTAAATTTTCTTTTGTAGCTATAAAACAGGTACTACAATAGCTTGGCATTAGAACTTCTTCGATTTTTAGAGTAGTTTTAGAGGCTTAAAGGGGCGTGATGAATCTTTGACACAAACCTGACCTTCGCGGTTATCATACACATCTATCACTAAATTCTGATAGCTCTATCTCATATAGTCTCTGAGATGCACGAGTTCATACAGGCTAAAAGACGGATATGGCTGTAGCGAATCGGTTGTTGATTCAGATCAGGAATTTAAGCACAGTATATAAATGGAGTTGGGGATGTTTTCTTTTTTTTCTGCATACGCGTAGAAAAGGTATAACTCCTCTAAATAAAACAACGATTTGGGTAAATTTTCTGTTGTAGCTATAAATCAGGTACTACAATAGCTTGGCATTAGAACTTCTTCGATTTTAAGAGTATTTCTAGAGGTTTAAAGGGCCGTGAAGAGTTCTTGACACAAACTTGACCTTCGCGGTTATCATATACATCTATCACTATATTCTGATAGCTCTGTCTCATATAGTCTCTGAGATGCACGAGTTCATACAGGCTCAAAGACGGATATGGCTGTAGCGAATCGGTTGTTGATTCAGATCAGGAATTTAAGTACAGTATATAAATGGAGTTGGGGATGCTTCCTTTTTTTCTGCATACGTGAAGAAAAGGTATAACTCCTCTAAATAAAACAACGATTTGGGTAAATTTTCCTTTGAAGCTATAAAACAGGTACTACAATAGCTTGGCATTAGAACTTCTTCGATTTTTAGAGTAGTTTTAGAGGCTTAAAGGGGCGTGAAGAATCTTTGACACAAACCTGACCTTCGCGGTTATCATATACATCTATCACTAAATTCTGATAGCTCTATCTCATATAGTCTCTGAGATGCACGAGTTCATACAGGCTAAAAGACGGATATGGCTGTAGCGAATCGGTTGTTGATTCAGATCAGGAATTTAAGTACAGTATATAAATGGAGTTGGGGATGCTTCCTTTTTTTCTGCATACGTGAAGAAAAGGTATAACTCTAAATAAAACAACGATTTGGGTAAATTTTCTTTTGTAGCTATAAAACAGGTACTACAATAGCTTGGCATTATAACTTCTTCGATTTTTAGAGTAGTTTTAGAGGCTTAAAGGGGCGTTAAGAATCTTTGACACAAACCTGACCTTCGCGGTTATCATACACATCTATCACTAAATTCTGATAGCTCTATCTCATATAGTCTCTGAGATGCACGAGTTCATACAGGCTCAAAGACGGATATGGCTGTAGCGAATCGGTTGTTGATTCAGATCAGCAATTTAAGTACAGTATATAAATGGAGTTGGAATTGCTTCCTTTTTTTCTGCATACATGAAGAAAAGGTTTAACTCCTCTAAATAAAACAACGATTTGGGTAAATTTTCTTTTGTAGCTATAAAACAGGTACATCAATAGCTTGGCATTAAAAATTATTCGATTTTAGAGTAGTTTTAGAGGCTTAAAGGGCCGTGAAGAGTTCTTGACACAAACCTGACCTTAGCGGTTATCATATACATCTATCACTAAATTCTAATAGCTCTATCTCATATAGTCTCTGAGATGCACGAGTTCATACAGGCTGAAAGACGAACATGGCTGTAGCGAATCGGTTGTTGATTCTGATCAGGAATTTAAGTACAGTATATAAATGGAGTTGGGGATGCTTCCTTTTTTTCTGCATACGTGAAGAAAAGGTATAACTCTAAATAAAACAACGATTTGGGTAAATTTTCTTTTCTAGCTATAAAACAGGTACTACAATAGCTTGGCATTAGAACTTCTTCGATATTTAGAGTAGTTTTAGAGGCTTAAAGGGGCGTGAAGAATCTTTGACACAAACCTGACCTTCGCGGTTATCATACACATCTATCACTAAATTCTGATAGCTCTATCTCATATAGTCTCTGAGATGCACGAGTTCATACAGGCTAAAAGACGGATATGGCTGTAGCGAACCGGTTTTTGATTCAGATCAGGAATTAAGTACAGTATATAAATGGAGTTGGGGATGTTTCAATTTTTTCTGCATACGTGTAAAAAAGGTATAACTCCTCTAAATAAAACAACGATTTGGGTAAATTTTCCTTTGGAGCTATAAAACAGGTACTACAATAGCTTGGCATTAGAAATTCTTCGATTTTAGAGTAGTTTTAGAGGCTTAAAGGGGCGTTAAGAATCTTTGACACAAACCTGACCTTCGCGGTTATCATATACATCTATCACTATATTCTGATAGCTCTATCTCATATAGTCTCTGAGATGCACGAGGTCATACAGGCAGAAAGACGGACATGGCTGTAGCGAATTGTTTGTTGATTCAGATCAGGAATTTAAGTACAGTATATAAATGGAGTTGGGGATGCTTCCTTTTTTTCTGCATACATGAAGAAAAGGTTTAACTCCTCTAAATAAAACAACGATTTGGGTAAATTTTCTTTTGTAGCTATAAAACAGGTACATCAATAGCTTGGCATTAGAACTTCTTCGATTTTTAGAGTAGTTTTAGAGGCTTAAAGGGGCGTGAAAGAGTCTTTGACACAAACCTGACCTTCGCGGTTATCATATACATCTATCACTAAATTCTGATAGCTCTATCTCATATAGTCTCTGAGATGCACGAGTTCATACAGGCTCAAAGACGGATATGGCTGTAGCGAATCGGTTGTTGATTCAGATCAGGAATTTAAGTACAGTATATAAATGGAGTTGGGGATGCTTCCTTTTTTTCTGCATACGTGAAGAAAAGGTATAACTCCTCTAAATAAAACAACGATTTGGGTAAATTTTCCTTTGAAGCTATAAAACAGGTACTACAATAGCTTGGCATTAGAACTTCTTCGATTTTTAGAGTAGTTTTAGAGGCTTAAAGGGGCGTGAAGAGTCTTTGACACAAACCTGACCTTCGCTGTTATCATATACATCTATCACTAAATTCTGATAGCTCTATCTCATATAGTCTCTGAGATGCACGAGTTCATACAGGCAGAAAGACGGACATGGCTGTAGCGAATCGTTTGTTGATTCAGATCAGGAATTTAAGTACAGTATATAAATGGAGTTGGGGAAGCTTCCTTTTTTTCTGCATACGTGAAGAAAAGGTATAACTCCTCTAAATAAAACAACGATTTGGGTAAATTTTCCTTTGAAGCTATAAAACAGGTACTACAATAGCTTGGCATTAGAACTTCTTCGATTTTTAGAGTAGTTTTAGAGGCTTAAAGGGGCGTGAAGAGTCTTTGACACAAACCTGACCTTCGCGGTTATCATATACATCTATCACTAAATTCTGATAGCTCTATCTCATATAGTCTCTGAGATGCACGAGTTCATACAGGCTCAAAGACGGATATGGCTGTAGCGAATCGGTTGTTGATTCAGATCAGGAATTTAAGTACAGTATATAAATGGAGTTGGGGATGCTTCCTTTTTTTCTGCATACGTGAAGAAAAGGTATAACTCCTCTAAATAAAACAACGATTTGGGTAAATTTTCCTTTGAAGCTATAAAACAGGTACTACAATAGCTTGGCATTAGAACTTCTTCGATTTTTAGAGTAGTTTTAGAGGCTTAGAAGGGGCGTGAAGAGTCTTTGACACAAACCTGACCTTCGCTGTTATCATATACATCTATCACTAAATTCTGATAGCTCTATCTCATATAGTCTCTGAGATGCACGAGTTCATACAGGCAGAAAGACGGACATGGCTGTAGCGAATCGTTTGTTGATTCAGATCAGGAATTTAAGTACAGTATATAAATGGAGTTGGGGATGCTTCCTTTTTTTCTGCATACGTGAAGAAAAGGTATAACTCCTCTAAATAAAACAACGATTTGGGTAAATTTTCCTTTGAAGCTATAAAACAGGTACTACAATAGCTTGGCATTAGAACTTCTTCGATTTTTAGAGTAGTTTTAGAGGCTTAAAGGGGCGTGAAGAATCTTTGACACAAACCTGACCTTCGCGGTTATCATATACATCTATCACTAAATTCTGATAGCTCTATCTCATATAGTCTCTGAGATGCACGAGTTCATACAGGCTAAAAGACGGATATGGCTGTAGCGAATCGGTTGTTGATTCAGATCAGGAATTTAAGTACAGTATATAAATGGAGTTGGGGATGCTTCCTTTTTTTCTGCATACGTGAAGAAAAGGTATAACTCCTAAATAAAACAACGATTTGGGTAAATTTTCTTTTGTAGCTATAAAACAGGTACTACAATAGCTTGGCATTAGAACTTCTTCGATTTTTAGAGTAGTTTTAGAGGCTTAAAGGGGCGTGAAGAGTCTTTGACACAAACCTGACCTTCGCTGTTATCATATACATCTATCACTAAATTCTGATAGCTCTATCTCATATAGTCTCTGAGATGCACGAGTTCATACAGGCAGAAAGACGGACATGGCTGTAGCGAATCGTTTGTTGATTCAGATCAGGAATTTAAGTACAGTATATAAATGGAGTTGGGGATGCTTCCTTTTTTTCTGCATACGTGAAGAAAAGGTATAACTCCTCTAAATAAAACAACGATTTGGGTAAATTTTCCTTTGAAGCTATAAAACAGGTACTACAATAGCTTGGCATTAGAACTTCTTCGATTTTTAGAGTAGTTTTAGAGGCTTAAAGGGGCGTGAAGAGTCTTTGACACAAACCTGACCTTCGCGGTTATCATATACATCTATCACTAAATTCTGATAGCTCTATCTCATATAGTCTCTGAGATGCACGAGTTCATACAGGCTCAAAGACGGATATGGCTGTAGCGAATCGGTTGTTGATTCAGATCAGGAATTTAAGTACAGTATATAAATGGAGTTGGGGATGCTTCCTTTTTTCTGCATACGTGAAGAAAAGGTATAACTCCTCTAAATAAAACAACGATTTGGGTAAATTTTCCTTTGAAGCTATAAAACAGGTACTACAATAGCTTGGCATTAGAACTTCTTCGATTTTTAGAGTAGTTTTAGAGGCTTAAAGGGGCGTGAAGAATCTTTGACACAAACCTGACCTTCGCGGTTATCATATACATCTATCACTAAATTCTGATAGCTCTATCTCATATAGTCTCTGAGATGCACGAGTTCATACAGGCTAAAAGACGGATATGGCTGTAGCGAATCGGTTGTTGATTCAGATCAGGAATTTAAGTACAGTATATAAATGGAGTTGGGGATGCTTCCTTTTTTTCTGCATACGTGAAGAAAAGGTATAACTCTAAATAAAACAACGATTTGGGTAAATTTTCTTTTGTAGCTATAAAACAGGTACATCAATAGCTTGGCATTAAAAATTATTCGATTTTAGAGTAGTTTTAGAGGCTTAAAGGGCCGTGAAGAGTTCTTGACACAAACCTGACCTTAGCGGTTATCATATACATCTATCACTAAATTCTAATAGCTCTATCTCATATAGTCTCTGAGATGCACGAGTTCATACAGGCTGAAAGACGGACATGGCTGTAGCGAATCGGTTGTTGATTCTGATCAGGAATTAAAGTACAGTATATAAATGGAGTTGGGGATGCTTCCTTTTTTTCTGCATATGTGAAGAAAAGGTATAACTCTAAATAAAACAACGATTTGGGTAAATTTTCTTTTCTAGCTATAAAACAGGTACTACAATAGCTTGGCATTAGAACTTCTTCGATATTTAGAGTAGTTTTAGAGGCTTAAAGGGGCGTGAAGAATCTTTGACACCTTTGTGTAAAAAAGGTATAACTCCTCTAAATAAAACAACGATTTGGGTAAATTTTCCTTTGGAGCTATAAAACAGGTACTACAATAGCTTGGCATTAGAAATTCTTCGATTTTAGAGTAGTTTTAGAGGCTTAAAGGGGCGTTAAGAATCTTTGACACAAACCTGACCTTCGCGGTTATCATATACATCTATCACTATATTCTGATAGCTCTATCTCATATAGTCTCTGAGATGCACGAGGTCATACAGGCAGAAAGACGGACATGGCTGTAGCGAATTGTTTGTTGATTCAGATCAGGAATTTAAGTACAGTATATAAATGGAGTTGGGGATGCTTCCTTTTTTCTGCATACATGAAGAAAAGGTTTAACTCCTCTAAATAAAACAACGATTTGGGTAAATTTTCTTTTGTAGCTATAAAACAGGTACATCAATAGCTTGGCATTAGAACTTCTTCGATTTTTAGAGTAGTTTTAGAGGCTTAAAGGGGCGTGAAGAGTCTTTGACACAAACCTGACCTTCGCGGTTATCATATACATCTATCACTAAATTCTGATAGCTCTATCTCATATAGTCTCTGAGATGCACGAGTTCATACAGGCTCAAAGACGGATATGGCTGTAGCGAATCGGTTGTTGATTCAGATCAGGAATTTAAGTACAGTATATAAATGGAGTTGGGGATGCTTCCTTTTTTTCTGCATACGTGAAGAAAAGGTATAACTCCTCTAAATAAAACAACGATTTGGGTAAATTTTCCTTTGAAGCTATAAAACAGGTACTACAATAGCTTGGCATTAGAACTTCTTCGATTTTTAGAGTAGTTTTAGAGGCTTAAAGGGGCGTGAAGAGTCTTTGACACAAACCTGACCTTCGCTGTTATCATATACATCTATCACTAAATTCTGATAGCTCTATCTCATATAGTCTCTGAGATGCACGAGTTCATACAGGCAGAAAGACGGACATGGCTGTAGCGAATCGTTTGTTGATTCAGATCAGGAATTTAAGTACAGTATATAAATGGAGTTGGGGAAGCTTCCTTTTTTTCTGCATACGTGAAGAAAAGGTATAACTCCTCTAAATAAAACAACGATTTGGGTAAATTTTCCTTTGAAGCTATAAAACAGGTACTACAATAGCTTGGCATTAGAACTTCTTCGATTTTTAGAGTAGTTTTAGAGGCTTAAAGGGGCGTGAAGAGTCTTTGACACAAACCTGACCTTCGCGGTTATCATATACATCTATCACTAAATTCTGATAGCTCTATCTCATATAGTCTCTGAGATGCACGAGTTCATACAGGCTCAAAGACGGATATGGCTGTAGCGAATCGGTTGTTGATTCAGATCAGGAATTTAAGTACAGTATATAAATGGAGTTGGGGATGCTTCCTTTTTATTTCTGCATACGTGAAGAAAAGGTATAACTCCTCTAAATAAAACAACGATTTGGGTAAATTTTCCTTTGAAGCTATAAAACAGGTACTACAATAGCTTGGCATTAGAACTTCTTCGATTTTTAGAGTAGTTTTAGAGGCTTAAAGGGGCGTGAAGAGTCTTTGACACAAACCTGACCTTCGCTGTTATCATATACATCTATCACTAAATTCTGATAGCTCTATCTCATATAGTCTCTGAGATGCACGAGGTCATACAGGCAGAAAGACGGACATGGCTGTAGCGAATCGTTTGTTGATTCAGATCAGGAATTTAAGTACAGTATATAAATGGAGTTGGGGATGCTTCCTTTTTTTCTGCATACGTGAAGAAAAGGTATAACTCCTCTAAATAAAACAACGATTTGGGTAAATTTTCCTTTGAAGCTATAAAACAGGTACTACAATAGCTTGGCATTAGAACTTCTTCGATTTTTAGAGTAGTTTTAGAGGCTTAAAGGGGCGTGAAGAATCTTTGACACAAACCTGACCTTCGCGGTTATCATATACATCTATCACTAAATTCTGATAGCTCTATCTCATATAGTCTCTGAGATGCACGAGTTCATACAGGCTAAAAGACGGATATGGCTGTAGCGAATCGGTTGTTGATTCAGATCAGGAATTTAAGTACAGTATATAAATGGAGTTGGGGATGCTTCCTTTTTTCTGCATACGTGAAGAAAAGGTATAACTCTAAATAAAACAACGATTTGGGTAAATTTTCTTTTCTAGCTATAAAACAGGTACTACAATAGCTTGGCATTAGAACTTCTTCGATTTTTAGAGTAGTTTTAGAGGCTTAAAGGGGCGTGAAGAGTCTTTGACACAAACCTGACCTTCGCTGTTATCATATACATCTATCACTAAATTCTGATAGCTCTATCTCATATAGTCTCTGAGATGCACGAGTTCATACAGGCAGAAAGACGGACATGGCTGTAGCGAATCGTTTGTTGATTCAGATCAGGAATTTAAGTACAGTATATAAATGGAGTTGGGGATGCTTCCTTTTTTTCTGCATACGTGAAGAAAAGGTATAACTCCTCTAAATAAAACAACGATTTGGGTAAATTTTCCTTTGAAGCTATAAAACAGGTACTACAATAGCTTGGCATTAGAACTTCTTCGATTTTTAGAGTAGTTTTAGAGGCTTAAAGGGGCGTGAAGAGTCTTTGACACAAACCTGACCTTCGCGGTTATCATATACATCTATCACTAAATTCTGATAGCTCTATCTCATATAGTCTCTGAGATGCACGAGTTCATACAGGCTCAAAGACGGATATGGCTGTAGCGAATCGGTTGTTGATTCAGATCAGGAATTTAAGTACAGTATATAAATGGAGTTGGGGATGCTTCCTTTTTTTCTGCATACGTGAAGAAAAGGTATAACTCCTCTAAATAAAACAACGATTTGGGTAAATTTTCCTTTGAAGCTATAAAACAGGTACTACAATAGCTTGGCATTAGAACTTCTTCGATTTTTAGAGTAGTTTTAGAGGCTTAAAGGGGCGTGAAGAATCTTTGACACAAACCTGACCTTCGCGGTTATCATATACATCTATCACTAAATTCTGATAGCTCTATCTCATATAGTCTCTGAGATGCACGAGTTCATACAGGCTAAAAGACGGATATGGCTGTAGCGAATCGGTTGTTGATTCAGATCAGGAATTTAAGTACAGTATATAAATGGAGTTGGGGATGCTTCCTTTTTTTCTGCATACGTGAAGAAAAGGTATAACTCTAAATAAAACAACGATTTGGGTAAATTTTCTTTTGTAGCTATAAAACAGGTACTACAATAGCTTGGCATTAGAACTTCTTCGATTTTTAGAGTAGTTTTAGAGGCTTAAAGGGGCGTTAAGAATCTTTGACACAAACCTGACCTTCGCGGTTATCATACACATCTATCACTAAATTCTGATAGCTCTATCTCATATAGTCTCTGAGATGCACGAGTTCATACAGGCTCAAAGACGGATATGGCTGTAGCGAATCGGTTGTTGATTCAGATCAGGAATTTAAGTACAGTATATAAATGGAGTTGGAATTGCTTCCTTTTTTTCTGCATACATGAAGAAAAGGTTTAACTCCTCTAAATAAAACAACGATTTGGGTAAATTTTCTTTTGTAGCTATAAAACAGGTACATCAATAGCTTGGCATTAAAAATTATTCGATTTTAGAGTAGTTTTAGAGGCTTAAAGGGCCGTGAAGAGTTCTTGACACAAACCTGACCTTAGCGGTTATCATATACATCTATCACTAAATTCTGATAGCTCTATCTCATATAGTCTCTGAGATGCACGAGTTCATACAGGCAGAAAGACGGACATGGCTGTAGCGAATCGTTTGTTGATTCAGATCAGGAATTTAAGTACAGTATATAAATGGAGTTTGAATTGCTTCCTTTTTTTCTGCATACATGAAGAAAAGGTTTAACTCCTCTAAATAAAACAACGATTTGGGTAAATTTTCTTTTGTAGCTATAAAACAGGTACATCAATAGCTTGGCATTAGAAATTCTTCGATTTTAGAGTAGTTTTAGAGGCTTAAAGGGCCGTGAAGAGTTCTTGACACAAACCTGACCTTCGCGGTTATCATACACATCTATCACTAAATTCTGATAGCTCTATCTCATATAGTCTCTGAGATGCACGAGTTCATACAGGCTGAAAGACGGACATGGCTGTAGCGAATCGGTTGTTGATTCTGATCAGGAATTAAAGTACAGTATATAAATGGAGTTGGGGATGCTTCCTTTTTTTCTGCATATGTGAAGAAAAGGTATAACTCTAAATAAAACAACGATTTGGGTAAATTTTCTTTTCTAGCAATAAAACAGTTACTACAATAGCTTGGTATTAGAACATCTTCGATATTTAGAGTAGTTTTAAAGGCTTAAAGGGGCGTGAAGAATCTTTGACACAAACCTGACCTTCGCGGTTATCATACACATCTATCACTAAATTCTGATAGCTCTATCTCATATAGTCTCTGAGATGCACGAGTTCATACAGGCTAAAAGACGGATATGGCTGTAGCGAACCGGTTTTTGATTCAGATCAGGAATTAAGTACAGTATATAAATGGAGTTGGGGATGTTTCAATTTTTTCTGCATACGTGTAAAAAAGGTATAACTCCTCTAAATAAAACAACGATTTGGGTAAATTTTCTTTTGTAGCTATAAAACAGGTACTACAATAGCTTGGCATTAGAACTTCTTCGATTTTTAGAGTAGTTTTAGAGGCTTAAAGGGGCGTTAAGAATCTTTGACACAAACCTGACCTTCGCGGTTATCATATACATCTATCACTATATTCTGATAGCTCTATCTCATATAGTCTCTGAGATGCACGAGGCCATACAGGCAGAAAGACGGACATGGCTGTAGCGAATCGTTTGTTGATTCAGATCAGGAATTTAAGAACAGTATATAAATGGAGTTGGGGATGCTTCCTTTTTTTCTGCATACATGAAGAAAAGGTTTAACTCCTCTAAATAAAACAACGATTTGGGTAAATTTTCTTTTGTAGCTATAAAACAGGTACATCAATAGCTTGGCATTAGAAATTCTTCGATTTTAGAGTAGTTTTAGAGCCTGAAAGGGCCGTGAAGAGTTCTTGACACAAACCTGAACTTCGCGGTTATCATATACATCTATCACTAAATTCTGATAGCTCTATCTCATATAGTCTCTGAGATGCACGAGTTCATACAGGCTAAAAGACGGATATGGCTGTAGCGAACCGGTTTTTGATTCAGATCAGGAATTAAGTACAGTATATAAATGGAGTTGGGGATGCTTCCTTTTTTTCTGCATACGTGAAGAAAAGGTATAACTCCTCTAAAAAAACAACGATTTGGGTAAATTTCTTTTGTAGCTATAAAACAGGTACTACAATAGGTTGGCATTAGAACTTCTTCGATTTTTAGAGTAGTTTTAGAGGCTGAAAGGGCCGTGAAGAGTTCTTGACACAAACCTGACCTTCGCGGTTATCATATACATCTATCACTAAATTCTGATAGCTCTATCTCATATAGTCTCTGAGATGCACGAGTTCATACAGGCTAAAAGACGGATATGGCTGTAGCGAACCGGTTTTTGATTCAGATCAGGAATTAAGTACAGTATATAAATGGAGTTGGGGATGTTTCAATTTTTTCTGCATACGTGTAAAAAAGGTATAACTCCTCTAAATAAAACAATGATTTGGGTAAATTTTCTTTTGTAGCTATAAAACAGGTACATCAATAGCTTGGCATTAGAAATTCTTCGATTTTAGAGTAGTTTTAGAGGCTTAAAGGGCCGTGAAGAGTTCTTGACACAAACCTGACCTTCGCGGTTATCATATACATCTATCACTAAATTCTGATAGCTCTATCTCATATAGTCTCTGAGATGCACGAGTTCATACAGGCTGAAAGACGGACATGGCTGTAGCGAATCGGTTGTTGATTCTGATTAGGAATTTATCTACAGTATATAAATGGGGTTGGGGATGCATCCTTTTTTCTGCATACGTGAAGAAAAGGTATAACTCCTCTAAAAAAACAACGATTTGGGTAAATTTTCTTTTGTAGCTATAAAACAGGTACATCAATAGCTTGGCATTAGAAATTCTTCGATTTTAGAGTAGTTTTAGAGGCTTAAAGGGCCGTGAAGAGTTCTTGACACAAACCTGACCTTCGCGGTTATCATACACATCTATCACTAAATTCTGATAGCTCTATCTCATATAGTCTCTGAGATGCACGAGTTCATACAGGCTGAAAGACGGACATGGCTGTAGCGAATCGGTTGTTGATTCTGATCAGGAATTAAAGTACAGTATATAAATGGAGTTGGGGATGCTTCCTTTTTTTCTGCATATGTGAAGAAAAGGTATAACTCTAAATAAAACAACGATTTGGGTAAATTTTCTTTTCTAGCAATAAAACAGGTACTACAATAGCTTGGTATTAGAACTTCTTCGATATTTAGAGTAGTTTTAAAGGCTTAAAGGGGCGTGAAGAATCTTTGACACAAACCTGACCTTCGCGGTTATCATACACATCTATCACTAAATTCTGATAGCTCTATCTCATATAGTCTCTGAGATGCACGAGTTCATACAGGCTAAAAGACGGATATGGCTGTAGCGAACCGGTTTTTGATTCAGATCAGGAATTAAGTACAGTATATAAATGGAGTTGGGGATGTTTCAATTTTTTCTGCATACAAGTAAAAAAGGTATAACTCCTCTAAATAAAACAACGATTTGGGTAAATTTTCTTTTGTAGCTATAAAACAGGTACTACAATAGCTTTGCATTAGAACTTCTTCGATTTTTAGAGTAGTTTTAGAGGCTTAAAGGGGCGTTAAGAATCTTTGACACAAACCTGACCTTCGCGGTTATCATATACATCTATCACTATATTCTGATAGCTCTATCTCATATAGTCTCTGAGATGCACGAGGTCATACAGGCAGAAAGACGGACATGGCTGTAGCGAATCGTTTGTTGATTCAGATCAGGAATTTAAGTACAGTATATAAATGGAGTTGGGGATGCTTCCTTTTTTCTGCATACATGAAGAAAAGGTTTAACTCCTCTAAATAAAACAACGATTTGGGTAAATTTTCTTTTGTAGCTATAAAACAGGTACATCAATAGCTTGGCATTAGAAATTCTTCGATTTTAGAGTAGTTTTAGAGGCTGAAAGGGCCGTGAAGAGTTCTTGACACAAACCTGACCTTCGCGGTTATCATATACATCTATCACTAAATTCTGATAGCTCTATCTCATATAGTCTCTGAGATGCACGAGTTCATACAGGCTAAAAGACGGATATGGCTGTAGCGAACCGGTTTTTGATTCAGATCAGGAATTAAGTACAGTATATAAATGGAGTTGGGGATGTTTCAATTTTTTCTGCATACGTGTAAAAAAGGTATAACTCCTCTAAATAAAACAACGATTTGGGTAAATTTTCTTTTGTAGCTATAAAACAGGTACTACAATAGCTTGGCATTAGAACTTCTTCGATTTTTAGAGTAGTTTTAGAGGCTTAAAGGGGCGTTAAGAATCTTTGACACAAACCTGACCTTCGCGGTTATCATATACATCTATCACTATATTCTGATAGCTCTATCTCATATAGTCTCTGAGATGCACGAGGTCATACAGGCAGAAAGACGGACATGGCTGTAGCGAATCGTTTGTTGATTCAGATCAGGAATTTATATACAGTATATAAATGGAGTTGGGGATGCTTCCTTTTTTTCTGCATACGTGAAGAAAAGGTATAACTCCTCTAAAAAAACAACGATTTGGGTAAATTTTCTTTTGTAGCTATAAAACAGGTACTACAATAGGTTGACATTAGAACTTCTTCGATTTTTAGAGTAGTTTTAGAGGCTTAAAGGGGCGTGAAGAGTCTTTGACACAAACCTGACCTTCGCGGTTATCATATACATCTATCACTAAATTCTGATAGCTCTATCTCATATAGTCTCTGAGATGCACGAGTTCATACAGGCTCAAAGACGGATATGGCTGTAGCGAATCGGTTGTTGATTCAGATCAGGAATTTAAGTACAGTATATAAATGGAGTTGGGGATGCTTCCTTTTTTCTGCATACGTGAAGAAAAGGTATAACTCCTCTAAATAAAACAACGATTTGGGTAAATTTTCCTTTGAAGCTATAAAACAGGTACTACAATAGCTTGGCATTAGAACTTCTTCGATTTTTAGAGTAGTTTTAGAGGCTTAAAGGGGCGTGAAGAATCTTTGACACAAACCTGACCTTCGCGGTTATCATACACATCTATCACTAAATTCTGATAGCTCTATCTCATATAGTCTCTGAGATGCACGAGTTCATACAGGCTAAAAGACGGATATGGCTGTAGCGAATCGGTTGTTGATTCAGATCAGGAATTTAAGTACAGTATATAAATGGAGTTGGGGATGCTTCCTTTTTTTCTGCATACGTGAAGAAAAGGTATAACTCTAAATAAAACAACGATTTGGGTAAATTTTCTTTTGTAGCTATAAAACAGGTACTACAATAGCTTGGCATTATAACTTCTTCGATTTTTAGAGTAGTTTTAGAGGCTTAAAGGGGCGTTAAGAATCTTTGACACAAACCTGACCTTCGCGGTTATCATACACATCTATCACTAAATTCTGATAGCTCTATCTCATATAGTCTCTGAGATGCACGAGTTCATACAGGCAGAAAGACGGACATGGCTGTAGCGAATCGTTTGTTGATTCAGATCAGGAATTTAAGTACAGTATATAAATGGAGTTGGAATTGCTTCCTTTTTTTCTGCATACATGAAGAAAAGGTTTAACTCCTCTAAATAAAACAACGATTTGGGTAAATTTTCTTTTGTAGCTATATAACAGGTACATCAATAGCTTGGCATTAGAAATTCTTCGATTTTAGAGTAGTTTTAGAGGCTTAAAGGGCCGTGAAGAGTTCTTGACACAAACCTGACCTTCGCGGTTATCATATAAGTTAAGACAAACAAACGGTCTGAGTTCGCTGACCGAATACGACACTGGCCAAATAGCTGAATAAGCATTTGACCGGATGTCGTTGCATATACGACACTGGCCAAATAGCTGAATAAGCATTTGACCGGATGTCGTTGCATAGCCGGCAACCACGACATATTTACGTGGCCGCTATGAAACGATCTCGTAACCATAAGTTGCGGGATTGTCTTGCTTGAATTTTTGTATTAGTTTACTTCTTTATTCGGACAGAGGCACATCGGCCCTGTAATAAACGATCATAAGAAAAAACTCCGCCTTTTATATCTTGGATTTTGGGTGTATCACTTTAACCAAGTTCTTGGTTAAGGTAGAACAATTTAATAACTAAAACTAATTGGCGCTCAACTAGTGGTAATTCTAATTACCCACGCGTGTTTTATTATCGCGTTATAAAAACAAAAAATCAACAACGTTGCTCGACCAGCAACGACATTGACACAGTGATTCACAAAAGTGAAAAAGTAAAAAATAAAAAAAAGTAAAAACCTACCCCTATAACAACTACAAACCAGTGAATGCTGCGCGGGAAGCCTAACCCTATAACAACTACGAAACCAGTGACTGCTGCGCGGGAAGCCTAACCCTATAATAACAACAAACCAGTGACTGCTGCGTGGGAAATACACCTTTTTTCTCACCCTATAAATTCCCATAACAAGTCATGTAAGTGGAGTTCCTTTTAACCAAGTTTAAAGTCTGCTAAGCAAATTAAGCTAACCAAAATAAAACTGCTTCATTAAATTTTGCAACTTGGAATTAAAATACATTTTGAGTAAAAACCGTGTTTATTTCTTTTTGCCACATTGTGTTTTGCATCACTCGTAATTCGACCCGTTGAATTTTTTCTTGTTGTTGTTGCGCTCAGTCGCCTACTCATGAGTTTGATTGTTTTCTTTTCCGTACCCATTCAACGTTCGGGCCGATGAGCTCGCCGTTTTCAAACTACAGAACCCCTCAGCAACACTGCACCGATTCAGAGTCAGACTCTGATAGCCATACTAAAGTTCTTAGGAACAGAATTGTAAAGAGCAAACGTATTCTTGTTGCTTCTTCACCAAACATGGACCCAGAACAACTTAGAACAGTGGTTGAGGCAGCGATCCGCAACGCTTTAGCTGAGCAAGCTGTCGCCCACGACCGTGAGCAGCAAGCATTAATTCAGAGAATTAATGAGTTGTCCAGCCAAGTAGCTACAGTTCAAATTACGCCGCCCGTAGTTGAACAATACAAGGCCGTTGAGATCAGAGACGACATACGTTGCGACGAGCCACTGGATGCCGTCAAATGTCTGCAAGAGTTTGCAGGGGCCCAAGAGTCGTATGTCTCTTGGAGACAAGCGGCGCTAGCCGCCTACGAAATTTTCAGGCCATATAATGGTAGTTCGCGCCATTATCAGGCAGTAATTATAATTAGGAGTAAAATTCGAGGCCCTGCCGATGCAGTTCTTGCCTCTTTCGCTACAGTTTTGAACGTTGAGGCGATCATAAATCGCCTCGACTTCACATACAGCGACAAGCGCCCAATGCATGTCATTGAACAGGAGCTTGGTACATTGAGACAGGGCAACATGCCACTGCTTCAATATTATGATGAGGTAGAGAAAAAGCTCACACTGTTGATAAATAAAGTCAACATGAGTTATGAGCCAACCCTAGCTGAGGGCTTACGTAACAAATTCCGCGACGATGCGTTGCGAGTTTTTGTTTCAGGGCTTAAACGCAACCTCACAGATGTACTTTTCGCTGCAAAACCTAAAGACCTACCTACGGCTTTAGCCCTTGCCCAAGAAATCGAATCAAATCACGAAAGGCACGCCTTCGCGGCTAACTTCGCCAAAAGTTTAGAAGAAAAAGCCCACAAAGCGGAACAAAAGACTCAAGGGAAAGACACAAGACCAAACCCGAAGCAGTCTAAGTCCCCACACTTTAGGCAACCGCAGGGTAGCAAGCAAAATGACCAGGCACAAAGCAAGCCAAATAGCTTAGACACGCCGGAGCCAATGGACGTAGACCCATCTTCATCCAAATTTCGGCAACAAACGGCGTTTTCAAGGCCAAACTCCTCGGGTAATTATTATACCCAGAACCAGAAACGTACCGCTTCTCAGCGCACGGCTAGACAAGGTCAGCGACAAAGAGTTGATCATATTACGCCTGACACATCACAGGCACAAACCTCTCACGCCTCTTACAATGAGGCAGCCATGTCAGCCGTCATCAATATAGACAGCGACGCAGATTCAGACCAAGATGTGGTCAATTTTTTAGGAGCGAGTCCCTGCTACCGTTCATTCAACGCAGAGTAGCAGGGGTCAGCAAAAAATTTTTAATCGACACGGGCGCTGCAAAGAGCTACATAAAGCCATTTCAGCAACTAAAATACATTACCCCTGTCGATAAGCCATTCTCGATTTATTCAATCCATGGCTCAAACGAAATAACAAAAAAATGCTTAATACAAATCTTCGGCGTAACCGCCCCATTTTTTTTACTAAACAACCTGTCGACATTCGATGGCATTATAGGCCATGACCTCCTAACTCAAGCGGGAGTCGATTTGTGCTTAAAAGACAAGCAATTAAGGGTGGGCTCCAAATCCGAGACCATCCAATATCATAAATGCGTAAGCGTTAACCTCACGACAGCAGCAGATATAGATGCCCCGTCGTGCGTCAGAGCTAAATTCGCACAAATGCTAAAGTGCAGGGTCAATGCCTTTGCTGACCCAGACGAAGCATTACCGTTCAACACTTCGGTTGTAGCAACCATACGAACAGAGGACGAGGAACCTATATATTCTAAACTATACCCTTACCCTATTGGTGTGGCCGACTTCGTCGATTCAGAGGTAAAAAACCTCCTTAAAGACAAAATCATACAAAAATCCAAATCACCGTATAATAACCCAATTTGGGTTGTTGACAAAAAAGGTGTAGACGAAGCGGGTAACAAGAAAAAGCGTATGGTAATAGATTTCAGAAAACTGAACTCAAAAACCATTGCGGATAAATACCCAATGCCAAACATATCAATGATATTGGCGAACCTCGGACAAGCGAAATATTTTACGACACTAGACTTGAAGTCAGGCTACCACCAGATAACTCTGGCGGAACGTGATCGCGAGAAGACCTCATTTTCTGTGAATGGAGGCAAGTACGAGTTTTGTAGGCTCCCGTTCGGTCTAAAGAACGCAGGAAGCATCTTCCAAAGAGCCATCGACGATGTGCTCCGTGAAGAAATTGGCAAGACATGCTACGTCTACGTAGATGACGTCATAATCTTCTCAAAAAACGAAACCGATCATGTCAACCACGTTGACGTGGTTTTGAAAAGGTTAAGTGAAGCAAACATGAGGGTTGCTAAAGAGAAATCCAAGTTTTTCAAAACAAGCGTATAATACCTTGGATTTATAGTCACCGACCAGGAGCTAGGACTGACCCCGAGAAAGTAAGGGCCATCCAGCATTACCCTGAACCAAAAATCTGTACGAGGTTAGATCCTTCTTAGGTTTGGCCAGCTACTATAGGTGCTTTGTAAAAGACTTTGCTGCCATCGCAAAACCGGTGTCCGACATCTTAAGGTGAAAACGGCACAGTCAGCAAGTACAAATCAAAGAACATTCCTGTGTTCTTCAACGAAAAACAGCGCAACGCTTTTGAAAAACTGAGAAATATTCTGGCGTCGGAGGAGGTCATGCTAATGTACCCTGATTACAAACAGCCATTCGATCTGACCACCGACGCCTCGGCATACGGTATTGGGGCAGTCCTATCACAGAAGGGCCGTCCAGTCACAATGATTTCTAGAACCCTCAAAGAGAGAGAGGCGAACTACGCTACTAACGAGCGTGAACTCCTAGCAATTGTATGGGCCTTAGCAAAGCTTCGTCAATACATTTACGGAGCAAGAGAAATCAATATCTACACAGACCACCAACCTCTGACCTTTGCAGTTTCCGAGGGTAACCCCAATGCAAAGATAAAGCGTTGGAAAGCCCGGATCGACGAGACCGGCGCCCGATTGTTCTACAAGCCCGGGAAAGAAAACCACGTAGCTGATGCATTGTCACGGCAAAACGTGAATTCCCTTGTAGACAACACTCCAAGCTCTGATGTCGCTACAATACATAGCGAAGCTTCCGCCTCTTACACCATCGAGACCACCGATAAGCCAATAAATTGCTTTAGGAATCAGATCGTGGTTGAGGAGGCAAGGTACCCTTTAACTAGGAGAACCATATTGTTCCGAGAAAAAACTCGGCATACTCTTCATTTCGTTGACAGGGAATCTTTATTTAGGGAAATTAAGGTTGCAGTCAACCCCAAAGTGGTCAACGCGATCCATTGCGACCTCCACACCCTCGCCCAGATTCAAGATGAACTGGTTCGAACATTCCCAGCAACGAAATTCCAACATTGTAAGAAGATAGTCGCCGACATCTTCGACATCAATGAGAGAAGGGAAATCTTGACGGACGAACATAATCGCGCCCGCAGGGCTGCACAACAGAACGTCAAGCAGGTCTTAACAGACTATTATTTCCCTAAAATGACAAAGCTCGCGAACGAGATAGCATTGAATTGTAAGGTGTGTCGCAGAGCCAAATACGACAGACACCCAAAGAAACAGGAATTAGGCGAAACGCCAATCCCTTCACATACGGGAGATGTTACACATAGACATCTTTTCCACTGATAAGAAATTCTTCCTCACTTGCGTTGACAAGTTCTCCAAGTTCGCTGTAGTTCAGCCCATCCCGTCAAGAACCATTGAAGATCTGAAGCCAGCAATTCTTCAGTTGATGAATTTCTTCCCAAAGGCTAAGACAATCTACTGTGACAATGAGCCCTCATTGAACTCACAGACAATCTCAACAATGCTGACCAACAGTTTTGGAGTCAACATTGCGAATGCTCCACCGTTGCACAGTGTTTCTAATGGGCAGGTAGAGCGATTTCATAGTACCTTGCTAGAGCTTGCGAGGTGTCTAAAAATCGACAGGAAAATAAGTGACACGGTAGAAGTCATTTTGTTGGCGGCAACGGAGTACAATAAATCAATACACTCTGTTACCAACAGAAGGCCGGTCGATGTAGTTCAGGCGCATTCAGACGAACCGGATCTGATCCAAAGCAAAATAAGAAACGCTCAAAACGCGCTAAGGAGTAGAGAGAATGCGTCGCGGCAGAATAGAGTCTTCGAAGTTGGCGACAAAGTATTAGTTAAATCCAACAGAAGGCTGGGAAACAAGCTGACGCCATTGTGCGAAGAAAGAGCGGTAGAAGCGGACCTGGGGACCACGGTCCTAATTAAGGGGAGGGTGGTCCATAAAGACAACATTAAATGACCCCCTTTCCTTCTCCTTTTGTTAGCCACTAGGCATTTATATTTTTTAAAGCCACTAGGCACCTACTTTTTTGGCCACTAGGCACGCTAGTATTAGTTAGTAATAGTTTTGTCAGCCACTAGGCGCATTTATGCTTAGCCACCTTGGCATAAGCTTCTTTCAATCTTCAATTTGGTGCTGGGTAACCTCTATAAAAAAAACTAAAGTAAAAATAAAACGCACATTTCACCCTACAGGTTTAAAATCATACTTGTCTTTTCCTTGTCGCTGGCTTCGGCGCACATCACCGACTACTCGCACGCCAAGTACATCCCCATCATAGATGGGCAAGTCCTGGTTTGGGAAGAGTATGCTTATGTAAAACATTCCGCGAACCTGTCGGAGTACGAACGAGTTATAGAAGAGACAGTCAAGCTCATTGACGTTTTTCCGCAGTCTCACATGAAGAAGCTCCTGGTCGTAGATACGGTGCACCTGCAGGACTTGCTAGAAGCCTTGGGTACGCACCACAGGGTCGCGAGAAGTATAGACTTCCTAGGGTCCATACTAAAAGTTGTGGCGGGTACGCCTGATGCAGGTGATCTAGAAAGGACTAGGTTCACAGAGATGCAACTAATAAATTCCAACAATAGGCAAATAGAAATAAACACTAGAGTTCAGGTCCAAATTAATAAACTAACCTCCACGGTCAACCAAATTTTAAAGGTAACTCAAAACTCACAAATCGACACAGGTCACTTGTACGAAACCTTGCTGGCTAGGAATAGAATGTTGTCGATGGAGTTGCAGAATTTGATGTTGGCTGTTTCACTTGCGAAAGCTAACATAGTTAGCCCTAATATTTTAGACCACGCAGACTTGAAATCAATTTGGTTAGAGGAACCCACAAACACCCCGATAGGTGACCTCATGTCCGTCTCGTCCGTAAAAGTCCTTCAATCCCCTAACTCATTGCACTTTATTATTAAATTCCCTAAAATCAAATTTTCCTGTAGAAAGATAACTATTTACCCTGTCGCCCATAAGAATTTCATTTTGAGGATGCCAGACAACGTCATAGCCGATTGTGATGGAGGAACTCACAATCTTCAGAGCTGCACCGTCTCGCCGGGAGCCACACTTTGTCGCTTGGCGACAGAGACCTCATGCGCAAGGGAAATACACGCAGGGGGCACGGCACATTGCAGAGAGATTCAGCCTAGCGACCTGGAGGCGATCACTGAGGTAGACGAAGGGGTTATCATAGTCAACGATAATCCGGCAATGATTCAAGTCGACAACGGTACCGAGATCAGAGTGATGGGCACACACCTCATCACCTTTAACGACAGAGCCAGAATCAACGGGACTCTATTCGTCAACCACAACAACGCCCAGAGTAGAGTCCCTGGGATCGCCAACTTCCCTATCTTGAACATCACCGCCAGCCAAGATATTCTGAGCCTCCCGTTCCTTCATCGATTAAGTGAACGAAACCTGGAGGAGATCGAGAAATTCAAGGAAGAAACAGGATCGCATCGCATCTACAACGTGGCGTTCTCCGTGGCGGCTGTATGTTGTGCGCTCATCTGTGTCGGCCTCACCTGTCGACGCATCATCACTGCGAGGAGGTCTGCGAAGCGGATGAGGGACGTCGTTGCAGAGATAGGGTCGGCCGAGGGCGGCCTTAACCTCGAGGGGGGGAGTAATTAAGACAAACAAACGGTCTGAGTTCGCTGACCGAATACGACACTGGCCAAATAGCTGAATAAGCATTTGACCGGATGTCGTTGCATATACGACACTGGCCAAATAGCTGAATAAGCATTTGACCGGATGTCGTTGCATAGCCGGCAACCACGACATATTTACGTGGCCGCTATGAAACGATCTCGTAACCATAAGTTGCGGGATTGTCTTGCTTGAATTTTTGTATTAGTTTACTTCTTTATTCGGACAGAGGCACATCGGCCCTGTAATAAACGATCATAAGAAAAACTCCGCCTTTATATCTTGGATTTTGGGTGTATCACTTTAACCAAGTTCTTGGTTAAGGTAGAACAATTTAATAACTAAAACTAATTTATACATCTATCACTAAATTCTGATAGCTCTATCTCATATAGTCTCTGAGATGCACGAGTTCATACAGGCTAAAAGACGGATATGGCTGTAGCGAACCGGTTTTTGATTCAGATCAGGAATTAAGTACAGTATATAAATGGAGTTGGGGATGTTCCAATTTTTTCTGCATACGTGTAAAAAAGGTATAACTCCTCTAAATAAAACAACGATTTGGGTAAATTTTCTTTTGTAGCTATAAAACAGGTACTACAATAGCTTGGCATTAGAACTTCTTCGATTTTTAGAGTAGTTTTAGAGGCTTAAAGAGGCGTTAAGAATCTTTGACACAAACCTGACCTTCGCGGTTATCATATACATCTATCACTATATTCTGATAGCTCTATCTCATATAGTCTCTGAGATGCACGAGGCCATACAGGCAGAAAGACGGACATGGCTGTAGCGAATCGTTTTTTGATTCAGATCAGGAATTTAAGTACAGTATATAAATGGAGTTGGGGATGCTTCCTTTTTTTCTGCATACATGAAGAAAAGGTTTAACTCCTCTAAATAAAACAACGATTTGGGTAAATTTTCTTTTGTAGCTATAAAACAGGTACATCAATAGCTTGGCATTAGAAATTCTTCGATTTTAGAGTAGTTTTAGAGGCTTAAAGGGCCGTGAAGAGTTCTCGACACAAACCTGACCTTCGCGGTTATCATATACATCTATCACTAAATTCTGATAGCTCTATCTCATATAGTCTCTGAGATGCACGAGTTCATACAGGCTGAAAGACGGACATGGCTGTAGCGAATCGGTTGTTGATTCTGATTAGGAATTTATCTACAGTATATAAATGGGGTTGGGGATGCATCCTTTTTTCTGCATACGTGAAGAAAAGGTATAACTCCTCTAAATAAAACAACGATTTGGGTAAATTTTCCTTTGAAGCTATAAAACAGGTACTACAATAGCTTGGCATTAGAACTTCTTCGATTTTTAGAGTAGTTTTAGAGGCTTAAAGGGGCGTGAAGAATCTTTGACACAAACCTGACCTTCGCGGTTATCATACACATCTATCACTAAATTCTGATAGCTCTATCTCATATAGTCTCTGAGATGCACGAGTTCATACAGGCTAAAAGACGGATATGGCTGTAGCGAATCGGTTGTTGATTCAGATCAGGAATTTAAGTACAGTATATAAATGGAGTTGGGGATGTTCCAATTTTTTCTGCATACGTGTAAAAAAGGTATAACTCCTCTAAATAAAACAACGATTTGGGTAAATTTTCTTTTGTAGCTATAAAACAGGTACTACAATAGGTTGGCATTAGAACTTCTTCGATTTTTAGAGTAGTTTTAGAGGCTTAAAGGGGCGTGAAGAGTCTTTGACACAAACCTGACCTTCGCGGTTATCATATACATCTATCACTAAATTCTGATAGCTCTATCTCATATAGTCTCTGAGATGCACGAGTTCATACAGGCTCAAAGACGGATATGGCTGTAGCGAATCGGTTGTTGATTCAGATCAGGAATTTAAGTACAGTATATAAATGGAGTTGGGGATGCTTCCTTTTTTTCTGCATACGTGAAGAAAAGGTATAACTCCTCTAAATAAAACAACGATTTGGGTAAATTTTCCTTTGAAGCTATAAAACAGGTACTACAATAGCTTGGCATTAGAACTTCTTCGATTTTTAGAGTAGTTTTAGAGGCTTAAAGGGGCGTGAAGAATCTTTGACACAAACCTGACCTTCGCGGTTATCATACACATCTATCACTAAATTCTGATAGCTCTATCTCATATAGTCTCTGAGATGCACGAGTTCATACAGGCTAAAAGACGGATATGGCTGTAGCGAATCGGTTGTTGATTCAGATCAGGAATTTAAGTACAGTATATAAATGGAGTTGGGGATGCTTCCTTTTTTTCTGCATACGTGAAGAAAAGGTATAACTCCTCTAAATAAAACAACGATTTGGGTAAATTTTCTTTGTAGCTATAAAACAGGTACTACAATAGCTTGGCATTAGAACTTCTTCGATTTTTAGAGTAGTTTTAGAGGCTTAAAGGGGCGTTAAGAATCTTTGACACAAACCTGACCTTCGCGGTTATCATACACATCTATCACTAAATTCTGATAGCTCTATCTCATATAGTCTCTGAGATGCACGAGTTCATACAGGCAGAAAGACGGACATGGCTGTAGCGAATCGTTTGTTGATTCAGATCAGGAATTTAAGTACAGTATATAAATGGAGTTGGGATTGCTTCCTTTTTTCTGCATACGTGAAGAAAAGGTTTAACTCCTCTAAATAAAACAACGATTTGGGTAAATTTTCTTTTGTAGCTATAAAACAGGTACATACAATAGCTTGGCATTAGAAATTCTTCGATTTTAGAGTAGTTTTAGAGGCTTAAAGGGGCGTGAGGACTCTTTGACACAAACCTGACCTTCGCGGTTATCATATACATCTATCACTAAATTCTGATAGCTCTATCTCATATAGTCTCTGAGATGCACGAGTTCATACAGGCTAAAAGACGGATATGGCTGTAGCGAACCGGTTGTTGATTCAGATCAGGAATTTAAGTACAGTATATAAATGGAGTTGGGGATGTTTCAATTTTTTCTGCATACGTGTAAAAAACGTATAACTCCTCTAAATAAAACAACGATTTGGGTAAATTTTCTTTTGTAGCTATAAAACAGGTACTACAATAGCTTGGCATTAGAACTTCTTCGATTTTTAGAGTAGTTTTAGAGGCTTAAAGGGGCGTTAAGAATCTTTGACACAAACCTGACCTTCGCGGTTATCATATACATCTATCACTATATTCTGATAGCTCTATCTCATATAGTCTCTGAGATGCACGAGGCCATACAGGCAGAAAGACGGACATGGCTGTAGCGAATCGTTTGTTGATTCAGATCAGGAATTTAAGTACAGTATATAAATGGAGTTGGGGATGCTTCCTTTTTTTCTGCATACATGAAGAAAAGGTTTAACTCCTCTAAATAAAACAACGATTTGGGTAAATTTTCTTTTGTAGCTATAAAACAGGTACATCAATAGCTTGGCATTAGAAATTCTTCGATTTTAGAGTTGTTTTAGAGGCTTAAAGGGGCGTGAAGAGTTCTTGACACAAACCTGACCTTCGCGGTTATCATATACATCTATCACTAAATTCTGATAGCTCTATCTCATATAGTCTCTGAGATGCACGAGTTCATACAGGCTGAAAGACGGACATGGCTGTAGCGAATCGGTTGTTGATTCAGATCAGGAATTTATCTACAGTATATAAATGGGGTTGGGGATGCATCCTTTTTTCTGCATACGTGAAGAAAAGGTATAACTCCTCTAAAAAAACAACGATTTGGGTAAATTTTCTTTTGTAGCTATAAAACAGGTACTACAATAGGTTGGCATTAGAACTTCTTCGATTTTTAGAGTAGTTTTAGAGGCTTAAAGGGGCGTGAAGAGTCTTTGACACAAACCTGACCTTCGCGGTTATCATATACATCTATCACTAAATTCTGATAGCTCTATCTCATATAGTCTCTGAGATGCACGAGTTCATACAGGCTGAAAGACGAACATGGCTGTAGCGAATCGGTTGTTGATTCTGATCAGGAATTTATCTACAGTAAATAAATGGGTTTGGGTTTGCTTCCGTTTTTTCTGCATACGTGAAGAAAAGGTATAACTCCTCTAAAAAAACAACGATTTGGGTAAATTTTCTTTTGTAGCTATAAAACAGGTACTACAATAGGTTGGCATTAGAACTTCTTATATTTTTAGAGTAGTTTTAGAGGCTTAAAGGGGTATAACTCCTCTAAAAAAACAACGATTTGGGTAAATTTTCTTTTGTAGCTATAAAACAGGTACTACAATAGCTTGGCATTAGAACTTTTTCGATTTTTAGAGTAGTTTTAGAGGCTTAAAGGGGCGTGAAGAATCTTTGACACAAACCTGACCTTCGCGGTTATCATACACATCTATCACTAAATTCTGATAGCTCTATCTCATATAGTCTCTGAGATGCACGAGTTCATACAGACTAAAAGACGGATATGGCTGTAGCGAATCGGTTGTTGATTCAGATCAGGAATTTAAGTACAGTATATAAATGGAGTTGGGGATGTTTCCTTTTTTCCTGCATACGTGTAGAAAAGCTATAACTCCTCTAAATAAAACAACGATTTGGGTAAATTTTCTGTTGTAGCTATAAATCAGGTACTACAATAGCTTGGCATTAGAACTTCTTCGATGTTAGAGTAGTTTTAGAGGCTTAAAGGGCCGTGAAGAGTTCTTGACACAAACCTGACCTTCGCGGTTATCATATACATCTATCACTAAATTCTGATAGCTCTATCTCATATAGTCTCTGAGATGCACGAGTTCATACAGGCTGAAAGACGGATATGGCTGTAGCGAATCGGTTGTTGATTCTGATTAGGAATTTATCTACAGTATATAAATGGGGTTGGGGATGCATCCTTTTTTCTGCATACGTGAAGAAAAGGTATAACTCCTCTAAAAAAACAACGATTTGGGTAAATTTTCTTTTGTAGCTATAAAACAGGTACATCAATAGCTTGGCATTAGAACTTCTTCGATTTTAGAGTAGTTTTAGAGGCTTAAAGGGCCGTGAAGAGTTCTTTGACACAAACCTGACCTTCGCGGTTATCATACACATCTATCACTAAATTCTGATAGCTCTATCTCATATAGTCTCTGAGATGCACGAGTTCATACAGGCTGAAAGACGGACATGGCTGTAGCGAATCGGTTGTTGATTCAGATCAGGAATTTAAGTACAGTATATAAATGGAGTTGGGGATGCTTCCTTTTTTTCTGCATACGTGAAGAAAAGGTATAACTCTAAATAAAACAACGATTTGGGTAAATTTTCTTTTCTAGCTATAAAACAGGTACTACAATAGCTTGGCATTAGAACTTCTTCGATATTTAGAGTAGTTTTAGAGGCTTAAAGGGGCGTGAAGAATCTTTGACACAAACCTGACCTTCGCGGTTATCATACACATCTATCACTAAATTCTGATAGCTCTATCTCATATAGTCTCTGAGATGCACGAGTTCATACAGGCTAAAAGACGGATATGGCTGTAGCGAACCGGTTGTTGATTCAGATCAGGAATTTAAGTACAGTATATAAATGGAGTTGGGGATGTTTCAATTTTTTCTGCATACGTGTAAAAAACGTATAACTCCTCTAAATAAAACAACGATTTGGGTAAATTTTCTTTTGTAGCTATAAAACAGGTACTACAATAGCTTGGCATTAGAACTTCTTCGATTTTAAGAGTAGTTTTAGAGGCTTAAAGGGGCGTGAAGAATCTTTGACACAAACCTGACCTTCGCGGTTATCATATACATCTATCACTATATTCTGATAGCTCTATCTCATATAGTCTCTGAGATGCACGAGGTCATACAGGCAGAAAGACGGACATGGCTGTAGCGAATCGTTTGTTGATTCAGATCAGGAATTTAAGTACAGTATATAAATGGAGTTGGGGATGCTTCCTTTTTTTCTGCATACATGAAGAAAAGGTTTAACTCCTCTAAATAAAACAACGATTTGGGTAAATTTTCTTTTGTAGCTATAAAACAGGTACATCAATAGCTTGGCATTAGAAATTCTTCGATTTTAGAGTTGTTTTAGAGGCTGAAAGGGGCGTGAAGAGTTCTTGACACAAACCTGACCTTCGCGGTTATCATATACATCTATCACTAAATTCTGATAGCTCTATCTCATATAGTCTCTGAGATGCACGAGTTCATACAGGCTAAAAGACGGATATGGCTGTAGCGAACCGGTTGTTGATTCAGATCAGGAATTAAGTACAGTATATAAATGGAGTTGGGGATGTTTCAATTTTTTCTGCATACGTGTAAAAAAGGTATAACTCCTCTAAATAAAACAACGATTTGGGTAAATTTTCTTTTGTAGCTATAAAACAGGTACTACAATAGCTTGGCATTAGAACTTCTTCGATTTTTAGAGTAGTTTTAGAGGCTTAAAGGGGCGTGAAGAATCTTTGACACAAACCTGACCTTCGCGGTTATCATATACATCTATCACTAAATTCTGATAGCTCTATCTCATATAGTCTCTGAGATGCACGAGTTCATACAGGCTCAAAGACGGATATGGCTGTAGCGAATCGGTTGTTGATTCAGATCAGGAATTTAAGTACAGTATATAAATGGAGTTGGGGATGCTTCCTTTTTTTCTGCATACGTGAAGAAAAGGTATAACTCCTCTAAATAAAACAACGATTTGGGTAAATTTTCCTTTGTAGCTATAAAACAGGTACTACAATAGCTTGGCATTAGAACTTCTTCGATTTTTAGAGTAGTTTTAGAGGCTTAAAGGGGCGTGAAGAATCTTTGACACAAACCTGACCTTCGCGGTTATCATACACATCTATCACTAAATTCTGAGAGCTCTATCTCATATAGTCTCTGAGATGCACGAGTTCATACAGGCTAAAAGACGGATATGGCTGTAGCGAATCGGTTGTTGATTCAGATCAGGAATTTAAGTACAGTATATAAATGGAGTTGGAGATGCTTCCTTTTTTTCTGCATACGTGAAGAAAAAGGTATAACTCCTCTAAATAAAACAACGATTTGGGTAAATTTTCTTTTGTAGCTATAAAACAGGTACTACAATAGCTTGGCATTAGAACTTCTTCGATTTTTAGAGTAGTTTTAGAGGCTTAAAGGGGCGTTAAGAATCTTTGACACAAACCTGACCTTCGCGGTTATCATACACATCTATCACTAAATTCTGATAGCTCTATCTCATATAGTCTCTGAGATGCACGAGTTCATACAGGCAGAAAGACGGACATGGCTGTAGCGAATCGTTTGTTGATTCAGATCAGGAATTTAAGTACAGTATATAAATGGAGTTGGGGATGCTTCCTTTTTTTCTGCATACGTGAAGAAAAGGTTTAACTCCTCTAAATAAAACAACGATTTGGGTAAATTTTCTTTTGTAGCTATAAAACAGGTACATCAATAGCTTGGCATTAGAAATTCTTCGATTTTAGAGTAGTTTTAGAGGCTTAAAGGGCCGTGAAGAGTTCTTGACACAAACCTGACCTTCGCGGTTATCATATACATCTATCACTAAATTCTGATAGCTCTATCTCATATAGTCTCTGAGATGCACGAGTTCATACAGGCTAAAAGACGGATATGGCTGTAGCGAATCGGTTGTTGATTCAGATCAGGATATTAAGTACAGTATATAAATGGAGTTGGGGATGTTTCCATTTTTTTCTGCATACGTGAAAAAAAGGTATAACTCCTCTAAATAAAACAACGATTTGGGTAAATTTTCTTTTGTAGCTATAAAACAGGTACTACAATAGCTTGGCATTAGAACTTCTTCGATTTTTAGAGTAGTTTTAGAGGCTTAAAGGGGCGTGAAGAATCTTTGACACAAACCTGACCTTCGCGGTTATCATATACATCTATCACTAAATTCTGATAGCTCTATCTCATATAGTCTCTGAGATGCACGAGTTCATACAGGCAGAAAGACGGATATGGCTGTAGCGAATCGGTTGTTGATTCAGATCAGGAATTTAAGTACAGTATATAAATGGAGTTGGGGATGCTTCCTTTTTTTCTGCATACGTGAAGAAAAGGTTTAACTCCTCTAAATAAAACAACGATTTGGGTAAATTTTCTTTTGTAGCTATAAAACAGGTACATCAATAGCTTGGCATTAGAAATTCTTCGATTTTAGAGTAGTTTTAGAGGCTTAAAGGGGCGTGAAGAGTTCTTGACACAAACCTGACCTTCGCGGTTATCATATACATCTATCACTAAATTCTGATAGCTCTATCTCATATAGTCTCTGAGATGCACGAGTTCATACAGGCTAAAAGACGGATATGGCTGTAGCGAATCGGTTGTTGATTCAGATCAGGAATTTAAGTACAGTATATAAATGGAGTTGGGGATGCTTCCTTTTTTCCTGCATACGTGAAGAAAAGGTATAACTCCTCTAAATAAAACAACGATTTGGGTAAATTTTCTGTTGTAGCTATAAATCAGGTACTACAATAGCTTGGCATTAGAACTTCTTCGATTTTAGAGTAGTTTTAGAGGCTTAAAGGGCCGTGAAGAGTTCTTGACACAAACCTGACCTTCGCGGTTATCATATACATCTATCACTAAATTCTGATAGCTCTATCTCATATAGTCTCTGAGATGCACGAGTTCATACAGGCTGAAAGACGGACATGGCTGTAGCGAATCGGTTGTTGATTCAGATCAGGAATTTAAGTACAGTATATAAATGGGGTTGGGGATGCATCCTTTTTTCTGCATACGTGAAGAAAAGGTATAACTCCTCTAAATAAAACAACGATTTGGGTAAATTTTCTTTTGTAGCTATAAAACAGGTACTACAATAGGTTGGCATTAGAACTTCTTCGATTTTTAGAGTAGTTTTAGAGGCTTAAAGGGGGCGTGAAGAATCTTTGACACAAACCTGACCTTCGCGGTTATCATACACATCTATCACTAAATTCTGATAGCTCTATCTCATATAGTCTCTGAGATGCACGAGTTCATACAGGCTCAAAGACGGATATGGCTGTAGCGAATCGGTTGTTGATTCAGATCAGGAATTTAAGTACAGTATATAAATGGAGTTGGGGATGCTTCCTTTTTTTCTGCATACGTGAAGAAAAGGTAAAACTCCTCTAAATAATACAACGATTTGGGTAAATTTTCTTTTGTAGCTATAAAACAGGTACTACAATAGCTTGGCATTAGAACTTCTTCGATTTTTAGAGTAGTTTTAGAGGCTTAAAGGGGCGTGAAGAATCTTTGACACAAACCTGACCTTCGCGGTTATCATACACATCTATCACTAAATTCTGATAGCTCTATCTCATATAGTCTCTGAGATGCACGAGTTCATACAGGCTCAAAGACGGATATGGCTGTAGCGAATCGGTTGTTGATTCAGATCAGGAATTTAAGTACAGTATATAAATGGAGTTGGGGATGCTTCCTTTTTTTCTGCATACGTGAAGAAAAGGTATAACTCCTCTAAATAATACAACGATTTGGGTAAATTTTCTTTTGTAGCTATAAAACAGGTACTACAATAGCTTGGCATTAGAACTTCTTCGATTTTAAGAGTATTTTTAGAGGCTTAAAGGGGCGTGAAGAGTCTTTGACACAAACCTGACCTTCGCGGTTATCATATACATCTATCACTAAATTCTGATAGCTCTATCTCATATTGTCTCTGAGATGCACGAGTTCATACAGGCTGAAAGACGGATATGGCTGTAGCGAATCGGTTGTTGATTCAGATCAGGAATTAAAGTACAGTATATAAATGGAGTTGGGGATGCTTCCTTTTTTTCTGCATACGTGAAGAAAAGGTAAAACTCCTCTAAATAATACAACGATTTGGGTAAATTTTCTTTTGTAGCTATAAAACAGGTACTACAATAGCTTGGCATTAGAACTTCTTCGATTTTTAGAGTAGTTTTAGAGGCTTAAAGGGGCGTGAAGAATCTTTGACACAAACCTGACCTTCGCGGTTATCATACACATCTATCACTAAATTCTGATAGCTCTATCTCATATAGTCTCTGAGATGCACGAGTTCATACAGGCTCAAAGACGGATATGGCTGTAGCGAATCGGTTGTTGATTCAGATCAGGAATTTAAGTACAGTATATAAATGGAGTTGGGGATGCTTCCTTTTTTTCTGCATACGTGAAGAAAAGGTATAACTCCTCTAAATAAAACAACGATTTGGGTAAATTTTCTTTTGTAGCTATAAAACAGGTACTACAATAGCTTGGCATTAGAACTTCTTCGATTTTTAGAGTAGTTTTAGAGGCTTAAAAGGGGCGTGAAGAATCTTTGACACAAACCTGACCTTCGCGGTTATCATATACATCTATCACTAAATTCTGATAGCTCTATCTCATATAGTCTCTGAGATGCACGAGTTCATACAGGCTCAAAGACGGATATGGCTGTAGCGAATCGGTTGTTGATTCAGATCAGGAATTTAAGTACAGTATATAAATGGAGTTGGGGATGCTTCCTTTTTTTCTGCATACGTGAAGAAAAGGTTTAACTCCTCTAAATAAAACAACGATTTGGGTAAATTTTCTTTTGTAGCTATAAAACAGGTACAACAATAGCTTGGCATTAGAAATTCTTCGATTTTAGAGTAGTTTTAGAGGCTTAAAGGGCCGTGAAGAGTTCTTTGACACAAACCTGACCTTCGCGGTTATCATATACATCTATCACTAAATTCTGATAGCTCTATCTCATATAGTCTCTGAGATGCACGAGTTCATACAGGCTAAAAGACGGATATGGCTGTAGCGAATCGGTTGTTGATTCAGATCAGGAATTTAAGTACAGTATATAAATGGAGTTGGGGATGTTTCCTTTTTTCCTGCATACGTGAAGAAAAGGTATAACTCCTCTAAATAAAACAACGATTTGGGTAAATTTTCTTTTGTAGCTATAAAACAGGTACTACAATAGCTTGGCATTAGAACTTCTTCGATTTTAAGAGTAGTTTTAGAGGCTTAAAGGGGCGTGAAGAGTCTTTGACACAAACCTGACCTTCGCGGTTATCATATACATCTATCACTAAATTCTGATAGCTCTATCTCATATAGTCTCTGAGATGCACGAGTTCATACAGGCTAAAAGACGGATATGGCTGTAGCGAATCGGTTGTTGATTCTGATCAGGAATTAATGTACAGTATATAAATGGAGTTGGGGATGCTTCCTTTTTTTCTGCATACGTGAAGAAAAGGTATAACTCCTCTAAATAAAACAACGATTTGGGTAAATTTTCTTTTGTAGCTATAAAACAGGTACTACAATAGCTTGGCATTAGAACTTCTTCGATTTTTAGAGTAGTTTTAGAGGCTTAAAGGGGCGTGAAGAATCTTTGACACAAACCTGACCTTCGCGGTTATCATACACATCTATCACTAAATTCTGATAGCTCTATCTCATATAGTCTCTGAGATGCACGAGTTCATACAGGCTCAAAGACGGATATGGCTGTAGCGAATCGGTTGTTGATTCAGATCAGGAATTTAAGTACAGTATATAAATGGAGTTGGGGATGCTTCCTTTTTTTCTGCATACGTGAAGAAAAGGTATAACTCCTCTAAATAAAACAACGATTTGGGTAAATTTTCTTTTGTAGCTATAAAACAGGTACTACAATAGCTTGGCATTAGAACTTCTTCGATTTTTAGAGTAGTTTTAGAGGCTTAAAGGGGCGTGAAGAATCTTTGACACAAACCTGACCTTCGCGGTTATCATATACATCTATCACTAAATTCTGATAGCTCTATCTCATATAGTCTCTGAGATGCACGAGTTCATACAGGCTGAAAGACGGACATGGCTGTAGCGAATCGGTTGTTGATTCAGATCAGGAATTTAAGTACAGTATATAAATGGAGTTGGGGATGCTTCCTTTTTTTCTGCATACGTGAAGAAAAGGTTTAACTCCTCTAAATAAAACAACGATTTGGGTAAATTTTCTTTTGTAGCTATAAAACAGGTACAACAATAGCTTGGCATTAGAAATTCTTCGATTTTAGAGTAGTTTTAGAGGCTTAAAGGGGCGTGAAGAGTCTTTGACACAAACCTGACCTTCGCGGTTATCATATACATCTATCACTAAATTCTGATAGCTCTATCTCATATAGTCTCTGAGATGCACGAGTTCATACAGGCTGAAAGACGGACATGGCTGTAGCGAATCGGTTGTTGATTCAGATCAGGAATTTATCTACAGTATATAAATGGGGTTGGGGATGCATCCTTTTTTTCTGCATACGTGAAGAAAAGGTATAACTCCTCTAAATAAAACAACGATTTGGGTAAATTTTCTTTTGTAGCTATAAAACAGGTACTACAATAGCTTGGCATTAGAACTTCTTCGATTTTTAGAGTAGTTTTAGAGGCTTAAAGGGGCGTGAAGAATCTTTGACACAAACCTGACCTTCGCGGTTATCATACACATCTATCACTAAATTCTGATAGCTCTATCTCATATAGTCTCTGAGATGCACGAGTTCATACAGGCAGAAAGACGGATATGGCTGTAGCGAATCGGTTGTTGATTCAGATCAGGAATTTAAGTACAGTATATAAATGGAGTTGGGGATGCTTCCTTTTTTTCTGCATACGTGAAGAAAAGGTATAACTCCTCTAAATAAAACAACGATTTGGGTAAATTTTCTTTTGTAGCTATAAAACAGGTACATCAATAGCTTGGCATTAGAAATTCTTCGATTTTAGAGTAGTTTTAGAGGCTTAAAGGGCCGTGAAGAGTCTTTGACACAAACCTGACCTTCGCGGTTATCATATACATCTATCACTAAATTCTGATAGCTCTATCTCATATAGTCTCTGAGATGCACGAGTTCATACAGGCTAAAAGACGGATATGGCTGTAGCGAATCGGTTGTTGATTCAGATCAGGAATTAATGTACAGTATATAAATGGAGTTGGGGATGCTTCCTTTTTTTCTGCATACGTGAAGAAAAGGTATAACTCCTCTAAATAATACAACGATTTGGGTAAATTTTCTTTTGTAGCTATAAAACAGGTACTACAATAGCTTGGCATTAGAACTTCTTCGATTTTTAGAGTAGTTTTAGAGGCTTAAAGGGGCGTGAAGAATCTTTGACACAAACCTGACCTTCGCGGTTATCATACACATCTATCACTAAATTCTGATAGCTCTATCTCATATAGTCTCTGAGATGCACGAGTTCATACAGGCTAAAAGACGGATATGGCTGTAGCGAATCGGTTGTTGATTCAGATCAGGAATTTAAGTACAGTATATAAATGGAGTTGGGGATGCTTCCTTTTTTTCTGCATACGTGAAGAAAAGGTATAACTCCTCTAAATAAAACAACGATTTGGGTAAATTTTCTTTTGTAGCTATAAAACAGGTACTACAATAGCTTGGCATTAGAACTTCTTCGATTTTTAGAGTAGTTTTAGAGGCTTAAAGGGGCGTGAAGAATCTTTGACACAAACCTGACCTTCGCGGTTATCATATACATCTATCACTAAATTCTGATAGCTCTATCTCATATAGTCTCTGAGATGCACGAGTTCATACAGGCAGAAAGACGGACATGGCTGTAGCGAATCGGTTGTTGATTCAGATCAGGAATTTAAGTACAGTATATAAATGGAGTTGGGGATGCTTCCTTTTTTTCTGCATACGTGAAGAAAAGGTATAACTCCTCTAAATAAAACAACGATTTGGGTAAATTTTCTTTTGTAGCTATAAAACAGGTACTACAATAGCTTGGCATTAGAACTTCTTCGATTTTTAGAGTAGTTTTAGAGGCTTAAAGGGCCGTGAAGAGTTTTTGACACAAACCTGACCTTCGCGGTTATCATATACATCTATCACTAAATTCTGATAGCTCTATCTCATATAGTCTCTGAGATGCACGAGTTCATACAGGCTGAAAGACGGACATGGCTGTAGCGAATCGGTTGTTGATTCAGATCAGGAATTTAAGTACAGTATATAAATGGAGTTGGGGATGCTTCCTTTTTTTCTGCATACGTGAAGAAAAGGTATAACTCCTCTAAATAAAACAACGATTTGGGTAAATTTTCTTTTGTAGCTATAAAACAGGTACTACAATAGCTTGGCATTAGAACTTCTTCGATTTTTAGAGTAGTTTTAGAGGCTTAAAGGGGCGTGAAGAATCTTTGACACAAACCTGACCTTCGCGGTTATCATACACATCTATCACTAAATTCTGATAGCTCTATCTCATATAGTCTCTGAGATGCACGAGTTCATACAGGCTAAAAGACGGATATGGCTGTAGCGAATCGGTTGTTGATTCAGATCAGGAATTTAAGTACAGTATATAAATGGAGTTGGGGATGTTTCCTTTTTTCTGCATACGTGAAGAAAAGGTATAACTCCTCTAAATAAAACAACGATTTGGGTAAATTTTCTTTTGTAGCTATAAAACAGGTACTACAATAGCTTGGCATTAGAACTTCTTCGATTTTTAGAGTAGTTTTAGAGGCTTAAAGGGGCGTGAAGAATCTTTGACACAAACCTGACCTTCGCGGTTATCATACACATCTATCACTAAATTCTGATAGCTCTATCTCATATAGTCTCTGAGATGCACGAGTTCATACAGGCTGAAAGACGGATATGGCTGTAGCGAATCGGTTGTTGATTCAGATCAGGAATTTAAGTACAGTATATAAATGGAGTTGGGGATGCTTCCTTTTTTTCTGCATACGTGAAGAAAAGGTATAACTCCTCTAAATAAAACAACGATTTGGGTAAATTTTCTTTTGTAGCTATAAAACAGGTACTACAATAGCTTGGCATTAGAACTTCTTCGATTTTAGAGTAGTTTTAGAGGCTTAAAGGGGCGTGAAGAGTCTTTGACACAAACCTGACCTTCGCGGTTATCATATACATCTATCACTAAATTCTGATAGCTCTATCTCATATAGTCTCTGAGATGCACGAGTTCATACAGGCTAAAAGACGGATATGGCTGTAGCGAATCGGTTGTTGATTCAGATCAGGAATTTAAGTACAGTATATAAATGGGGTTGGGGATGCATCCTTTTTTCTGCATACGTGAAGAAAAGGTATAACTCCTCTAAAAAAACAACGATTTGGGTAAATTTTCTTTTGTAGCTATAAAACAGGTACTACAATAGGTTGGCATTAGAACTTCTTCGATTTTAGAGTAGTTTTAGAGGCTTAAAGGGCGTGAAGAATCTTTGACACAAACCTGACCTTCGCGGTTATCATACACATCTATCACTAAATTCTGATAACACAAAAAAATTTAATAAATAAAACAACGATTTGGGTAAATTTTCTTTTGTAGCTATAAAACAGGTACTACAATAGCTTGGCATTAGAACTTCTTCGATTTTTAGAGTAGTTTTAGAGGCTTAAAGGGGGCGTGAAGAATCTTTGACACAAACCTGACCTTCGCGGTTATCATACACATCTATCACTAAATTCTGATAGCTCTATCTCATATAGTCTCTGAGATGCACGAGTTCATACAGGCTAAAAGACGGATATGGCTGTAGCGAATCGGTTGTTGATTCAGATCAGGAATTTAAGTACAGTATATAAATGGAGTTGGGGATGTTTCCTTTTTTTCTGCATACGTGAAGAAAAGGTATAACTCCTCTAAATAAAACAACGATTTGGGTAAATTTTCTTTTGTAGCTATAAAACAGGTACTACAATAGCTTGGCATTAGAACTTCTTCGATTTTTAAGAGTAGTTTTAGAGGCTTAAAGGGGCGTGAAGAGTCTTTGACACAAACCTGACCTTCGCGGTTATCATATACATCTATCACTAAATTCTGATAGCTCTATCTCATATAGTCTCTGAGATGCACGAGTTCATACAGGCTAAAAGACGGATATGGCTGTAGCGAATCGGTTGTTGATTCAGATCAGGAATTTAAGTACAGTATATAAATGGAGTTGGGGATGCTTCCTTTTTTCTGCATACGTGAAGAAAGGGTATAACTCCTCTAAATAAAACAACGATTTGGGTAAATTTTCTTTTGTAGCTATAAAACAGGTACTACAATAGCTTGGCATTAGAACTTCTTCGATTTTTAGAGTAGTTTTAGAGGCTTAAAGGGGCGTGAAGAATCTTTGACACAAACCTGACCTTCGCGGTTATCATACACATCTATCACTAAATTCTGATAGCTCTATCTCATATAGTCTCTGAGATGCACGAGTTCATACAGGCTAAAAGACGGATATGGCTGTAGCGAATCGGTTGTTGATTCAGATCAGGAATTTAAGTACAGTATATAAATGGAGTTGGGGATGTTTCCTTTTTTCTGCATACGTGTAAAAAAGGTATAACTCCTCTAAATAAAACAACGATTTGGGTAAATTTTCTTTTGTAGCTATAAAACAGGTACTACAATAGCTTGGCATTAGAACTTCTTCGATTTTTAGAGTAGTTTTAGAGGCTTAAAGGGGCGTGAAGAATCTTTGACACAAACCTGACCTTCGCGGTTATCATACACATCTATCACTAAATTCTGATAGCTCTATCTCATATAGTCTCTGAGATGCACGAGTTCATACAGGCTAAAAGACGGATATGGCTGTAGCGAATCGGTTGTTGATTCAGATCAGGAATTTAAGTACAGTATATAAATGGAGTTGGGGATGCTTCCTTTTTTTCTGCATACGTGAAGAAAAGGTATAACTCCTCTAAATAAAACAACGATTTGGGTAAATTTTCTTTTGTAGCTATAAAACAGGTACTACAATAGCTTGGCATTAGAACTTCTTCGATTTTTAGAGTAGTTTTAGAGGCTTAAAGGGGCGTGAAGAATCTTTGACACAAACCTGACCTTCGCGGTTATCATACACATCTATCACTAAATTCTGATAGCTCTATCTCATATAGTCTCTGAGATGCACGAGTTCATACAGGCTAAAAGACGGATATGGCTGTAGCGAATCGGTTGTTGATTCAGATCAGGAATTTAAGTACAGTATATAAATGGGGTTGGGGATGCTCCTTTTTTCTGCATACGTGAAGAAAAGGAAAAAAATGTGTAGCGAATCGGTTGTTGATTCTGATCAGGAATTTATCTACAGTATATAAATGGGGTTGGGGATGCATCCTTTTTCTGCATACGTGAAGAAAAGGTATAACTCCTCTAAATAAAACAACGATTTGGGTAAATTTTCTTTTGTAGCTATAAAACAGGTACTACAATAGGTTGGCATTAGAACTTCTTCGATTTTTTAGAGTAGTTTTAGAGGCTTAAAGGGGCGTGAAGAATCTTTGACACAAACCTGACCTTCGCGGTTATCATACACATCTATCACTAAATTCTGATAGCTCTATCTCATATAGTCTCTGAGATGCACGAGTTCATACAGGCTGAAAGACGGATATGGCTGTAGCGAATCGGTTGTTGATTCAGATCAGGAATTAAAGTACAGTATATAAATGGAGTTGGGGATGCTTCCTTTTTTTCTGCATACGTGTAAAAAAGGTATAACTCCTCTAAATAAAACAACGATTTGGGTAAATTTTCTTTTGTAGCTATAAAACAGGTACTACAATAGCTTGGCATTAGAACTTCTTCGATTTTAAGAGTAGTTTTAGAGGCTTAAAGGGGCGTGAGGACTCTTTGAAACAAACCTCACCTTCGCGGTTATCATATACATCTATCACTAAATTCTGATAGCTCTATCTCATATAGTCTCTGAGATGCACGAGTTCATACAGGCTAAAAGACGGATATGGCTGTAGCGAATCGGTTGTTGATTCAGATCAGGAATTTAAGTACAGTATATAAATGGAGTTGGGGATGCTTCCTTTTTTTCTGCATACGTGAAGAAAAGGTATAACTCCTCTAAATAAAACAACGATTTGGGTAAATTTTCTTTTGTAGCTATAAAACAGGTACTACAATAGCTTGGCATTAGAACTTCTTCGATTTTTAGAGTAGTTTTAGAGGCTTAAAGGGGCGTGAAGAATCTTTGACACAAACCTGACCTTCGCGGTTATCATACACATCTATCACTAAATTCTGATAGCTCTATCTCATATAGTCTCTGAGATGCACGAGTTCATACAGGCTGAAAGACGGATATGGCTGTAGCGAATCGGTTGTTGATTCAGATCAGGAATTTAAGTACAGTATATAAATGGAGTTGGGGATGCTTCCTTTTTTTCTGCATACGTGAAGAAAAGGTATAACTCCTCTAAATAAAACAACGATTTGGGTAAATTTTCTTTTGTAGCTATAAAACAGGTACTACAATAGCTTGGCATTAGAACTTCTTCGATTTTTAGAGTAGTTTTAGAGGCTTAAAGGGGCGTGAAGAATCTTTGACACAAACCTGACCTTCGCGGTTATCATATACATCTATCACTAAATTCTGATAGCTCTATCTCATATAGTCTCTGAGATGCACGAGTTCATACAGGCTGAAAGACGGATATGGCTGTAGCGAATCGGTTGTTGATTCAGATCAGGAATTTAAGTACAGTATATAAATGGAGTTGGGGATGCTTCCTTTTTTCTGCATACGTGAAGAAAAGGTATAACTCCTCTAAATAAAACAACGATTTGGGTAAATTTTCTTTTGTAGCTATAAAACAGGTACTACAATAGCTTGGCTTAAAGGGGCGTGAAGAATCTTTGACACAAACCTGACCTTCGCGGTTATCATACACATCTATCACTAAATTCTGATAGCTCTATCTCATATAGTCTCTGAGATGCACGAGTTCATACAGGCTAAAAGACGGATATGGCTGTAGCGAATCGGTTGTTGATTCAGATCAGGAATTTAAGTACAGTATATAAATGGAGTTGGGGATGCTTCCTTTTTTTCTGCATACGTGAAGAAAAGGTATAACTCCTCTAAATAAAACAACGATTTGGGTAAATTTTCTTTTGTAGCTATAAAACAGGTACTACAATAGCTTGGCATTAGAACTTCTTCGATTTTAAGAGTAGTTTTAGAGGCTTAAAGGGGCGTGAAGAATCTTTGACACAAACCTGACCTTCGCGGTTATCATACACATCTATCACTAAATTCTGATAGCTCTATCTCATATAGTCCCTGAGATGCACGAGTTCATACAGGCTAAAAGACGGATATGGCTGTAGCGAATCGGTTGTTGATTCAGATCAGGAATTTAAGTACAGTATATAAATGGAGTTGGGGATGCTTCCTTTTTTCTGCATACGTGAAGAAAAGGTATAACTCCTCTAAATAAAACAACGATTTGGGTAAATTTTCTTTTGTAGCTATAAAACAGGTACTACAATAGCTTGGCATTAGAACTTCTTCGATTTTAGAGTAGTTTTAGAGGCTTAAAGGGGCGTGAAGAGTCTTTGACACAAACCTGACCTTCGCGGTTATCATATACATCTATCACTAAATTCTGATAGCTCTATCTCATATAGTCTCTGAGATGCACGAGTTCATACAGGCTAAAAGACGGATATGGCTGTAGCGAATCGGTTGTTGATTCTGATCAGGAATTATCTACAGTATAAAATGGGGTTGGGGATGCATCCTTTTTTCTGCAAGTGAAGAAAAGGTATAATATGTAGCGAATCGGTTGTTGATTCAGATCAGGAATTTAAGTACAGTATATAAATGGAGTTGGGGATGCTTCCCTTTTTTCTGCATACGTGAAGAAAAGGTATAACTCCTCTAAATAAAACAACGATTTGGGTAAATTTTCTTTTGTAGCTATAAAACAGGTACTACAATAGCTTGGCATTAGAACTTCTTCGATTTTTAGAGTAGTTTTAGAGGCTTAAAGGGGCGTGAAGAATCTTTGACACAAACCTGACCTTCGCGGTTATCATACACATCTATCACTAAATTCTGATAGTCCCTTGTCTCGTTCGTTGGTGGGGTGCTTCCTTTTTTTCTCTCTGTTCCCTAAATAAAACAACGATTTGGGTAAATTTTCTTTTGTAGCTATAAAACAGGTACTACAATAGCTTGGCATTAGAACTTCTTCGGTTTTAGAGTAGTTTTAGAGGCTCAAGGGAGCGTGAAGAGTCTTTGACACAAACCTGACCTTCGCGGTTATCATACACATCTATCACTAAATTCTGATAGCTCTATCTCATATAGTCTCTGAGATGCACGAGTTCATACAGGCTAAAAGACGGATATGGCTGTAGCGAATCGGTTGTTGATTCAGATCAGGAATTTAAGTACAGTATATAAATGGAGTTGGGGATGTTTCCTTTTTTTCTGCATACGTGAAGAAAAGGTATAACTCCTCTAAATAAAACAACGATTTGGGTAAATTTTCTTTTGTAGCTATAAAACAGGTACTACAATAGCTTGGCATTAGAACTTCTTCGATTTTAAGAGTAGTTTTAGAGGCTTAAAGGGGCGTGAAGAGTCTTTGACACAAACCTGACCTTCGCGGTTATCATATACATCTATCACTAAATTCTGATAGCTCTATCTCATATAGTCTCTGAGATGCACGAGTTCATACAGGCTAAAAGACGGATATGGCTGTAGCGAATCGGTTGTTGATTCAGATCAGGAATTTAAGTACAGTATATAAATGGAGTTGGGGATGTTTCCTTTTTTTCTGCATACGTGAAGAAAAGGTATAACTCCTCTAAATAAAACAACGATTTGGGTAAATTTTCTTTTGTAGCTATAAAACAGGTACTACAATAGCTTGGCATTAGAACTTCTTCGATTTTTAGAGTAGTTTTAGAGGCTTAAAGGGGCGTGAAGAATCTTTGACACAAACCTGACCTTCGCGGTTATCATACACATCTATCACTAAATTCTGATAGCTCTATCTCATATAGTCTCTGAGATGCACGAGTTCATACAGGCTAAAAGACGGATATGGCTGTAGCGAATCGGTTGTTGATTCAGATCAGGAATTTAAGTACAGTATATAAATGGAGTTGGGGATGCTTCCTTTTTTTCTGCATACGTGAAGTAAAGGTATAACTCCTCTAAATAAAACAACGATTTGGGTAAATTTTCTTTTGTAGCTATAAAACAGGTACTACAATAGCTTGGCATTAGAACTTCTTCGATTTTTAGAGTAGTTTTAGAGGCTTAAAGGGGCGTGAAGAATCTTTGACACAAACCTGACCTTCGCGGTTATCATACACATCTATCACTAAATTCTGATAGCTCTATCTCATATAGTCTCTGAGATGCACGAGTTCATACAGGCTAAAAGACGGATATGGCTGTAGCGAATCGGTTGTTGATTCAGATCAGGAATTTAAGTACAGTATATAAATGGAGTTGGGGATGTTTCCTTTTTTTCTGCATACGTGAAGAAAAGGTATAACTCCTCTAAATAAAACAACGATTTGGGTAAATTTTCTTTTGTAGCTATAAAACAGGTACTACAATAGCTTGGCATTAGAACTTCTTCGAGGCTTTAGCCTTTAGAAGTTTTTAGAGGCTTAAAGGGGCGTGTAGAGTCTTTGACACAAACCTGACCTTCGCGGTTATCATATACATCTATCACTAAATTCTGATAGCTCTATCTCATATAGTCTCTGAGATGCACGAGTTCATACAGGCTCAAAGACGGATATGGCTGTAGCGAATCGGTTGTTGATTCAGATCAGGAATTTAAGTACAGTATATAAATGGAGTTGGGGATGCTTCCTTTTTTTCTGCATACGGTGAAGAAAAGGTATAACTCCTCTAAATAAAACAACGATTTGGGTAAATTTTCTTTTGTAGCTATAAAACAGGTACTACAATAGCTTGGCATTAGAACTTCTTCGATTTTTAGAGTAGTTTTAGAGGCTTAAAGGGGCGTGAAGAGTCTTTGACACAAACCTGACCTTCGCGGTTATCATATACATCTATCACTAAATTCTGATAGCTCTATCTCATATAGTCTCTGAGATGCACGAGTTCATACAGGCTAAAAGACGGATATGGCTGTAGCGAATCGGTTGTTGATTCAGATCAGGAATTTAAGTACAGTATATAAATGGAGTTGGGGATGCTTCCTTTTTTTCTGCATACGTGAAGAAAAGGTATAACTCCTCTAAATAAAACAACGATTTGGGTAAATTTTCTTTTGTAGCTATAAAACAGGTACTACAATAGCTTGGCATTAGAACTTCTTCGATTTTTAGAGTAGTTTTAGAGGCTTAAAGGGGCGTGAAGAATCTTTGACACAAACCTGACCTTCGCGGTTATCATACACATCTATCACTAAATTCTGATAGCTCTATCTCATATAGTCCCTGAGATGCACGAGTTCATACAGGCTAAAAGACGGATATGGCTGTAGCGAATCGGTTGTTGATTCAGATCAGGAATTTAAGTACAGTATATAAATGGAGTTGGGGATGTTTCCTTTTTTTCTGCATACGTGAAGAAAAGGTATAACTCCTCTAAATAAAACAACGATTTGGGTAAATTTTCTTTTGTAGCTATAAAACAGGTACTACAATAGCTTGGCATTAGAACTTCTTCGATTTTTAGAGTAGTTTTAGAGGCTTAAAGGGGCGTGAAGAATCTTTGACACAAACCTGACCTTCGCGGTTATCATACACATCTATCACTAAATTCTGATAGCTCTATCTCATATAGTCTCTGAGATGCACGAGTTCATACAGGCTAAAAGACGGATATGACTGTAGCGAATCGGTTGTTGATTCAGATCAGGAATTTAAGTACAGTATATAAATGGAGTTGGGGATGTTTCCTTTTTTTCTGCATACGTGAAGAAAAGGTATAACTCCTCTAAATAAAACAACGATTTGGGTAAATTTTCTTTTGTAGCTATAAAACAGGTACTACAATAGCTTGGCATTAGAACTTCTTCGATTTTTAGAGTAGTTTTAGAGGCTTAAAGGGGCGTGAGAGTCTTTGACACAAACCTGACCTTCGCGGTTATCATACACATCTATCACTAAATTCTGATAGCTCTATCTCATATAGTCTCTGAGATGCACGAGTTCATACAGGCTCAAAGACGGATATGGCTGTAGCGAATCGGTTGTTGATTCAGATCAGGAATTTAAGTACAGTATATAAATGGAGTTGGGGATGCTTCCTTTTTTTCTGCATACGTGAAGAAAAGGTATAACTCCTCTAAATAAAACAACGATTTGGGTAAATTTTCTTTTGTAGCTATAAAACAGGTACTACAATAGCTTGGCATTAGAACTTCTTCGATTTTTAGAGTAGTTTTAGAGGCTTAAAGGGGCGTGAAGAATCTTTGACACAAACCTGACCTTCGCGGTTATCATACACATCTATCACTAAATTCTGATAGCTCTATCTCATATAGTCTCTGAGATGCACGAGTTCATACAGGCTAAAAGACGGATATGGCTGTAGCGAATCGGTTGTTGATTCAGATCAGGAATTTAAGTACAGTATATAAATGGAGTTGGGGATGTTTCCTTTTTTTCTGCATACGTGAAGAAAAGGTATAACTCCTCTAAATAAAACAACGATTTGGGTAAATTTTCTTTTGTAGCTATAAAACAGGTACTACAATAGCTTGGCATTAGAACTTCTTCGATTTTTAGAGTAGTTTTAGAGGCTTAAAGGGGCGTGAAGAATCTTTGACACAAACCTGACCTTCGCGGTTATCATACACATCTATCACTAAATTCTGATAGCTCTATCTCATATAGTCTCTGAGATGCACGAGTTCATACAGGCTAAAAGACGGATATGGCTGTAGCGAATCGGTTGTTGATTCAGATCAGGAATTTAAGTACAGTATATAAATGGAGTTGGGGATGTTTCCTTTTTTTCTGCATACGTGAAGAAAAGGTATAACTCCTCTAAATAAAACAACGATTTGGGTAAATTTTCTTTTGTAGCTATAAAACAGGTACTACAATAGCTTGGCATTAGAACTTCTTCGAGGCTTTTTAGAAGTTTTTAGAGGCTTAAAGGGGCGTGAAGAGTCTTTGACACAAACCTGACCTTCGCGGTTATCATATACATCTATCACTAAATTCTGATAGCTCTATCTCATATAGTCTCTGAGATGCACGAGTTCATACAGGCTCAAAGACGGATATGGCTGTAGCGAATCGGTTGTTGATTCAGATCAGGAATTTAAGTACAGTATATAAATGGAGTTGGGGATGCTTCCTTTTTTTCTGCATACGTGAAGAAAAGGTATAACTCCTCTAAATAATACAACGATTTGGGTAAATTTTCTTTTGTAGCTATAAAACAGGTACTACAATAGCTTGGCATTAGAACTTCTTCGATTTTAGGAGTAGTTTTAGAGGCTTAAAGGGGCGTGAGGACTCTTTGACACAAACCTGACCTTCGCGGTTATCATACACATCTATCACTAAATTCTGATAGCTCTATCTCATATAGTCTCTGAGATGCACGAGTTCATACAGGCTAAAAGACGGATATGGCTGTAGCGAATCGGTTGTTGATTCAGATCAGGAATTTAAGTACAGTATATAAATGGAGTTGGGGATGTTTCCTTTTTTTCTGCATACGTGAAGAAAAGGTATAACTCCTCTAAATAAAACAACGATTTGGGTAAATTTTCTTTTGTAGCTATAAAACAGGTACTACAATAGCTTGGCATTAGAACTTCTTCGATTTTTAGAGTAGTTTTAGAGGCTTAAAGGGGCGTGAAGAATCTTTGACACAAACCTGACCTTCGCGGTTATCATATACATCTATCACTAAATTCTGATAGCTCTATCTCATATAGTCTCTGAGATGCACGAGTTCATACAGGCTAAAAGACGGATATGGCTGTAGCGAATCGGTTGTTGATTCAGATCAGGAATTTAAGTACAGTATATAAATGGAGTTGGGGATGTTTCCTTTTTTTCTGCATACGTGAAAAAAAGGTATAACTCCTCTAAATAAAACAACGATTTGGGTAAATTTTCTTTTGTAGCTATAAAACAGGTACTACAATAGCTTGGCATTAGAACTTCTTCGATTTTTAGAGTAGTTTTAGAGGCTTAAAGGGGCGTGAAGAATCTTTGACACAAACCTGACCTTCGCGGTTATCATACACATCTATCACTAAATTCTGATAGCTCTATCTCATATAGTCTCTGAGATGCACGAGTTCATACAGGCTAAAAGACGGATATGGCTGTAGCGAATCGGTTGTTGATTCAGATCAGGAATTTAAGTACAGTATATAAATGGAGTTGGGGATGTTTCCTTTTTTTCTGCATACGTGAAGAAAAGGTATAACTCCTCTAAATAAAACAACGATTTGGGTAAATTTTCTTTTGTAGCTATAAAACAGGTACTACAATAGCTTGGCATTAGAACTTCTTCGATTTTAAGAGTAGTTTTAGAGGCTTAAAGGGGCGTGAAGAGTCTTTGACACAAACCTGACCTTCGCGGTTATCATATACATCTATCACTAAATTCTGATAGCTCTATCTCATATAGTCTCTGAGATGCACGAGTTCATACAGGCTCAAAAGACGGATATGGCTGTAGCGAATCGGTTGTTGATTCAGATCAGGAATTTAAGTACAGTATATAAATGGAGTTGGGGATGCTTCCTTTTTTTCTGCATACGTGAAGAAAAGGTATAACTCCTCTAAATAAAACAACGATTTGGGTAAATTTTCTTTTGTAGCTATAAAACAGGTACTACAATAGCTTGGCATTAGAACTTCTTCGATTTTTAGAGTAGTTTTAGAGGCTTAAAGGGGCGTGAAGAATCTTTGACACAAACCTGACCTTCGCGGTTATCATACACATCTATCACTAAATTCTGATAGCTCTATCTCATATAGTCTCTGAGATGCACGAGTTCATACAGGCTAAAAGACGGATATGGCTGTAGCGAATCGGTTGTTGATTCAGATCAGGAATTTAAGTACAGTATATAAATGGAGTTGGGGATGTTTCCTTTTTTTCTGCATACGTGAAGAAAAGGTATAACTCCTCTAAATAAAACAACGATTTGGGTAAATTTTCTTTTGTAGCTATAAAACAGGTACTACAATAGCTTGGCATTAGAACTTCTTCGATTTTTAGAGTAGTTTTAGAGGCTTAAAGGGGCGTGAAGAATCTTTGACACAAACCTGACCTTCGCGGTTATCATATACATCTATCACTAAATTCTGATAGCTCTATCTCATATAGTCTCTGAGATGCACGAGTTCATACAGGCTAAAAGACGGATATGGCTGTAGCGAATCGGTTGTTGATTCAGATCAGGAATTTAAGTACAGTATATAAATGGAGTTGGGGATGTTTCCTTTTTTTCTGCATACGTGTAGAAAAGGTATAACTCCTCTAAATAAAACAACGATTTGGGTAAATTTTCTTTTGTAGCTATAAAACAGGTACTACAATAGCTTGGCATTAGAACTTCTTCGATTTTAAGAGTAGTTTTAGAGGCTTAAAGGGGCGTGAAGAGTCTTTGACACAAACCTGACCTTCGCGGTTATCATATACATCTATCACTAAATTCTGATAGCTCTATCTCATATAGTCTCTGAGATGCACGAGTTCATACAGGCTCAAAGACGGATATGGCTGTAGCGAATCGGTTGTTGATTCAGATCAGGAATTTAAGTACAGTATATAAATGGAGTTGGGGATGCTTCCTTTTTTTCTGCATACGTGAAGAAAAGGTATAACTCCTCTAAATAAAACAACGATTTGGGTAAATTTTCTTTTGTAGCTATAAAACAGGTACTACAATAGCTTGGCATTAGAACTTCTTCGATTTTTAGAGTAGTTTTAGAGGCTTAAAGGGGCGTGAAGAATCTTTGACACAAACCTGACCTTCGCGGTTATCATACACATCTATCACTAAATTCTGATAGCTCTATCTCATATAGTCTCTGAGATGCACGAGTTCATACAGGCTAAAAGACGGATATGGCTGTAGCGAATCGGTTGTTGATTCAGATCAGGAATTTAAGTACAGTATATAAATGGAGTTGGGGATGCTTCCTTTTTTTCTGCATACGTGAAGAAAAGGTATAACTCCTCTAAATAAAACAACGATTTGGGTAAATTTTCTTTTGTAGCTATAAAACAGGTACTACAATAGCTTGGCATTAGAACTTCTTCGATTTTTAGAGTAGTTTTAGAGGCTTAAAGGGGCGTGAAGAATCTTTGACACAAACCTGACCTTCGCGGTTATCATACACATCTATCACTAAATTCTGATAGCTCTATCTCATATAGTCTCTGAGATGCACGAGTTCATACAGGCTAAAAGACGGATATGGCTGTAGCGAATCGGTTGTTGATTCAGATCAGGAATTTAAGTACAGTATATAAATGGAGTTGGGGATGTTTCCTTTTTTTCTGCATACGTGAAGAAAAGGTATAACTCCTCTAAATAAAACAACGATTTGGGTAAATTTTCTTTTGTAGCTATAAAACAGGTACTACAATAGCTTGGCATTAGAACTTCTTCGATTTTTAGAGTAGTTTTAGAGGCTTAAAGGGGCGTGAAGAATCTTTGACACAAACCTGACCTTCGCGGTTATCATACACATCTATCACTAAATTCTGATAGCTCTATCTCATATAGTCTCTGAGATGCACGAGTTCATACAGGCTAAAAGACGGATATGGCTGTAGCGAATCGGTTGTTGATTCAGATCAGGAATTTAAGTACAGTATATAAATGGAGTTGGGGATGTTTCCTTTTTTTCTGCATACGTGAAGAAAAGGTATAACTCCTCTAAATAAAACAACGATTTGGGTAAATTTTCTTTTGTAGCTATAAAACAGGTACTACAATAGCTTGGCATTAGAACTTCTTCGATTTTAAGAGTAGTTTTAGAGGCTTAAAGGGGCGTGAAGAGTCTTTGACACAAACCTGACCTTCGCGGTTATCATACACATCTATCACTAAATTCTGATAGCTCTATCTCATATAGTCTCTGAGATGCACGAGTTCATACAGGCTAAAAGACGGATATGGCTGTAGCGAATCGGTTGTTGATTCAGATCAGGAATTTAAGTACAGTATATAAATGGAGTTGGGGATGCTTCCTTTTTTTCTGCATACGTGAAGAAAAGGTATAACTCCTCTAAATAAAACAACGATTTGGGTAAATTTTCTTTTGTAGCTATAAAACAGGTACTACAATAGCTTGGCATTAGAACTTCTTCGATTTTTAGAGTAGTTTTAGAGGCTTAAAGGGGCGTGAAGAATCTTTGACACAAACCTGACCTTCGCGGTTATCATACACATCTATCACTAAATTCTGATAGCTCTATCTCATATAGTCTCTGAGATGCACGAGTTCATACAGGCTAAAAGACGGATATGGCTGTAGCGAATCGGTTGTTGATTCAGATCAGGAATTTAAGTACAGTATATAAATGGAGTTGGGGATGTTTCCTTTTTTTCTGCATACGTGAAGAAAAGGTATAACTCCTCTAAATAAAACAACGATTTGGGTAAATTTTCTTTTGTAGCTATAAAACAGGTACTACAATAGCTTGGCATTAGAACTTCTTCGATTTTTAGAGTAGTTTTAGAGGCTTAAAGGGGCGTGAAGAATCTTTGACACAAACCTGACCTTCGCGGTTATCATACACATCTATCACTAAATTCTGATAGCTCTATCTCATATAGTCTCTGAGATGCACGAGTTCATACAGGCTAAAAGACGGATATGGCTGTAGCGAATCGGTTGTTGATTCAGATCAGGAATTTAAGTACAGTATATAAATGGAGTTGGGGATGTTTCCTTTTTTTCTGCATACGTGAAGAAAAGGTATAACTCCTCTAAATAAAACAACGATTTGGGTAAATTTTCTTTTGTAGCTATAAAACAGGTACTACAATAGCTTGGCATTAGAACTTCTTCGATTTTAAGAGTAGTTTTAGAGGCTTAAAGGGGCGTGAAGAGTCTTTGACACAAACCTGACCTTCGCGGTTATCATACACATCTATCACTAAATTCTGATAGCTCTATCTCATATAGTCTCTGAGATGCACGAGTTCATACAGGCTAAAAGACGGATATGGCTGTAGCGAATCGGTTGTTGATTCAGATCAGGAATTTAAGTACAGTATATAAATGGAGTTGGGGATGTTTCCTTTTTTTCTGCATACGTGAAGAAAAGGTATAACTCCTCTAAATAAAACAACGATTTGGGTAAATTTTCTTTTGTAGCTATAAAACAGGTACTACAATAGCTTGGCATTAGAACTTCTTCGATTTTTAGAGTAGTTTTAGAGGCTTAAAGGGGCGTGAAGAATCTTTGACACAAACCTGACCTTCGCGGTTATCATACACATCTATCACTAAATTCTGATAGCTCTATCTCATATAGTCTCTGAGATGCACGAGTTCATACAGGCTAAAAGACGGATATGGCTGTAGCGAATCGGTTGTTGATTCAGATCAGGAATTTAAGTACAGTATATAAATGGAGTTGGGGATGCTTCCTTTTTTTCTGCATACGTGAAGAAAAGGTATAACTCCTCTAAATAAAACAACGATTTGGGTAAATTTTCTTTTGTAGCTATAAAACAGGTACTACAATAGCTTGGCATTAGAACTTCTTCGATTTTTAGAGTAGTTTTAGAGGCTTAAAGGGGCGTGAAGAATCTTTGACACAAACCTGACCTTCGCGGTTATCATACACATCTATCACTAAATTCTGATAGCTCTATCTCATATAGTCTCTGAGATGCACGAGTTCATACAGGCTAAAAGACGGATATGGCTGTAGCGAATCGGTTGTTGATTCAGATCAGGAATTTAAGTACAGTATATAAATGGAGTTGGGGATGTTTCCTTTTTTTCTGCATACGTGAAGAAAAGGTATAACTCCTCTAAATAAAACAACGATTTGGGTAAATTTTCTTTTGTAGCTATAAAACAGGTACTACAATAGCTTGGCATTAGAACTTCTTCGATTTTAAGAGTAGTTTTAGAGGCTTAAAGGGGCGTGAAGAATCTTTGACACAAACCTGACCTTCGCGGTTATCATATACATCTATCACTAAATTCTGATAGCTCTATCTCATATAGTCTCTGAGATGCACGAGTTCATACAGGCTAAAAGACGGATATGGCTGTAGCGAATCGGTTGTTGATTCAGATCAGGAATTTAAGTACAGTATATAAATGGAGTTGGGGATGCTTCCTTTTTTTCTGCATACGTGAAGAAAAGGTATAACTCCTCTAAATAAAACAACGATTTGGGTAAATTTTCTTTTGTAGCTATAAAACAGGTACTACAATAGCTTGGCATTAGAACTTCTTCGATTTTTAGAGTAGTTTTAGAGGCTTAAAGGGGCGTGAAGAATCTTTGACACAAACCTGACCTTCGCGGTTATCATACACATCTATCACTAAATTCTGATAGCTCTATCTCATATAGTCTCTGAGATGCACGAGTTCATACAGGCTAAAAGACGGATATGGCTGTAGCGAATCGGTTGTTGATTCAGATCAGGAATTTAAGTACAGTATATAAATGGAGTTGGGGATGCTTCCTTTTTTTCTGCATACGTGAAGAAAAGGTATAACTCCTCTAAATAAAACAACGATTTGGGTAAATTTTCTTTTGTAGCTATAAAACAGGTACTACAATAGCTTGGCATTAGAACTTCTTCGATTTTTAGAGTAGTTTTAGAGGCTTAAAGGGGCGTGAAGAATCTTTGACACAAACCTGACCTTCGCGGTTATCATACACATCTATCACTAAATTCTGATAGCTCTATCTCATATAGTCTCTGAGATGCACGAGTTCATACAGGCTAAAAGACGGATATGGCTGTAGCGAATCGGTTGTTGATTCAGATCAGGAATTTAAGTACAGTATATAAATGGAGTTGGGGATGTTTCCTTTTTTTCTGCATACGTGAAAAAAAGGTATAACTCCTCTAAATAAAACAACGATTTGGGTAAATTTTCTTTTGTAGCTATAAAACAGGTACTACAATAGCTTGGCATTAGAACTTCTTCGAGTTTTTAGAGTAGTTTTAGAGGCTTAAAGGGGCGTGAAGAATCTTTGACACAAACCTGACCTTCGCGGTTATCATACACATCTATCACTAAATTCTGATAGCTCTATCTCATATAGTCTCTGAGATGCACGAGTTCATACAGGCTAAAAGACGGATATGGCTGTAGCGAATCGGTTGTTGATTCAGATCAGGAATTTAAGTACAGTATATAAATGGAGTTGGGGATGTTTCCTTTTTTTCTGCATACGTGTAGAAAAGGTATAACTCCTCTAAATAAAACAACGATTTGGGTAAATTTTCTTTTGTAGCTATAAAACAGGTACTACAATAGCTTGGCATTAGAACTTCTTCGATTTTAAGAGTAGTTTTAGAGGCTTAAAGGGGCGTGAAGAGTCTTTGACACAAACCTGACCTTCGCGGTTATCATATACATCTATCACTAAATTCTGATAGCTCTATCTCATATAGTCTCTGAGATGCACGAGTTCATACAGGCTAAAAGACGGATATGGCTGTAGCGAATCGGTTGTTGATTCAGATCAGGAATTTAAGTACAGTATATAAATGGAGTTGGGGATGCTTCCTTTTTTTCTGCATACGTGAAGAAAAGGTATAACTCCTCTAAATAAAACAACGATTTGGGTAAATTTTCTTTTGTAGCTATAAAACAGGTACTACAATAGCTTGGCATTAGAACTTCTTCGATTTTTAGAGTAGTTTTAGAGGCTTAAAGGGGCGTGAAGAATCTTTGACACAAACCTGACCTTCGCGGTTATCATACACATCTATCACTAAATTCTGATAGCTCTATCTCATATAGTCTCTGAGATGCACGAGTTCATACAGGCTAAAAGACGGATATGGCTGTAGCGAATCGGTTGTTGATTCAGATCAGGAATTTAAGTACAGTATATAAATGGAGTTGGGGATGCTTCCTTTTTTTCTGCATACGTGAAGAAAAGGTATAACTCCTCTAAATAAAACAACGATTTGGGTAAATTTTCTTTTGTAGCTATAAAACAGGTACTACAATAGCTTGGCATTAGAACTTCTTCGATTTTTAGAGTAGTTTTAGAGGCTTAAAGGGGCGTGAAGAATCTTTGACACAAACCTGACCTTCGCGGTTATCATACACATCTATCACTAAATTCTGATAGCTCTATCTCATATAGTCTCTGAGATGCACGAGTTCATACAGGCTAAAAGACGGATATGGCTGTAGCGAATCGGTTGTTGATTCAGATCAGGAATTTAAGTACAGTATATAAATGGAGTTGGGGATGTTTCCTTTTTTTCTGCATACGTGAAGAAAAGGTATAACTCCTCTAAATAAAACAACGATTTGGGTAAATTTTCTTTTGTAGCTATAAAACAGGTACTACAATAGCTTGGCATTAGAACTTCTTCGATTTTTAGAGTAGTTTTAGAGGCTTAAAGGGGCGTGAAGAATCTTTGACACAAACCTGACCTTCGCGGTTATCATACACATCTATCACTAAATTCTGATAGCTCTATCTCATATAGTCTCTGAGATGCACGAGTTCATACAGGCTAAAAGACGGATATGGCTGTAGCGAATCGGTTGTTGATTCAGATCAGGAATTTAAGTACAGTATATAAATGGAGTTGGGGATGTTTCCTTTTTTTCTGCATACGTGAAGAAAAGGTATAACTCCTCTAAATAAAACAACGATTTGGGTAAATTTTCTTTTGTAGCTATAAAACAGGTACTACAATAGCTTGGCATTAGAACTTCTTCGATTTTAGCCTTTAGAAGTTTTTAGAGGCTTAAAGGGGCGTGTAGAGTCTTTGACACAAACCTGACCTTCGCGGTTATCATATACATCTATCACTAAATTCTGATAGCTCTATCTCATATAGTCTCTGAGATGCACGAGTTCATACAGGCTCAAAGACGGATATGGCTGTAGCGAATCGGTTGTTGATTCAGATCAGGAATTTAAGTACAGTATATAAATGGAGTTGGGGATGCTTCCTTTTTTTCTGCATACGTGAAGAAAAGGTATAACTCCTCTAAATAAAACAACGATTTGGGTAAATTTTCTTTTGTAGCTATAAAACAGGTACTACAATAGCTTGGCATTAGAACTTCTTCGATTTTTAGAGTAGTTTTAGAGGCTTAAAGGGGCGTGAAGAATCTTTGACACAAACCTGACCTTCGCGGTTATCATACACATCTATCACTAAATTCTGATAGCTCTATCTCATATAGTCTCTGAGATGCACGAGTTCATACAGGCTAAAAGACGGATATGGCTGTAGCGAATCGGTTGTTGATTCAGATCAGGAATTTAAGTACAGTATATAAATGGAGTTGGGGATGCTTCCTTTTTTTCTGCATACGTGAAGAAAAGGTATAACTCCTCTAAATAAAACAACGATTTGGGTAAATTTTCTTTTGTAGCTATAAAACAGGTACTACAATAGCTTGGCATTAGAACTTCTTCGATTTTTAGAGTAGTTTTAGAGGCTTAAAGGGGCGTGAAGAATCTTTGACACAAACCTGACCTTCGCGGTTATCATACACATCTATCACTAAATTCTGATAGCTCTATCTCATATAGTCTCTGAGATGCACGAGTTCATACAGGCTAAAAGACGGATATGGCTGTAGCGAATCGGTTGTTGATTCAGATCAGGAATTTAAGTACAGTATATAAATGGAGTTGGGGATGCTTCCTTTTTTTCTGCATACGTGAAGAAAAGGTATAACTCCTCTAAATAAAACAACGATTTGGGTAAATTTTCTTTTGTAGCTATAAAACAGGTACTACAATAGCTTGGCATTAGAACTTCTTCGATTTTTAGAGTAGTTTTAGAGGCTTAAAGGGGCGTGAAGAATCTTTGACACAAACCTGACCTTCGCGGTTATCATACACATCTATCACTAAATTCTGATAGCTCTATCTCATATAGTCTCTGAGATGCACGAGTTCATACAGGCTAAAAGACGGATATGGCTGTAGCGAATCGGTTGTTGATTCAGATCAGGAATTTAAGTACAGTATATAAATGGAGTTGGGGATGTTTCCTTTTTTTCTGCATACGTGAAGAAAAGGTATAACTCCTCTAAATAAAACAACGATTTGGGTAAATTTTCTTTTGTAGCTATAAAACAGGTACTACAATAGCTTGGCATTAGAACTTCTTCGATTTTAAGAGTAGTTTTAGAGGCTTAAAGGGGCGTGAAGAGTCTTTGACACAAACCTGACCTTCGCGGTTATCATATACATCTATCACTAAATTCTGATAGCTCTATCTCATATAGTCTCTGAGATGCACGAGTTCATACAGGCTCAAAGACGGATATGGCTGTAGCGAATCGGTTGTTGATTCAGATCAGGAATTTAAGTACAGTATATAAATGGAGTTGGGGATGCTTCCTTTTTTTCTGCATACGTGAAGAAAAGGTATAACTCCTCTAAATAAAACAACGATTTGGGTAAATTTTCTTTTGTAGCTATAAAACAGGTACTACAATAGCTTGGCATTAGAACTTCTTCGATTTTTAGAGTAGTTTTAGAGGCTTAAAGGGGCGTGAAGAATCTTTGACACAAACCTGACCTTCGCGGTTATCATACACATCTATCACTAAATTCTGATAGCTCTATCTCATATAGTCTCTGAGATGCACGAGTTCATACAGGCTAAAAGACGGATATGGCTGTAGCGAATCGGTTGTTGATTCAGATCAGGAATTTAAGTACAGTATATAAATGGAGTTGGGGATGCTTCCTTTTTTTCTGCATACGTGAAGAAAAGGTATAACTCCTCTAAATAAAACAACGATTTGGGTAAATTTTCTTTTGTAGCTATAAAACAGGTACTACAATAGCTTGGCATTAGAACTTCTTCGATTTTTAGAGTAGTTTTAGAGGCTTAAAGGGGCGTGAAGAATCTTTGACACAAACCTGACCTTCGCGGTTATCATACACATCTATCACTAAATTCTGATAGCTCTATCTCATATAGTCTCTGAGATGCACGAGTTCATACAGGCTAAAAGACGGATATGGCTGTAGCGAATCGGTTGTTGATTCAGATCAGGAATTTAAGTACAGTATATAAATGGAGTTGGGGATGTTTCCTTTTTTTCTGCATACGTGAAGAAAAGGTATAACTCCTCTAAATAAAACAACGATTTGGGTAAATTTTCTTTTGTAGCTATAAAACAGGTACTACAATAGCTTGGCATTAGAACTTCTTCGATTTTTAGAGTAGTTTTAGAGGCTTAAAGGGGCGTGAAGAATCTTTGACACAAACCTGACCTTCGCGGTTATCATACACATCTATCACTAAATTCTGATAGCTCTATCTCATATAGTCTCTGAGATGCACGAGTTCATACAGGCTAAAAGACGGATATGGCTGTAGCGAATCGGTTGTTGATTCAGATCAGGAATTTAAGTACAGTATATAAATGGAGTTGGGGATGTTTCCTTTTTTTTCTGCATACGTGTAGAAAAGGTATAACTCCTCTAAATAAAACAACGATTTGGGTAAATTTTCTTTTGTAGCTATAAATCAGGTACTACAATAGCTTGGCATTAGAACTTCTTCGATTTTAAGAGTAGTTTTAGAGGCTTAAAGGGGCGTGAAGAGTCTTTGACACAAACCTGACCTTCGCGGTTATCATATACATCTATCACTAAATTCTGATAGCTCTATCTCATATAGTCTCTGAGATGCACGAGTTCATACAGGCTAAAAGACGGATATGGCTGTAGCGAATCGGTTGTTGATTCAGATCAGGAATTTAAGTACAGTATATAAATGGAGTTGGGGATGTTTCCTTTTTTTCTGCATACGTGAAGAAAAGGTATAACTCCTCTAAATAAAACAACGATTTGGGTAAATTTTCTTTTGTAGCTATAAAACAGGTACTACAATAGCTTGGCATTAGAACTTCTTCGATTTTTAGAGTAGTTTTAGAGGCTTAAAGGGGCGTGAAGAATCTTTGACACAAACCTGACCTTCGCGGTTATCATACACATCTATCACTAAATTCTGATAGCTCTATCTCATATAGTCTCTGAGATGCACGAGTTCATACAGGCTAAAAGACGGATATGGCTGTAGCGAATCGGTTGTTGATTCAGATCAGGAATTTAAGTACAGTATATAAATGGAGTTGGGGATGTTTCCTTTTTTTCTGCATACGTGAAGAAAAGGTATAACTCCTCTAAATAAAACAACGATTTGGGTAAATTTTCTTTTGTAGCTATAAAACAGGTACTACAATAGCTTGGCATTAGAACTTCTTCGATTTTTAGAGTAGTTTTAGAGGCTTAAAGGGGCGTGAAGAATCTTTGACACAAACCTGACCTTCGCGGTTATCATACACATCTATCACTAAATTCTGATAGCTCTATCTCATATAGTCTCTGAGATGCACGAGTTCATACAGGCTAAAAGACGGATATGGCTGTAGCGAATCGGTTGTTGATTCAGATCAGGAATTTAAGTACAGTATATAAATGGAGTTGGGGATGTTTCCTTTTTTTCTGCATACGTGAAGAAAAGGTATAACTCCTCTAAATAAAACAACGATTTGGGTAAATTTTCTTTTGTAGCTATAAAACAGGTACTACAATAGCTTGGCATTAGAACTTCTTCGATTTTTAGAGTAGTTTTAGAGGCTTAAAGGGGCGTGAAGAATCTTTGACACAAACCTGACCTTCGCGGTTATCATACACATCTATCACTAAATTCTGATAGCTCTATCTCATATAGTCTCTGAGATGCACGAGTTCATACAGGCTAAAAGACGGATATGGCTGTAGCGAATCGGTTGTTGATTCAGATCAGGAATTTAAGTACAGTATATAAATGGAGTTGGGGATGTTTCCTTTTTTTCTGCATACGTGTAGAAAAGGTATAACTCCTCTAAATAAAACAACGATTTGGGTAAATTTTCTTTTGTAGCTATAAAACAGGTACTACAATAGCTTGGCATTAGAACTTCTTCGATTTTTAGAGTAGTTTTAGAGGCTTAAAGGGGCGTGAAGAGTCTTTGACACAAACCTGACCTTCGCGGTTATCATATACATCTATCACTAAATTCTGATAGCTCTATCTCATATAGTCTCTGAGATGCACGAGTTCATACAGGCTCAAAGACGGATATGGCTGTAGCGAATCGGTTGTTGATTCAGATCAGGAATTTAAGTACAGTATATAAATGGAGTTGGGGATGCTTCCTTTTTTTCTGCATACGTGAAGAAAAGGTATAACTCCTCTAAATAAAACAACGATTTGGGTAAATTTTCTTTTGTAGCTATAAAACAGGTACTACAATAGCTTGGCATTAGAACTTCTTCGATTTTTAGAGTAGTTTTAGAGGCTTAAAGGGGCGTGAAGAATCTTTGACACAAACCTGACCTTCGCGGTTATCATACACATCTATCACTAAATTCTGATAGCTCTATCTCATATAGTCTCTGAGATGCACGAGTTCATACAGGCTAAAAGACGGATATGGCTGTAGCGAATCGGTTGTTGATTCAGATCAGGAATTTAAGTACAGTATATAAATGGAGTTGGGGATGCTTCCTTTTTTTCTGCATACGTGAAGAAAAGGTATAACTCCTCTAAATAAAACAACGATTTGGGTAAATTTTCTTTTGTAGCTATAAAACAGGTACTACAATAGCTTGGCATTAGAACTTCTTCGATTTTTAGAGTAGTTTTAGAGGCTTAAAGGGGCGTGAAGAATCTTTGACACAAACCTGACCTTCGCGGTTATCATACACATCTATCACTAAATTCTGATAGCTCTATCTCATATAGTCTCTGAGATGCACGAGTTCATACAGGCTAAAAGACGGATATGGCTGTAGCGAATCGGTTGTTGATTCAGATCAGGAATTTAAGTACAGTATATAAATGGAGTTGGGGATGCTTCCTTTTTTTCTGCATACGTGAAGAAAAGGTATAACTCCTCTAAATAAAACAACGATTTGGGTAAATTTTCTTTTGTAGCTATAAAACAGGTACTACAATAGCTTGGCATTAGAACTTCTTCGATTTTTAGAGTAGTTTTAGAGGCTTAAAGGGGCGTGAAGAATCTTTGACACAAACCTGACCTTCGCGGTTATCATACACATCTATCACTAAATTCTGATAGCTCTATCTCATATAGTCTCTGAGATGCACGAGTTCATACAGGCTAAAAGACGGATATGGCTGTAGCGAATCGGTTGTTGATTCAGATCAGGAATTTAAGTACAGTATATAAATGGAGTTGGGGATGTTTCCTTTTTTTCTGCATACGTGTAGAAAAGGTATAACTCCTCTAAATAAAACAACGATTTGGGTAAATTTTCTTTTGTAGCTATAAAACAGGTACTACAATAGCTTGGCATTAGAACTTCTTCGATTTTTAGAGTAGTTTTAGAGGCTTAAAGGGGCGTGAAGAATCTTTGACACAAACCTGACCTTCGCGGTTATCATACACATCTATCACTAAATTCTGATAGCTCTATCTCATATAGTCTCTGAGATGCACGAGTTCATACAGGCTAGAAAGACGGATATGGCTGTAGCGAATCGGTTGTTGATTCAGATCAGGAATTTAAGTACAGTATATAAATGGAGTTGGGGATGTTTCCTTTTTTTCTGCATACGTGAAGAAAAGGTATAACTCCTCTAAATAAAACAACGATTTGGGTAAATTTTCTTTTGTAGCTATAAAACAGGTACTACAATAGCTTGGCATTAGAACTTCTTCGATTTTTAGAGTAGTTTTAGAGGCTTAAAGGGGCGTGAAGAATCTTTGACACAAACCTGACCTTCGCGGTTATCATATACATCTATCACTAAATTCTGATAGCTCTATCTCATATAGTCTCTGAGATGCACGAGTTCATACAGGCTAAAAGACGGATATGGCTGTAGCGAATCGGTTGTTGATTCAGATCAGGAATTTAAGTACAGTATATAAATGGAGTTGGGGATGTTTCCTTTTTTTCTGCATACGTGAAGAAAAGGTATAACTCCTCTAAATAAAACAACGATTTGGGTAAATTTTCTTTTGTAGCTATAAAACAGGTACTACAATAGCTTGGCATTAGAACTTCTTCGATTTTTAGAGTAGTTTTAGAGGCTTAAAGGGGCGTGAAGAATCTTTGACACAAACCTGACCTTCGCGGTTATCATATACATCTATCACTAAATTCTGATAGCTCTATCTCATATAGTCTCTGAGATGCACGAGTTCATACAGGCTAAAAGACGGATATGGCTGTAGCGAATCGGTTGTTGATTCAGATCAGGAATTTAAGTACAGTATATAAATGGGTTTGGGTTTGCTTCCTTTTTTTCTGCATACGTGAAGAAAAGGTATAACTCCTCTAAATAAAACAACGATTTGGGTAAATTTTCTTTTGTAGCTATAAAACAGGTACTACAATAGGTTGGCATTAGAACTTCTTCGATTTTTAGAGTAGTTTTAGAGGCTTAAAGGGGCGTGATGAATCTTTGACACAAACCTGACCTTCGCGGTTATCATACACATCTATCACTAATTCTGATACCCTTCAATTTTCTCCCCTAAATAAAACAACGATTTGGGTTAATTTTCTTTTGTAGCTATAAAACAGGTACATCAATAGCTTGGCATTAGAACTTCTTCGATTTTAGAGTTGTTTTAGAGGCTTAAAGGGGCGTGAAGAGTTCTTTGACACAAACCTGACCTTCGCGGTTATCATATACATCTATCACTAAATTCTGATAGCTCTATCTCATATAGTCTCTGAGATGCACGAGTTCATACAGGCTGAAAGACGGATATGGCTGTAGCGAATCGGTTGTTGATTCAGATCAGGAATTTAAGTACAGTATATAAATGGAGTTGGGGATGCTTCCTTTTTTTCTGCATACGTGAAGAAAAGGTATAACTCCTCTAAATAAAACAACGATTTGGGTAAATTTTCTTTTGTAGCTATAAAACAGGTACTACAATAGCTTGGCATTAGAACTTCTTCGATTTTTAGAGTAGTTTTAGAGGCTTAAAGGGGCGTGAAGAATCTTTGACACAAACCTGACCTTCGCGGTTATCATACACATCTATCACTAAATTCTGATACTCTCTCTCTCCGTTCCCCCTTTTCCTCTTGTTTTCCCGTTTTCTTATTATGGGGTGGGTTTTTTTTTTTGCTCCGTGAGTAAGGTATCTCCTCTAATAAAACAACGATTTGGGTAAATTTTCTTTTGTAGCTATAAAACAGGTACTACAATAGCTTGGCATTAGAACTTCTTCGGTTTTTAGAGTAGTTTTAGAGGCTTAAAGGGGGCTGTAGAGTCTTTGACACAAACCTGACCTTCGCGGTTATCATATACATCTATCACTAAATTCTGATAGCTCTATCTCATATAGTCTCTGAGATGCACGAGTTCATACAGGCTAAAAGACGGATATGGCTGTAGCGAATCGGTTGTTGATTCAGATCAGGAATTTAAGTACAGTATATAAATGGAGTTGGGGATGCTTCCTTTTTTTCTGCATACGTGAAGAAAAGGTATAACTCCTCTAAATAAAACAACGATTTGGGTAAATTTTCTTTTGTAGCTATAAAACAGGTACTACAATAGCTTGGCATTAGAACTTCTTCGATTTTTAGAGTAGCTTTAGAGGCTTAAAGGGGCGTTAAGAATCTTTGACACAAACCTGACCTTCGCGGTTATCATATACATCTATCACTAAATTCTGATAGCTCTATCTCATATAGTCTCTGAGATGCACGAGTTCATACAGGCTAAAAGACGGATATGGCTGTAGCGAATCGGTTGTTGATTCAGATCAGGAATTTAAGTACAGTATATAAATGGAGTTGGGGATGCTTCCTTTTTTTCTGCATACGTGAAGAAAAGGTATAACTCCTCTAAATAAAACAACGATTTGGGTAAATTTTCTTTTGTAGCTATAAAACAGGTACTACAATAGCTTGGCATTAGAACTTCTTCGATTTTTAGAGTAGTTTTAGAGGCTTAAAGGGGCGTGAAGAATCTTTGACACAAACCTGACCTTCGCGGTTATCATACACATCTATCACTAAATTCTGATACCAATAAAACAACGATTTGGGTAAATTTTCTTTTGTAGCTATAAAACAGGTACCAATAGCTTGGCATTAGAAATCTTCGATTTTAGAGTAGTTTTAGAGGCTTAAAGGGGCGTGAAGAGTTCTTGACACAAACCTGACCTTCGCGGTTATCATACACATCTATCACTAAATTCTGATAGCTCTATCTCATATAGTCTCTGAGATGCACGAGTTCATACAGGCTGAAAGACGGATATGGCTGTAGCGAATCGGTTGTTGATTCAGATCAGGAATTTAAGTACAGTATATAAATGGAGTTGGGGATGCTTCCTTTTTTCTGCATACGTGAAGAAAAGGTATAACTCCTCTAAATAAAACAACGATTTGGGTAAATTTTCTTTTGTAGCTATAAAACAGGTACTACAATAGCTTGGCATTAGAACTTCTTCGATTTTTAGAGTAGTTTTAGAGGCTTAAAGGGGCGTGAAGAATCTTTGACACAAACCTGACCTTCGCGGTTATCATACACATCTATCACTAAATTCTGATAGCTCTATCTCATATAGTCTCTGAGATGCACGAGTTCATACAGGCTAAAAGACGGATATGGCTGTAGCGAATCGGTTGTTGATTCAGATCAGGAATTTAAGTACAGTATATAAATGGAGTTGGGGATGTTTCCTTTTTTTCTGCATACGTGAAGAAAAGGTATAACTCCTCTAAATAAAACAACGATTTGGGTAAATTTTCTTTTGTAGCTATAAAACAGGTACTACAATAGCTTGGCATTAGAACTTCTTCGATTTTTAGAGTAGTTTTAGAGGCTTAAAGGGGCGTGAAGAATCTTTGACACAAACCTGACCTTCGCGGTTATCATACACATCTATCACTAAATTCTGATAGCTCTATCTCATATAGTCTCTGAGATGCACGAGTTCATACAGGCTAAAAGACGGATATGGCTGTAGCGAATCGGTTGTTGATTCAGATCAGGAATTTAAGTACAGTATATAAATGGAGTTGGGGATGTTTCCTTTTTTTCTGCATACGTGAAGAAAAGGTATAACTCCTCTAAATAAAACAACGATTTGGGTAAATTTTCTTTTGTAGCTATAAAACAGGTACTACAATAGCTTGGCATTAGAACTTCTTCGATTTTTAGAGTAGTTTTAGAGGCTTAAAGGGGCGTGAAGAATCTTTGACACAAACCTGACCTTCGCGGTTATCATACACATCTACTCTAAATAAAACAACGATTTGGGTAAATTTTCTTTTGTAGCTATAAAACAGGTACTACAATAGCTTGGCATTAGAACTTCTTCGGTTTTTAGAGTAGTTTTAGAGGCTTAAAGGGGCTGAGAGTCTTTGACACAAACCTGACCTTCGCGGTTATCATATACATCTATCACTAAATTCTGATAGCTCTATCTCATATAGTCTCTGAGATGCACGAGTTCATACAGGCTAAAAGACGGATATGGCTGTAGCGAATCGGTTGTTGATTCAGATCAGGAATTTAAGTACAGTATATAAATGGAGTTGGGGATGCTTCCTTTTTTTCTGCATACGTGAAGAAAAGGTATAACTCCTCTAAATAAAACAACGATTTGGGTAAATTTTCTTTTGTAGCTATAAAACAGGTACTACAATAGCTTGGCATTAGAACTTCTTCGATTTTTAGAGTAGTTTTAGAGGCTTAAAGGGGCGTGAAGAGTCTTTGACACAAACCTGACCTTCGCGGTTATCATACACATCTATCACTAAATTCTGATAGCTCTATCTCATATAGTCTCTGAGATGCACGAGTTCATACAGGCTAAAAGACGGATATGGCTGTAGCGAATCGGTTGTTGATTCAGATCAGGAATTTAAGTACAGTATATAAATGGAGTTGGGGATGTTTCCTTTTTTCTGCATACGTGTAAGAAAAGGTATAACTCCTCTAAATAAAACAACGATTTGGGTAAATTTTCTTTTGTAGCTATAAAACAGGTACTACAATAGCTTGGCATTAGAACTTCTTCGATTTTTAGAGTAGTTTTAGAGGCTTAAAGGGGCGTGAAGAATCTTTGACACAAACCTGACCTTCGCGGTTATCATACACATCTATCACTAAATTCTGATAGCTCTATCTCATATAGTCTCTGAGATGCACGAGTTCATACAGGCTAGAAAGACGGATATGGCTGTAGCGAATCGGTTGTTGATTCAGATCAGGAATTTAAGTACAGTATATAAATGGAGTTGGGGATGTTTCCTTTTTTCTGCATACGTGAAGAAAAGGTATAACTCCTCTAAATAATACAACGATTTGGGTAAATTTTCTTTTGTAGCTATAAAACAGGTACTACAATAGCTTGGCATTAGAACTTCTTCGATTTTTAGAGTAGTTTTAGAGGCTTAAAGGGGCGTGAAGAATCTTTGACACAAACCTGACCTTCGCGGTTATCATACACATCTATCACTAAATTCTGATAGCTCTATCTCATATAGTCTCTGAGATGCACGAGTTCATACAGGCTAGAAAGACGGATATGGCTGTAGCGAATCGGTTGTTGATTCAGATCAGGAATTTAAGTACAGTATATAAATGGAGTTGGGGATGTTTCCTTTTTTTCTGCATACGTGAAGAAAAGGTATAACTCCTCTAAATAAAACAACGATTTGGGTAAATTTTCTTTTGTAGCTATAAAACAGGTACTACAATAGCTTGGCATTAGAACTTCTTCGATTTTTAGAGTAGTTTTAGAGGCTTAAAGGGGCGTGAAGAATCTTTGACACAAACCTGACCTTCGCGGTTATCATATACATCTATCACTAAATTCTGATAGCTCTATCTCATATAGTCTCTGAGATGCACGAGTTCATACAGGCTGAAAGACGGATATGGCTGTAGCGAATCGGTTGTTGATTCAGATCAGGAATTTAAGCTACAGTATATAAATGGAGTTGGGGATGTTTCCTTTTTTTCTGCATACGTGAAGAAAAGGTATAACTCCTCTAAATAAAACAACGATTTGGGTAAATTTTCTTTTGTAGCTATAAAACAGGTACTACAATAGCTTGGCATTAGAACTTCTTCGATTTTTAGAGTAGTTTTAGAGGCTTAAAGGGGCGTGAAGAATCTTTGACACAAACCTGACCTTCGCGGTTATCATATACATCTATCACTAAATTCTGATAGCTCTATCTCATATAGTCTCTGAGATGCACGAGTTCATACAGGCTAGAAAGACGGATATGGCTGTAGCGAATCGGTTGTTGATTCAGATCAGGAATTTAAGTACAGTATATAAATGGAGTTGGGGATGTTTCCTTTTTTTCTGCATACGTGAAGAAAAGGTATAACTCCTCTAAATAAAACAACGATTTGGGTAAATTTTCTTTTGTAGCTATAAAACAGGTACTACAATAGCTTGGCATTAGAACTTCTTCGATTTTTAGAGTAGTTTTAGAGGCTTAAAGGGGCCGTGAAGAGTTCTTTGACACAAACCTGACCTTCGCGGTTATCATATACATCTATCACTAAATTCTGATAGCTCTATCTCATATAGTCTCTGAGATGCACGAGTTCATACAGGCTGAAAGACGGACATGGCTGTAGCGAATCGGTTGTTGATTCAGATCAGGAATTTAAGTACAGTATATAAATGGAGTTGGGGATGCTTCCTTTTTTTCTGCATACGTGAAGAAAAGGTATAACTCCTCTAAATAAAACAACGATTTGGGTAAATTTTCTTTTTGTAGCTATAAAACAGGTACCATAGCTTGGCATTAGAACTTCTTCGATTTTTAGAGTAGTTTTAGAGGCTTAAAGGGGCGTGAAGAGTCTTTGACACAAACCTGACCTTCGCGGTTATCATATACATCTATCACTAAATTCTGATAGCTCTATCTCATATAGTCTCTGAGATGCACGAGTTCATACAGGCTAAAAGACGGATATGGCTGTAGCGAATCGGTTGTTGATTCAGATCAGGAATTTAAGTACAGTATATAAATGGAGTTGGGGATGCTTCCTTTTTTTCTGCATACGTGAAGAAAAGGTATAACTCCTCTAAAAAAACAACGATTTGGGTAAATTTTCTTTTGTAGCTATAAAACAGGTACTACAATAGGTTGGCATTAGAACTTCTTCGATTTTTAGAGTAGTTTTAGAGGCTTAAAGGGGCGTGAGAATCTTTGACACAAACCTGACCTTCGCGGTTATCATACACATCTATCACTAAATTCTGATAAAAAGACCTACTAATATATCTCTAAATAAAACAACGATTTGGGTAAATTTTCTTTTGTAGCTATAAAACAGGTACTACAATAGCTTGGCATTAGAACTTCTTCGGTTTTTAGAGTAGTTTTAGAGGCTTAAAGGGGCGTGAAGAATCTTTGACACAAACCTGACCTTCGCGGTTATCATACACATCTATCACTAAATTCTGATAGCTCTATCTCATATAGTCTCTGAGATGCACGAGTTCATACAGGCTAAAAGACGGATATGGCTGTAGCGAATCGGTTGTTGATTCAGATCAGGAATTTAAGTACAGTATATAAATGGAGTTGGGGATGTTTCCTTTTTTTCTGCATACGTGTAGAAAAGGTATAACTCCTCTAAATAAAACAACGATTTGGGTAAATTTTCTGTTGTAGCTATAAATCAGGTACTACAATAGCTTGGCATTAGAACTTCTTCGATTTTAAGAGTATTTTTAGAGGCTTAAAGGGGGCTGTAGAGTCTTTGACACAAACCTGACCTTCGCGGTTATCATATACATCTATCACTATATTCTGATAGCTCTATCTCATATAGTCTCTGAGATGCACGAGTTCATACAGGCTCAAAGACGGATATGGCTGTAGCGAATCGGTTGTTGATTCAGATCAGGAATTTAAGTACAGTATATAAATGGAGTTGGGGATGCTTCCTTTTTTCTGCATACGTGAAGAAAAGGTATAACTCCTCTAAATAAAACAACGATTTGGGTAAATTTTCTTTTGTAGCTATAAAACAGGTACTACAATAGCTTGGCATTAGAACTTCTTCGATTTTTAGAGTAGTTTTAGAGGCTTAAAGGGGCGTGAAGAATCTTTGACACAAACCTGACCTTCGCGGTTATCATACACATCTATCACTAAATTCTGATAGCTCTATCTCATATAGTCTCTGAGATGCACGAGTTCATACAGGCTAAAAGACGGATATGGCTGTAGCGAATCGGTTGTTGATTCAGATCAGGAATTTAAGTACAGTATATAAATGGAGTTGGGGATGCTTCCTTTTTTTCTGCATACGTGAAGAAAAGGTATAACTCCTCTAAATAAAACAACGATTTGGGTAAATTTTCTTTTGTAGCTATAAAACAGGTACTACAATAGCTTGGCATTAGAACTTCTTCGATTTTTAGAGTAGTTTTAGAGGCTTAAAGGGGCGTGAAGAATCTTTGACACAAACCTGACCTTCGCGGTTATCATACACATCTATCACTAAATTCTGATAGCTCTATCTCATATAGTCTCTGAGATGCACGAGTTCATACAGGCTAAAAGACGGATATGGCTGTAGCGAATCGGTTGTTGATTCAGATCAGGAATTTAAGTACAGTATATAAATGGAGTTGGGGATGTTTCCTTTTTTTCTGCATACGTGTAAAAAAGGTATAACTCCTCTAAATAAAACAACGATTTGGGTAAATTTTCTTTTGTAGCTATAAAACAGGTACTACAATAGCTTGGCATTAGAACTTCTTCGATTTTTAGAGTAGTTTTAGAGGCTTAAAGGGGCGTGAAGAATCTTTGACACAAACCTGACCTTCGCGGTTATCATACACATCTATCACTAAATTCTGATAGCTCTATCTCATATAGTCTCTGAGATGCACGAGTTCATACAGGCTGAAAGACGGATATGGCTGTAGCGAATCGGTTGTTGATTCAGATCAGGAATTTAAGTACAGTATATAAATGGAGTTGGGGATGCTTCCTTTTTTTCTGCATACGTGAAGAAAAGGTATAACTCCTCTAAATAAAACAACGATTTGGGTAAATTTTCTTTTGTAGCTATAAAACAGGTACATCAATAGCTTGGCATTAGAAATTCTTCGATTTTTAGAGTAGTTTTAGAGGCTTAAAGGGGCGTGAAGAATCTTTGACACAAACCTGACCTTCGCGGTTATCATATACATCTATCACTAAATTCTGATAGCTCTATCTCATATAGTCTCTGAGATGCACGAGTTCATACAGGCTGAAAGACGGATATGGCTGTAGCGAATCGTTTGTTTATTCAGATCAGGAATTTATCTACAGTATATAAATGGAGTTGGGGATGCTTCCTTTTTTCTGCATACGTGAAGAAAAGGTATAACTCCTCTAAATAAAACAACGATTTGGGTAAATTTTCTTTTGTAGCTATAAAACAGGTACTACAATAGCTTGGCATTAGAACTTCTTCGATTTTTAGAGTAGTTTTAGAGGCTTAAAGGGGCGTGAAGAATCTTTGACACAAACCTGACCTTCGCGGTTATCATACACATCTATCACTAAATTCTGATAGCTCTATCTCATATAGTCTCTGAGATGCACGAGTTCATACAGGCTAAAAGACGGATATGGCTGTAGCGAATCGGTTGTTGATTCAGATCAGGAATTTAAGTACAGTATATAAATGGAGTTGGGGATGCTTCCTTTTTTTCTGCATACGTGAAGAAAAGGTATAACTCCTCTAAATAAAACAACGATTTGGGTAAATTTTCTTTTGTAGCTATAAAACAGGTACATCAATAGCTTGGCATTAGAACTTCTTCGATTTTTAGAGTAGTTTTAGAGGCTTAAAGGGGCGTGAAGAGTCCTTGACACAAACCTGACCTTCGCGGTTATCATATACATCTATCACTAAATTCTGATAGCTCTATCTCATATAGTCTCTGAGATGCACGAGTTCATACAGGCTAAAAGACGGATATGGCTGTAGCGAATCGGTTGTTGATTCAGATCAGGAATTTAAGTACAGTATATAAATGGAGTTGGGGATGTTTCCTTTTTTTCTGCATACGTGTAGAAAAGGTATAACTCCTCTAAATAAAACAACGATTTGGGTAAATTTTCTTTTGTAGCTATAAAACAGGTACTATCAATAGCTTGGCATTAGAACTTCTTCGATTTTTAGAGTAGTTTTAGAGGCTTAAAGGGGCGTGAAGAATCTTTGACACAAACCTGACCTTCGCGGTTATCATACACATCTATCACTAAATTCTGATAGCTCTATCTCATATAGTCTCTGAGATGCACGAGTTCATACAGGCTCAAAGACGGATATGGCTGTAGCGAATCGGTTGTTGATTCAGATCAGGAATTTAAGTACAGTATATAAATGGAGTTGGGGATGCTTCCTTTTTTTCTGCATACGTGAAGAAAAGGTATAACTCCTCTAAATAAAACAACGATTTGGGTAAATTTTCTTTTGTAGCTATAAAACAGGTACTACAATAGCTTGGCATTAGAACTTCTTCGATTTTTAGAGTAGTTTTAGAGGCTTAAAGGGGCGTGAAGAATCTTTGACACAAACCTGACCTTCGCGGTTATCATACACATCTATCACTAAATTCTGATAGCTCTATCTCATATAGTCTCTGAGATGCACGAGTTCATACAGGCTGAAAGACGGATATGGCTGTAGCGAATCGGTTGTTGATTCAGATCAGGAATTTAAGTACAGTATATAAATGGGGTTGGGGATGCTTCCTTTTTTTCTGCATACGTGAAGAAAAGGTATAACTCTTCTAAAAAAACCAACGATTTGGGAAATTTTCTGTTGTAGCTATAAAACAGGTACTACAATAGCTTGGCATTAGAACTTCTTCGATTTTTAGAGTAGTTTTAGAGGCTTAAAGGGGCGTGAAGAGTCTTTGACACAAACCTGACCTTCGCGGTTATCATATACATCTATCACTAAATTCTGATAGCTCTATCTCATATAGTCTCTGAGATGCACGAGTTCATACAGGCTCAAAGACGGATATGGCTGTAGCGAATCGGTTGTTGATTCTGATCAGGAATTTAAGTACAGTATATAAATGGGGTTGGGGTTTGCTTCCTTTTTTCTGCATACGTGAAGAAAAGGTATAACTCCTCTAAAAAAACAACGATTTGGGTAAATTTTCTTTTGTAGCTATAAAACAGGTACTACAATAGCTTGGCATTAGAACTTCTTCGATTTTTAGAGTAGTTTTAGAGGCTTAAAGGGGCGTGAAGAATCTTTGACACAAACCTGACCTTCGCGGTTATCATACACATCTATCACTAAATTCTGATAGCTCTATCTCATATAGTCTCTGAGATGCACGAGTTCATACAGGCTGAAAGACGGATATGGCTGTAGCGAATCGGTTGTTGATTCAGATCAGGAATTTAAGTACAGTATATAAATGGAGTTGGGGATGCTTCCTTTTTTTCTGCATACGTGAAGAAAAGGTATAACTCCTCTAAATAAAACAACGATTTGGGTAAATTTTCTTTTGTAGCTATAAAACAGGTACTACAATAGCTTGGCATTAGAACTTCTTCGATTTTTAGAGTAGTTTTAGAGGCTTAAAGGGGCGTGAAGAATCTTTGACACAAACCTGACCTTCGCGGTTATCATACACATCTATCACTAAATTCTGATAGCTCTATCTCATATAGTCTCTGAGATGCACGAGTTCATACAGGCTAAAAGACGGATATGGCTGTAGCGAATCGGTTGTTGATTCAGATCAGGAATTTAAGTACAGTATATAAATGGAGTTGGGGATGTTTCCTTTTTTTCTGCATACGTGTAGAAAAGGTATAACTCCTCTAAATAAAACAACGATTTGGGTAAATTTTCTTTTGTAGCTATAAAACAGGTACTACAATAGCTTGGCATTAGAACTTCTTCGATTTTTAGAGTAGTTTTAGAGGCTTAAAGGGGCGTGAAGAATCTTTGACACAAACCTGACCTTCGCGGTTATCATACACATCTATCACTAAATTCTGATAGCTCTATCTCATATAGTCTCTGAGATGCACGAGTTCATACAGGCTAAAAGACGGATATGGCTGTAGCGAATCGGTTGTTGATTCAGATCAGGAATTTAAGTACAGTATATAAATGGAGTTGGGGATGCTTCCTTTTTTTCTGCATACGTGAAGAAAAGGTATAACTCCTCTAAATAAAACAACGATTTGGGTAAATTTTCTTTTGTAGCTATAAAACAGGTACTACAATAGCTTGGCATTAGAACTTCTTCGATTTTTAGAGTAGTTTTAGAGGCTTAAAGGGGCGTGAAGAATCTTTGACACAAACCTGACCTTCGCGGTTATCATACACATCTATCACTAAATTCTGATAGCTCTATCTCATATAGTCTCTGAGATGCACGAGTTCATACAGGCTAAAAGACGGATATGGCTGTAGCGAATCGGTTGTTGATTCAGATCAGGAATTTAAGTACAGTATATAAATGGAGTTGGGGATGTTTCCTTTTTTTCTGCATACGTGTAGAAAAGGTATAACTCCTCTAAATAAAACAACGATTTGGGTAAATTTTCTTTTGTAGCTATAAAACAGGTACTACAATAGCTTGGCATTAGAACTTCTTCGATTTTTAGAGTAGTTTTAGAGGCTTAAAGGGGCGTGAAGAATCTTTGACACAAACCTGACCTTCGCGGTTATCATACACATCTATCACTAAATTCTGATAGCTCTATCTCATATAGTCTCTGAGATGCACGAGTTCATACAGGCTAGAAAGACGGATATGGCTGTAGCGAATCGGTTGTTGATTCAGATCAGGAATTTAAGTACAGTATATAAATGGAGTTGGGGATGCTTCCTTTTTTTCTGCATACGTGAAGAAAAGGTATAACTCCTCTAAATAAAACAACGATTTGGGTAAATTTTCTTTTGTAGCTATAAAACAGGTACTACAATAGCTTGGCATTAGAACTTCTTCGATTTTTAGAGTAGTTTTAGAGGCTTAAAGGGGCGTGAAGAATCTTTGACACAAACCTGACCTTCGCGGTTATCATACACATCTATCACTAAATTCTGATAGCTCTATCTCATATAGTCTCTGAGATGCACGAGTTCATACAGGCTGAAAGACGGATATGGCTGTAGCGAATCGGTTGTTGATTCAGATCAGGAATTTAAGTACAGTATATAAATGGAGTTGGGGATGCTTCCTTTTTTTTTCATACCTGGAGAAAAGGTATAACTCCTCTAAATAAAACAACGATTTGGGTAAATTTTCTTTTGTAGCTATAAAACAGGTACATACAATAGCTTGGCATTAGAACTTCTTCGATTTTTAGAGTAGTTTTAGAGGCTTAAAGGGGCGTGAAGAATCTTTGACACAAACCTGACCTTCGCGGTTATCATATACATCTATCACTAAATTCTGATAGCTCTATCTCATATAGTCTCTGAGATGCACGAGTTCATACAGGCTGAAAGACGGATATGGCTGTAGCGAATCGGTTGTTGATTCAGATCAGGAATTTAAGTACAGTATATAAATGGAGTTGGGGATGCTTCCTTTTTTTCTGCATACGTGAAGAAAAGGTATAACTCCTCTAAATAAAACAACGATTTGGGTAAATTTTCTTTTGTAGCTATAAAACAGGTACTACAATAGCTTGGCATTAGAACTTCTTCGATTTTTAGAGTAGTTTTAGAGGCTTAAAGGGGCGTGAAGAATTCTTTGACACAAACCTGACCTTCGCGGTTATCATACACATCTATCACTAAATTCTGATAGCTCTATCTCATATAGTCTCTGAGATGCACGAGTTCATACAGGCTAAAAGACGGATATGGCTGTAGCGAATCGGTTGTTGATTCAGATCAGGAATTTAAGTACAGTATATAAATGGGGTTGGGGATGCTTCCTTTTTTTCTGCATACGTGAAGAAAAGGTATAACTCCTCTAAAAAAACAACGATTTGGTACTACAATAGGTTGGCATTAGAACTTCTTCGATTTTTAGAGTAGTTTTAGAGGCTTAAAGGGGCGTGAAGAATCTTTGACACAAACCTGACCTTCGCGGTTATCATATACATCTATCACTAAATTCTGATAGCTCTATCTCATATAGTCTCTGAGATGCACGAGTTCATACAGGCTAAAAGACGGATATGGCTGTAGCGAATCGGTTGTTGATTCTGATCAGGAATTTATCTACAGTATATAAATGGGGTTGGGTTTGCTTCCTTTTTTTCTGCATACGTGAAGAAAAGGTATAACTCCTCTAAAAAAACAACGATTGGGTAAATTTTCTTTTGTAGCTATAAAACAGGTACTACAATAGGTTGGCATTAGAACTTCTTCGATTTTTAGAGTAGTTTTAGAGGCTTAAAGGGGCGTGATGAATCTTTGACACAAACCTGACCTTCGCGGTTATCATACACATCTATCACTAAATTCTGATAAATAAAACAACGATTTGGGTAAATTTTCTTTTGTAGCTATAAAACAGGTACTACAATAGCTTGGCATTAGAACTTCTTCGGTTTTTAGAGTAGTTTTAGAGGCTCAAAGGGGCGTGAAGAATCTTTGACACAAACCTGACCTTCGCGGTTATCATACACATCTATCACTAAATTCTGATAGCTCTATCTCATATAGTCTCTGAGATGCACGAGTTCATACAGGCTAAAAGACGGATATGGCTGTAGCGAATCGGTTGTTGATTCAGATCAGGAATTTAAGTACAGTATATAAATGGAGTTGGGGATGTTTCCTTTTTTTCTGCATACGTGAAGAAAAGGTATAACTCCTCTAAATAAAACAACGATTTGGGTAAATTTTCTTTTGTAGCTATAAAACAGGTACAACAATAGCTTGGCATTAGAACTTCTTCGATTTTAGAGTAGTTTTAGAGGCTTAAAGGGGCGTGAAGAATCTTTGACACAAACCTGACCTTCGCGGTTATCATACACATCTATCACTAAATTCTGATAGCTCTATCTCATATAGTCTCTGAGATGCACGAGTTCATACAGGCTAAAAGACGGATATGGCTGTAGCGAATCGGTTGTTGATTCAGATCAGGAATTTAAGTACAGTATATAAATGGAGTTGGGGATGTTTCCTTTTTTTCTGCATACGTGTAGAAAAGGTATAACTCCTCTAAATAAAACAACGATTTGGGTAAATTTTCTTTTGTAGCTATAAATCAGGTACTACAATAGCTTGGCATTAGAACTTCTTCGATTTTAAGAGTATTTTTAGAGGCTTAAAGGGGCGTGTAGAGTCTTTGACACAAACCTGACCTTCGCGGTTATCATATACATCTATCACTAAATTCTGATAGCTCTATCTCATATAGTCTCTGAGATGCACGAGTTCATACAGGCTAAAAGACGGATATGGCTGTAGCGAATCGGTTGTTGATTCAGATCAGGAATTTAAGTACAGTATATAAATGGAGTTGGGGATGCTTCCTTTTTTTCTGCATACGTGAAGAAAAGGTATAACTCCTCTAAATAAAACAACGATTTGGGTAAATTTTCTTTTGTAGCTATAAAACAGGTACTACAATAGCTTGGCATTAGAACTTCTTCGATTTTTAGAGTAGTTTTAGAGGCTTAAAAGGGGCGTGAAGAATCTTTGACACAAACCTGACCTTCGCGGTTATCATACACATCTATCACTAAATTCTGATAGCTCTATCTCATATAGTCTCTGAGATGCACGAGTTCATACAGGCTAAAAGACGGATATGGCTGTAGCGAATCGGTTGTTGATTCAGATCAGGAATTTAAGTACAGTATATAAATGGAGTTGGGGATGTTTCCTTTTTTTCTGCATACGTGAAGAAAAGGTATAACTCCTCTAAATAAAACAACGATTTGGGTAAATTTTCTTTTGTAGCTATAAAACAGGTACTACAATAGCTTGGCATTAGAACTTCTTCGATTTTTAGAGTAGTTTTAGAGGCTTAAAGGGGCGTGAAGAATCTTTGACACAAACCTGACCTTCGCGGTTATCATACACATCTATCACTAAATTCTGATAGCTCTATCTCATATAGTCTCTGAGATGCACGAGTTCATACAGGCTAAAAGACGGATATGGCTGTAGCGAATCGGTTGTTGATTCAGATCAGGAATTTAAGTACAGTATATAAATGGAGTTGGGGATGTTTCCTTTTTTTCTGCATACGTGAAAAAAGGTATAACTCCTCTAAGTAAAACAACGATTTGGGTAAATTTTCTTTTGTAGCTATAAAACAGGTACTACAATAGCTTGGCATTAGAACTTCTTCGATTTTTAGAGTAGTTTTAGAGGCTTAAAGGGGCGTGAAGAATCTTTGACACAAACCTGACCTTCGCGGTTATCATACACATCTATCACTAAATTCTGATAGCTCTATCTCATATAGCCTCTGAGATGCACGAGTTCATACAGGCTGAAAGACGGATATGGCTGTAGCGAATCGGTTGTTGATTCAGATCAGGAATTTAAGTACAGTATATAAATGGAGTTGGGGATGCTTCCTTTTTTCTGCATACGTGAAGAAAAGGTATAACTCCTCTAAATAAAACAACGATTTGGGTAAATTTTCTTTTGTAGCTATAAAACAGGTACTACAATAGCTTGGCATTAGAACTTCTTCGATTTTTAGAGTAGTTTTAGAGGCTTAAAGGGGCGTGAAGAATCTTTGACACAAACCTGACCTTCGCGGTTATCATATACATCTATCACTAAATTCTGATAGCTCTATCTCATATAGTCTCTGAGATGCACGAGTTCATACAGGCAGAAAGACGGATATGGCTGTAGCGAATCGGTTGTTGATTCAGATCAGGAATTTAAGTACAGTATATAAATGGAGTTGGGGATGTTTCCTTTTTTTCTGCATACGTGAAGAAAAGGTTTAACTCCTCTAAATAAAACAACGATTTGGGTAAATTTTCTTTTGTAGCTATAAAACAGGTACATACAATAGCTTGGTATTAGAACTTCTTCGATTTTTAGAGTAGTTTTAGAGGCTTAAAGGGCCGTGAAGAGTTCTTGACACAAACCTGACCTTCGCGGTTATCATATACATCTATCACTAAATTCTGATAGCTCTATCTCATATAGTCTCTGAGATGCACGAGTTCATACAGGCTGAAAGACGGACATGGCTGTAGCGAATCGGTTGTTGATTCAGATCAGGAATTTAAGTACAGTATATAAATGGAGTTGGGGATGCTTCCTTTTTTTCTGCATACGTGAAGAAAAGGTATAACTCCTCTAAAAAAACAACGATTTGGGTAAATTTTTTACTATAAACAGGTACACAATAGGTTGGCATTAGAACTTCTTCGATTTTTAGAGTAGTTTTAGAGGCTTAAAGGGGCGTGAAGAGTCTTTGACACAAACCTGACCTTCGCGGTTATCATATACATCTATCACTAAATTCTGATAGCTCTATCTCATATAGTCTCTGAGATGCACGAGTTCATACAGGCTAAAAGACGGATATGGCTGTAGCGAATCGGTTGTTGATTCAGATCAGGAATTTAACTACAGTATATAAATGGGGTTGGGTTTGCTTCCTTTTTTTCTGCATACGTGAAGAAAAGGTATAACTCCTCTAAAAAAACAACGATTGGGTAAATTTTCTTTTGTAGCTATAAAACAGGTACTACAATAGGTTGGCATTAGAACTTCTTCGATTTTTAGAGTAGTTTTAGAGGCTTAAAAGGGGCGTGATGAATCTTTGACACAAACCTGACCTTCGCGGTTATCATACACATCTATCACTAAATTCTGATAAACAAGCAAAAAATCCCCAAATAAAACAACGATTTGGGTAAATTTTCTTTTGTAGCTATAAAACAGGTACTACAATAGCTTGGCATTAGAACTTCTTCGATTTTTAGAGTAGTTTTAGAGGCTTAAAGGGGCGTGAAGAATCTTTGACACAAACCTGACCTTCGCGGTTATCATACACATCTATCACTAAATTCTGATAGCTCTATCTCATATAGTCTCTGAGATGCACGAGTTCATACAGGCTAAAAGACGGATATGGCTGTAGCGAATCGGTTGTTGATTCAGATCAGGAATTTAAGTACAGTATATAAATGGAGTTGGGGATGCTTCCTTTTTTTCTGCATACGTGAAGAAAGGGTATAACTCCTCTAAATAAAACAACGATTTGGGTAAATTTTCTTTTGTAGCTATAAAACAGGTACTACAATAGCTTGGCATTAGAACTTCTTCGATTTTTAGAGTAGTTTTAGAGGCTTAAAGGGGCGTGAAGAATCTTTGACACAAACCTGACCTTCGCGGTTATCATACACATCTATCACTAAATTCTGATAGCTCTATCTCATATAGTCTCTGAGATGGACGAGTTCATACAGGCAGAAAGACGGACATGGCTGTAGCGAATCGGTTGTTGATTCAGATCAGGAATTTAAGTACAGTATATAAATGGAGTTGGGGATGTTTCCTTTTTTTCTGCATACGTGTAGAAAAGGTATAACTCCTCTAAATAAAACAACGATTTGGGTAAATTTTCTGTTGTAGCTATAAATCAGGTACTACAATAGCTTGGCATTAGAACTTCTTCGATTTTAAGAGTATTTTTAGAGGCTTAAAGGGGGGCTGTAGAGTCTTTGACACAAACCTGACCTTCGCGGTTATCATATACATCTATCACTATATTCTGATAGCTCTATCTCATATAGTCTCTGAGATGCACGAGTTCATACAGGCTCAAAGACGGATATGGCTGTAGCGAATCGGTTGTTGATTCAGATCAGGAATTTAAGTACAGTATATAAATGGAGTTGGGGATGCTTCCTTTTTTCTGCATACGTGAAGAAAAGGTATAACTCCTCTAAATAAAACAACGGTTTGGGTAAATTTTGTTTTGTAGCTATAAAACAGGTACTACAATAGCTTGGCATTAGAACTTCTTCGATTTTTAGAGTAGTTTTAGAGGCTTAAAGGGGCGTGAAGAATCTTTGACACAAACCTGACCTTCGCGGTTATCATACACATCTATCACTAAATTCTGATAGCTCTATCTCATATAGTCTCTGAGATGCACGAGTTCATACAGGCTAAAAGACGGATATGGCTGTAGCGAATCGGGTTGTTGATTCAGATCAGGAATTTAAGTACAGTATATAAATGGAGTTGGGGATGTTTCCTTTTTTCTGCATACGTGTAAAAAAGGTATAACTCCTCTAAATAAAACAACGATTTGGGTAAATTTTCTTTTGTAGCTATAAATCAGGTACTACAATAGCTTGGCATTAGAACTTCTTCGAGGCTTTAGCCTTTAGAAGTTTTTAGAGGCTTAAAGGGGCGTGAAGAATCTTTGACACAAACCTGACCTTCGCGGTTATCATACACATCTATCACTAAATTCTGATAGCTCTATCTCATATAGTCTCTGAGATGCACGAGTTCATACAGGCTAAAAGACGGATATGGCTGTAGCGAATCGGTTGTTGATTCAGATCAGGAATTTAAGTACAGTATATAAATGGAGTTGGGGATGCTTCCTTTTTTTCTGCATACGTGAAAAAAGGATAACTCCTCTAAATAAAACAACGATTTGGGTAAATTTTCTTTTTGTAGCTATAAAACAGGTACTACAATAGCTTGGCATTAGAACTTCTTCGATTTTTAGAGTAGTTTTAGAGGCTTAAAGGGGCGTGAAGAATCTTTGACACAAACCTGACCTTCGCGGTTATCATACACATCTATCACTAAATTCTGATAGCTCTATCTCATATAGTCTCTGAGATGCACGAGTTCATACAGGCTGAAAGACGGATATGGCTGTAGCGAATCGGTTGTTGATTCAGATCAGGAATTTAAGTACAGTATATAAATGGAGTTGGGGATGCTTCCTTTTTTTCTCACTGTAAAAAAGGTATAACTCCTCTAAATAAAACAACGATTTGGGTAAATTTTCTTTTGTAGCTATAAAACAGGTACAACAATAGCTTGGCATTAGAAATTCTTCGATTTTTAGAGTAGTTTTAGAGGCTTAAAGGGGCGTGAAGAATCTTTGACACAAACCTGACCTTCGCGGTTATCATATACATCTATCACTAAATTCTGATAGCTCTATCTCATATAGTCTCTGAGATGCACGAGTTCATACAGGCAGAAAGACGGACATGGCTGTAGCGAATCGGTTGTTGATTCAGATCAGGAATTTAAGTACAGTATATAAATGGAGTTGGGGATGCTTCCTTTTTTTCTGCATACGTGAAGAAAAGGTTTAACTCCTCTAAATAAAACAACGATTTGGGTAAATTTTCTTTTGTAGCTATAAAACAGGTACATCAATAGCTTGGCATTAGAAATTCTTCGATTTTTAGAGTAGTTTTAGAGGCTTAAAGGGGCGTGAAGAGTTCTTGACACAAACCTGACCTTCGCGGTTATCATATACATCTATCACTAAATTCTGATAGCTCTATCTCATATAGTCTCTGAGATGCACGAGTTCATACAGGCTGAAAGACGGACATGGCTGTAGCGAATCGGTTGTTGATTCTGATCAGGAATTTATCTACAGTATATAAATGGGGTTGGGGATGCATCCTTTTTTCTGCATACGTGAAGAAAAGGTAAAACTCCTCTAAAAAACAACGATTTGGTACTACAATAGGTTGGCATTAGAACTTCTTCGATTTTTAGAGTAGTTTTAGAGGCTTAAAGGGGCGTGAAGAGTCTTTGACACAAACATGACCTTCGCGGTTAACATATACATCTATCACTAAATTCTGATAGCTCTATCTCATATAGTCTCTGAGATGCACGAGTTCATACAGGCTAAAAGACGGATATGGCTGTAGCGAATCGGTTGTTGATTCTGATCAGGAATTTATCTACAGTATATAAATGGGTTTGGGTTTGCTTCCTTTTTTTCTGCATACGTGAAGAAAAGGTATAACTCCTCTAAAAAAACAACGATTGGGTAAATTTTCTTTTGTAGCTATAAAACAGGTACTACAATAGGTTGGCATTAGAACTTCTTCGATTTTTAGAGTAGTTTTAGAGGCTTAAAGGGGCGTGATGAATCTTTGACACAAACCTGACCTTCGCGGTTATCATACACATCTATCACTAAATTCTGATAAATAAAACAACGATTTGGGTAAATTTTCTTTTGTAGCTATAAAACAGGTACTACAATAGCTTGGCATTAGAACTTCTTCGGTTTTTAGAGTAGTTTTAAAGGCTCAAAGGGGCGTGAAGAATCTTTGACACAAACCTGACCTTCGCGGTTATCATACACATCTATCACTAAATTCTGATAGCTCTATCTCATATAGTCTCTGAGATGCACGAGTTCATACAGGCTAAAAGACGGATATGGCTGTAGCGAATCGGTTGTTGATTCAGATCAGGAATTTAAGTACAGTATATAAATGGAGTTGGGGATGTTTCCTTTTTTTCTGCATACGTGTAGAAAAGGTATAACTCCTCTAAATAAAACAACGATTTGGGTAAATTTTCTGTTGTAGCTATAAATCAGGTACTACAATAGCTTGGCATTAGAACTTCTTCGATTTTAAGAGTATTTTTAGAGGCTTAAAGGGGGCTGTAGAGTCTTTGACACAAACCTGACCTTCGCGGTTATCATATACATCTATCACTATATTCTGATAGCTCTATCTCATATAGTCTCTGAGATGCACGAGTTCATACAGGCTCAAAGACGGATATGGCTGTAGCGAATCGGTAGTTGATTCTGATCAGGAATTTAAGTACAGTATATAAATGGAGTTGGGGATGCTTCCTTTTTTCTGCATACGTGAAGAAAAGGTATAACTCCTCTAAATAAAACAACGGTTTGGGTAAATTTTGTTTTGTAGCTATAAAACAGGTACTACAATAGCTTGGCATTAGAACTTCTTCGATTTTTAGAGTAGTTTTAGAGGCTTAAAGGGGCGTGAAGAATCTTTGACACAAACCTGACCTTCGCGGTTATCATACACATCTATCACTAAATTCTGATAGCTCTATCTCATATAGTCTCTGAGATGCACGAGTTCATACAGGCTAAAAGACGGATATGGCTGTAGCGAATCGGTTGTTGATTCAGATCAGGAATTTAAGTACAGTATATAAATGGAGTTGGGGATGCTTCCTTTTTTTCTGCATACGTGAAGAAAAGGTATAACTCTAAATAAAACAACGATTTGGGTAAATTTTCTTTTGTAGCTATAAAACAGGTACTACAATAGCTTGGCATTAGAACTTCTTCGATTTTTAGAGTAGTTTTAGAGGCTTAAAGGGGCGTGAAGAATCTTTGACACAAACCTGACCTTCGCGGTTATCATACACTCTATCACTAAATTCTGATAGCTCTATCTCATATAGTCTCTGAGATGCACGAGTTCATACAGGCTAAAAGACGGATATGGCTGTAGCGAATCGGTTGTTGATTCAGATCAGGAATTTAAGTACAGTATATAAATGGAGCTGGGGATGTTTCCTTTTTTTCTGCATACGTGTAAAAAAGGTATAACTCCTCTAAATAAAACAACGATTTGGGTAAATTTTCTTTTGTAGCTATAAAACAGGTACTACAATAGCTTGGCATTATAACTTCTTCGATTTTTAGAGTAGTTTTAGAGGCTTAAAGGGGCGTTAAGAATCTTTGACACAAACCTGACCTTCGCGGTTATCATACACATCTATCACTAAATTCTGATAGCTCTATCTCATATAGCCTCTGAGATGCACGAGTTCATACAGGCAGAAAGACGGACATGGCTGTAGCGAATCGTTTGTTGATTCAGATCAGGAATTTAAGTACAGTATATAAATGGAGTTGGGGATGCTTCCTAACTCCTCTAAATAAAACAACGATTTGGGTAAATTTTCTTTTGTAGCTATAAAACAGGTACATCAATAGCTTGGCATTAGAAATTCTTCGATTTTTAGAGTAGTTTTAGAGGCTTAAAGGGGCGTGAAGAATCTTTGACACAAACCTGACCTTCGCGGTTATCATATACATCTATCACTAAATTCTGATAGCTCTATCTCATATAGTCTCTGAGATGCACGAGTTCATACAGGCTGAAAGACGGACATGGCTGTAGCGAATCGGTTGTTGATTCTGATCAGGAATTTATCTACAGTATATAAATGGGGTTGGGGATGCATCCTTTTTTCTGCATACGTGAAGAAAAGGTATAACTCCTCTAAAAAAACAACGATTTGGGTAAATTTTCTTTTGTAGCTATAAAACAGGTACTACAATAGCTTGGCATTAGAACTTCTTCGATTTTTAGAGTAGTTTTAGAGGCTTAAAGGGGCGTGAAGAATCTTTGACACAAACCTGACCTTCGCGGTTATCATACACATCTATCACTAAATTCTGATAGCTCTATCTCATATAGTCTCTGAGATGGACGAGTTCATACAGGCAGAAAGACGGACATGGCTGTAGCGAATCGTTTGTTGATTCAGATCAGGAATTTAAGTACAGTATATAAAGAGTTAACAACAAAACCAACAAAAATTAAGTAGAGTATATAAATGGAGTTGGGGATGCTTCCTTTTTTTCTGCATACGTGAAGAAAAGGTAAAACTCCTCTAAAAAACAACGATTTGGTACTACAATAGGTTGGCATTAGAACTTCTTCGATTTTTAGAGTAGTTTTAGAGGCTTAAAGGGGCGTGAAGAGTCTTTGACACAAACATGATCTTTGCGGTTAACATATACATCTATCACTAAATTCTGATAGCTCTATCTCATATAGTCTCTGAGATGCACGAGTTCATACATGCTAAAAGACGGATATGGCTGTAGCTAATCGGTTGTTGATTCTGATCAGGAATTTATCTACAGTATATAAATGGGTTTGGGTTTGCTTCCTTTTTTTCTGCATACGTGAAGAAAAGGTATAACTCCTCTAAAAAAACAACGATTGGGTAAATTTTCTTTTGTAGCTATAAAACAGGTACTACAATAGGTTGGCATTAGAACTTCTTCGATTTTTAGAGTAGTTTTAGAGGCTTAAAGGGGGCGTGATGAATCTTTGACACAAACCTGACCTTCGCGGTTATCATACACATCTATCACTAAATTCTGATAAATAAAACAACGATTTGGGTAAATTTTCTTTTGTAGCTATAAAACAGGTACTACAATAGCTTGGCATTAGAACTTCTTCGGTTTTAGAGTAGTTTTAAAGGGTCAAAGGGGCGTGAAGAATCTTTAACACAAACCTGACCTTCGCGGTTATCATACACATCTATCACTAAATTCTGATAGCTCTATCTCATATAGTCTCTGAGATGCACGAGTTCATACAGGCT